>ML777131.1:2777224-2791076 GCA_009831015.1 Picea engelmannii | reverse complement strand
CGGGGGGTTCTGAAAAACACCATTAGTCGTCCATCGATGCACCTATCACTGGACCGTAGATCTGAGCACAATGTTTAACCAACTTTCCAGACCCCCCCCACCGTTAAAAGAAGAATGGTTGGGGGGGTCCAGAATTTAATCTCAACCATGGATTTGGGTGCTGACACCTCATCCATTCAAATGCACACCTTTTTTACCCACGATTCTGGACCCCCCCCCACTATTAATGGTAGAATAGTCGGGGGGGGTCCGGAAACTCTTGTCAACCGTAGATCTGAGCGCCAGCGCCTCAACCGTTCATCTGTGCGCTTTCTTTAATCCTCTAGCACAAAATCATATTTTCTTCGAAAACTTAGGATGAATTCTTTATGCGGGTCTGCCCAGCTTTCCTTGCTTTTTTTGTCGCCATGGAGTTAGGAAACACCACTCCGCGCCAACAATCATGAATTTTCTTTTCTTCTCCTTTCCTTCTTTTTATTTTTCTTTTCTCAATTTATTTACAGAAATAAACGAATACTCAATTATTGTCGCTCATGTTCATACATCGACATTTCTTAGATCATTATCATCATCTAAGGAAATATATACCGAGAATTAAAGAAAATAAGGGAGTCTGAGATTGTAAAAGTAATATGTTCTACACAATTAATTATGATTTTGCAAGGTTGATACTTCGGTATTCGGGACTTTCTTGTTACATAAGCGTCGAGTTCCTTCGCTCTGCTAAACCCCAAAATCCCAAAATCCCCAAAAGTGAAAAGAATGTGGGACCAACACTTCGGGGTTTCGGGGCTCGAGATTTCGCGACTTCGAAAGACAAACATCAACACACAGCAACTCCCGAATTCTGAAAGTGAAAAGAAAGTGGGACCAACACTTCATGGTTTCAGGGTTCAGGATTTCGCGATTTGGCAGTTCTTGTTTCATTTTGTTTGTGCAACATTATTAAAACAAGAAAGTCTAAAAAAGAATAGCCGAATTTGTATAGCCTTGGTTGAGGGAAATTTCTGAAATAAGAAAGGCTACATCCGGGTTCCTTTACTGTTAAAGTAGTTCATATAATAGATCTTCCATTGTAAATTATATAGTATAATTTTCTGTTTCTGTATTCTCTTGTTCGAAATACCTTTATACGGGTTAGGTTAGTGAATTGTAGGGGAAACTGGTATAATAGTCGGTCTCCCTACCTCAACTACAAATCTATTTCTACACAGTCTGTTTAATGGAAAGGAAAATGTAGCATAGTTTACAAAACTCAGAAAGTTGTCCCCGACATTATTCATACAGTTAGATTAATGAAATTACAACATATCCTCCACTCCTAATGTGCAAATCTCAACATTGATTTCACTCAGAGAACAAATAAAGAAAGAAGCTAGCAGTGAATCTAATTTAGAGGAAATTTATTCCAAATTTTATCCATGCATAATACTTTCAATCTATCATAAAAAAAATAAAAGGCCCAATTCTATCGTTCGTTCAGAAAGGGGTCACTCGAAATCAGATTTACCCTATGTTCTCTGTCAATCTTTAGGCTTCATGAATTCAACCTGCTTTCTCCTACGCATTATTATCTATCAAAATTAGTAGATGCATTACATCCGAGATTGAATCATTCACCATATAATGGAAATTATTTCCATTCAGAATTAATAAATACATGACATCGGATAACAAATCATTCAAATAGAAAAAATGGAAATCATTTCAGTTATGATTTAACAAATACATTGCATCAAATATAAAATCATTCAGATAGAGAAGAAGTAGAGAAACATACCTGAACCAGATCGCAAGAAGACAAAGGGAACAACCACGTTCCTCCCAACCGTAGAACAGGACAGCCAAATCACTTGCCCGATTCACCCCCTAGCCTGACCATGAATCCATGAGGGCAAACTTGGAATATCCTCCTCTACCAATGTCTTTCCATTTCAACAGACTCCTCTTGCTTCACACTCAATCGGTAGTGTTCATAACAGAAAGAGAACTCAAAATCTTTTTCCCAAACATACTTGGTAGCATCCTGCCTCCTCGCATATGCTATTTATCCATTTTCTTACCCATGTCTTTTTCCCTCCTTTGGGGATTTTCATAGCTTTCTAAATCCATGATTTTCAGGGGCTACCAATGGCCAAATCACCGATTTTCCACTTGTAATAATCATCCCATAGGTAGTTCCAACATTTTCCCCACTTATGGAGTCATGGTCAACTAATTTTAATATGGTTGTTCCATTTGTCCTCCTGCAATTAATATAAATATTATGTTTTTATACAAGTGTCATAGTCAAATAGTTAGTTTAGTCCAAATAGATCTCTGCCCAATAGTCACAATAATTAACTACAAATATCAAATTCGAAATTCGAAATTTCCATAGATGGCAAAAATTTTCAAAATTCGAATTTACTAAAAATGGAAATAAATTTCCAGCAATTTCAAAATAAAAATATTTTATTTTTGGGGATGTCACATCTTTTCCCCCTTTAGTAAAACACTATCCTCAGTGTTCATTCCTTTCCTGGAATAGGATTGGATGATATTTCTACAAATCTCCCTCCAATTCCCAAGTGGCCTCCTCAGGACTAAAGTGCTTCCATTGCACCTTTGTCTGAGCGACGACTCTATTCCGAAGTGGTATTTCTCTCTGGTCCAGAATGTGCAGGGATTCCACTTGGAACTCGCCTTCGGGTTCCACCTGCACCAAGCTCCAATCAATCATATGATTAGGGTCATGAATATACTTTTTCAACAAAGAAACATGAAATACATTATGGATTCTTAGATTAGCTGGGAGTGCAAGTTGATATGTTACGGGTCCAATTCGAGCTAGTATCTCGAAGGGCCCACAAAACCTGGGTGCTAGCTTGGCACAGTTCCCTAACTTCAGCGACCTTTTTCAAGCTTTGACCTTCAAGTAAACATGGTCTCCCACTTGAAATTCCACGTGTATTCTTTTCTGATTTGCATAGCTTTTCTGTCTGTCCTATGCTTCTTTCAAGTTCTGTTGTACCTTCCTTACCATGTTCTCCATTTCTTGGAGAATCTCTGGTCCAACCATGAGCCTATCAGCTAGGTTATCCCAGCTAATTGGATTCATACATTTTCTGTCGTACAATATTTCAAAAGGGCTCAACTTAGCCAAAGTTTGGTACCCGTTGTTATATGCAAATTCTACCAAGTGTAGGTAGTCTTCCCACTTGTTCGGTTTTGTTCTTACATACATGCAGGGCATATCCTCTATGATTTGGTTTGTCCTTTCGGTCTGTCCATCTGTTTGTGGATGATAACTCATACTGAAATTCAAATTAGTATTTAGCCCTGCAAACAGTTCCTTCCAAAAAGAGGATGTGAATTTTACATCTCTATCTGAAATCACCATTTTAGGAATACCATGCAGTCTAAAAAAAAATTTCATGAATATTTCAACAATGTTTATAGATTTAAAAGTAGACTTTACAGGAATAAAGTGTGCAGACTTATTGAGTTTATCGATTAAAACCATGATAGAATCATTCTTTTTCTGAGTTTTTGGAAAACCTGTTATAAAGTCCAGCGATATGGTCTCCCATTTCCATTCTGGTACTGGTAATGGCTGTAATAGGCCGGATGGATGCTGGTGTTCGGCCTTAACCTGCTGAAAATATTGGCACCTATCCAAGTACTCTGTTGTTTTGCCCTTCATACTAGGCCAGTAAAATAGTTTTTTGAGTGTTGTTATTGTTTTCTGGTAACCTAGATGGCCAGAATATGGTTTCTTATGCCCTTCGTCTAAAACAATTAATTTTAACTCTGTTGAATCTGGTATGTAAAGTATGTTTTTAAATCTTAATATTCCCTTCTTGTCAATACTTATATCTGGTTTATCTGAGTTTGTGATACTATTTTGAAATTATTCCATCATCTTAGTGTAATTTCCATCGTTAATACCTGTCGTCCTTATTCTTTGTTCCAGATCACTTTTTGTCCTACTGATATTTATCTCAAATAACCCATGGACTCTTCTGCTTAAAGCATTTGCTACTTTATTTTCCTTACCCTTGATATGTCTGACCTCGAATTCGAATTCTCTCAGGAAGGCTATCCACCTTACTTGTCTTGCATTAAGGTCTGGTTGGTTAAATAGATATTTAACCCCACTATTATCTATCAATAGTAGGAATTTTTTGCCCATTATATAGTGTTGCCACATTTTTAAGGCTTGTATTACTGCTGCCAATTCTAAGTCATGCATGACATAATTTTTCTCGTGTTCTTTTAATTTCTAGGACTCGTAAAATATTATGTGCCCTTCTTGAGTTAGAACACCACCTAGTGCCTCTTTACTTGCATCAACACATACTGTTAAGTCTTTATCTGGGTCTGCTACCTTCAAAATGGGCGCCGATGTCAATAATTCTTTCAGCTTGTTAAAAATGTCTTGACACTTTTGCAACCAGTTAAACTTGGTCCATTTCTTTTGTAATGACGTGATAGGGTAGGCTATCTTGGAAAACCCTTCTATAAATTTGTGATAATATCCGGTGATTCCCATGAATGACCGGATATCTGCCACATCCTTAGGTACTGGCCATTCCATAATGGATTTTATCTTTTCCAGGTCTACGACAATACCTTCCGAGGAAATGACATGTCCTAAATATTGTATTCTTTTTGATAAAAGTCAAATTTGTCGAATTTTGTGTATAGTTTAGGTTTCCTTAATGTTTGCAAAACTATTCTTAAGTGTTCATCATGTTCCTCCTCCATTTTAGAATAGACCAGAATATCGTCAATAAATACTATTACGAACTTGTCTAAGTACTGACTGAAAATGTTGTTCATCAAGCACATAAATGTGGTTGGTGCATTAGTGAGTCCGAAAGGTATGACTACAAACTCGTAGTGTCTGTATCTTGTTCGAAAAGTTGTTTTGTTTATGTCTTGGTCCTTTATCCTAACTTGATGATAACCAGATTGTAAATCCAATTTTGAAAAGATCCTATCCCCACCAACTTGATCGATCAAATCATTTATCCTTGGTAAGGGGTATTTGTTCTTAATGGTCATTTTGTTTAGTTTTCTATAATCGATACATAGTCTTAGAGTACCATCTTTCTTTTTCACAAAAAGGACTGGTGCTCCCCATGGCGAGACACTCGGTCTCATATACTCTTTGTCCAACAATTCCTATAATTGTATTTTTAATTCTGTCAGTTCTGTTAGATTCATTCGGTAGGGTTCTTTTGAGATAGGGGTTGATCCAGGTAGTAAGTCTATGGAGAAATCTATTTCCCTTCTAGGAGGTAAATCTGGTATCTCATCTACAAACATGTCTCGAAATTCACATAGGACAACAAAGTCTTCTAATTTGGGCTTATCTTCTTTTTCTAATAGATTCATCACTTGGATGGCGTAAACTTGACATCCCTTTCTAATACATTTCTTGAGTTACATCGTTGAAACTTGTCTGACTAAAACATGTTTTGGTATGCATTGGGTTGTTCTAACAGTGCCAAAATTATCTTTATAGCTAAGTATCTTTGTATAACAATCTAGTACTTCTTTGTGTTGTTCCAACCAATCCATTGCGATAATCATATCATAAGATCCTAGTGGTAAGATGTTCAGATTGGTCCTTATCTTTTGACCATCTAAGCTAAACTCAAGATTAGAAATAAAGTCAACTACCTTCCTTTTAGTACCTGTTGCTAGTTGTACAAGCCATGACTTTGCATGCTTTAGTTTCTTAACTTTATTCGACTCTACTACATCGGGAGTAATATAACTTAACATAGCTCCAGGGTCAATTAAAAAAAAAACTCAAGTGTCATTGATCTTACCTTCGATTTCTACCACCGAGAACTGGTGGTTAGCTTGTCGACCATCTATGGCTGCATTTATCCGATGCAGACTTCTGCCCACGTCTCCCACTGTCGAGGCTTCCTGCAAATTGTGAACAATAATTCTGTTTGTTGTAATTAAACATGGATAGTTCCTCTTTAGATGAGGCTCTCCACACTCCCAACACCTTAATGGCTCGCGGAAGTTGTCCCCCAAACTTATCCGTTCCCAGGTTTACCAGTTTACCGCTACCTTGTGTATTCGGATGATTGGAATGAAAATCCTTCCTTGGGAAACTTTTTGCTGCATCCTGATAGGGAGATGGCTGGTATCCCTTCTTCCGCTAGTTCATTCAATCTTGCTTCTTATCCTTCCAGGTCTTGGGAAAATCTACCCACTGTTTATACTGGTCATAGCACATTTGTGCTTTCCTGAATACCTCACTCAAGGATTTGGGGCTATCAAACTCAATTCTGTCCCGGTAGGCCTGTAGTAAACAACTTAAGAATCGTTGGAATTTTACCTTATCCTCTCGGATGTACGGTATGAACCTTAGTAGTTCCATAAATTTATTTATAAGGTCCTCCATTGTCATCTGTCTGGGTCGTAACTCGTAAAATTCTTTCGTCTTCCTTTCATAATAGCTTTCAGAAAGGTATTTTTTCTTGAAATACTTCTTAAAGTCGGACCATTCCAACTATTTCTCCTTTAGGCCCTTGGCCAATTTCAGGTCCTGCCACCAAATGCTGGCCTTCCCCTTCAGATTGTAGATGGCCATTCTAACCTTCATGTTGCTAGAATAGTTGTAGATCTGGAAGTATTTTTTGATGTCCAACAACCATGCCTCAGCTTCTTCTCCTGTCCTGGATTCTCAATCAAAGGTAGCTGGTTTAATCTTTTTAAATTCTCCTTCAAGATGGTCTGTTTGTTTTCTTTTTCTATCTGGTATAGTTTTGTCTTCAGCTCAAGGTGTCCCTTCAGACGAATTGTCTCCTTTTTCTGTTTCCGCACCAGAATTCTTGGAGGCCGTTTTGTTGACCTCCTCATCATGGTTATCATCTTTTGGGATTTTCTTGGTTACTATACTACACAACAGGACTTCATTTATCTCTTGTTGTTCTTGTTGTGCCTTCTTCAATTTTTCATTGTCAGCCTTGAAAACCTGTAGTTCAACAATAAGATTCCTCATTGTTTCCAACACCTCCGTGGGTGAGCTTCCATCACTGTTCTGTCTTGGATCTCCCGAAGGTCTTTGCTGCAGATTTTCTTCCATCTCGATTTGTGTATCCTCCTGAGCTGCCATAATTATCACAAAACAGAAAGGGCTTTCTGTTTGTAACCATAAGATTTATTAGTTTTACATAAATCGGAATATATACTAAGCAACTAATGTGGCCTTGTTCATGCCCAGTGTTGTAACTTTTGCTCTGATACCATATGTAATGAACCTCAAATTTACCATAAAAAAAAAATTCTATGACATAATTCCATTTCGTTTAAGCTTAGAATTCAAGAGAAGGTAAGATTCATTTCTGTCCATAATGACATTTATTACACCAATCTTGTTTACATTGAACAGAGGAGCTTATGTGGGTAAATTCTTTCCATAAATTCTATCACTTCCCTTAACTCTCAAACTACTCCAACATACTTATATGTATATAGGAAATATCTAGACTTGGTTTGAAGGAGCCTTTGATGTTCAGAGAGAGATAAACCTCAGAAGGGATAGCACCTATGAAGTGTTCAAAGGGAGGCAAAGATCGAAATCGTCCTGTAGAGATCAAGTTCAGGTGGAAGAACGCCAAGTCATTTTGGCTAGATATCCTTGAGAAGAGTAAACGAACGGTGAAAATTCTTCGTGGGGAAGTGACAAAATCCCGTGGACCATTGGATCTCGTAGATCTGTGAGGAGGTTAACACTGATCATCTGTCACACACCCACTACGGTAACTAAGATTTTTCAGCTTTTTCTTCTTTTCTTTGAGGAACAGAATCCCTGAATTTCTATGGGGCCTGGTGCAGGCCCTATCTTCCCTTATCCTTACCCATGTGATCATTGGCTATGACCATAGGCCTTACCAGAGAGGTGCTCCCAGCTTTCGCAATTCGGGGAATCGCGATGCAAGTGTTCCCATGCTCTCTGTATTTCGAAGTGCCGAAACCTGAAAGGAATCTAACAGCTCATTGCATTTATTAATGACTCGGATTAAATCTTGGCCCTCTACCTTTCAGGGTTTTGCATACCAGGTTTTCACGATATATGAAGATGAGGGGTTCATACCCTTCAATTTTTTGGGTGTCGAAACACCGAAAACCCTTATATCCACCAAGCTCATTTCAGGGTTTCGCTAGTCGGGATTCCACGATATGCGAAGACAGGAAGTCTCGCACCTAGGTTTCCTAGGAGCTGAAACTCTGAAGCCTGTATACGTCGCTAAGCTTATTTCGAGGTTTCACAAATCAGGATTTCATGATGTGCGAAGACAGGAGGTCTCACTCCTGGGTTTCTCGGGAGATGAAACTCTAAAAAATTGAACTCTAATCATGCTATACTATTTTGGGTTTTTGCAAGTCAGGATTTCGCATCTGGTGAGTATGAGGAAACTGACCCTTGGGTTTCCCGGGTGCTGAAATGCTGAAACATCAAAACTCTAACTCACACTATCCTATTTCGGGGTTTCTCAAGTCGGGATTCCTCATCTAGAAAATACAAGGAAACTGACCCTTGGGTTTCCTGGGTGCCAAAATGTCGAAACATCAAACTCTAATCACGCTATACCATTTCGGAGTTCCACCTATCAGGATTTTGCAACTGGCGAGTACAAGGATTCTTTTCCTTTGATCTCCTAGGTGCCGAAACGCCGACCGATAGCCATGTTTCCTCTACAAATGAACGGTCTTGATCTTTTCATTGTTTCATGTACCAGGAGTTTGAAACTCTCGGTACCAATACCACAACCTCCTCTACATCCCGAACTCCGAATATCCGAAATACTGAAATCCGATGGCTCCACTCCCGTATCGGGATTTCGCAGACCGGGAGTTCATGATGCAGTGAATCCACGATTTTAGTCCTTCAACCTTCTGGTATCTAAAACTCCGATGGGTTCAGATCTCTGCCACATGTCCTCTAAGATGGACGGTCCTAATCTTTTCGAGACTATGACAAGTCCTCACCTTTGCATATGCGAGGCTTGAGCCTCATGCAGCTTCTCCTGGATCTGATGGCTTTCAACTATCCACGTGAGATCTGATGGTAGCTATAGCTCCTCCCTGAGCTCACGCTCTCTTCCTTTTTCCTTGGAAGATTTCAAAGTCTCAAAGGTCTCAGCCTTCGATCTTCTACTACAAGACGACTATTGGGTCTCGTCAGCACTTACAAAAAGTGTTTTCCCTCCTGAGCTTTCTCATCTATGAAGGAATTAGGAGCTTTGCACTCTTTCTCCCAGGCTTGACTCTTAGAAGGGTATTTTGCGCACCCCTTGCGCTCATTCATCAAGTCTAGGACTTGAGTGAGTCTCGGTCTCTACTTGCCTCACAGGGATCCTGTGCATAACTACACTTCCTCTCCTGAGCTTAACAGAATTTGTCCTCCAAGGGAATTTGGATGACTAGGAAGGTTGGCATGTGTACATGAGACTATGCCTAAGGTCGATGAACTCACAGTTCGGGGCCCTAACTCAAGCTGCCATAGGACACAAGCATTTACAAGTACCCATCATGTCCTATCCATATAATCTCTTACTGGACTAATCATATAGCCAAGTAGTAAGGAAAGAGACACAGTATATCCGTTCAAAAATCAAGCATAATTCTTGAAACATACACAGTATAACCAAATTCATGCCCAGTTCTAGCTAAATTACACAGAGTAAGAAAATGCTTATCTATTACAGGTTGCCACCAACCAACTGACTATGGGTGTTCATCCTTCCACCCGACCATAGGCTCAGAGGCATTCAATATTAGCTCTCTGGCCACCCCCGTGCCAAGCCATGATATCACCATGAAAATCTCTCACATCTTGAGGGTTCTCTCTCCATTTCAGTTTCTGTTCGGGTCCTGTTTTCTGCAACTCAGAGCTTTCTCACTCATTTGTGGCCTCAGTGAGGTTTCTCAGATTCCCTTCCACATCAAGCTTGTGGCCTTCTGATCGTGATCCGCTGGAGAGCTTCACACCTGTCCCTTGCGATCTTCCGCCCTTGTCTAGTGTCTCTGTCTGGTGTTCCCCTTACTTTTGGATGGTTTCACCGACCTATCTTGTTCCTTCTGTCAGAAGGAAACTCAGGTCTGTAGCTCCCTACAGTACTTTGAACTGAAAGTCCATGTTTCCATTCATGGGGGTGGTTGGTGATTCAACCACCGATCCTTTCTTCATTGATTGTTTTCCTTTCCTTGGGATATCCCAAGGAGGTTTGTCATCCTTATCATGGGAGATTTGGGGTTATTTGATATATGAACCCTCTTGTATAGTTTTCACATTCTTCCTCTAGTGATATCATGGCCAATACTTTCAAGGCTTCACCCCCAGAGTCAGTTATTGGCAATTCAAACAATAATACATTTACATTGTCCTCATGCATTAGCATGGTAATTCCTATTTTATGATTAATTAGAAATTGAGGGAAAGAGGGTGTTATGATTCCCTCCCCCTTAAAGGACCACCATCCTCGGTGTTCTTTCTCAAAACACTTGTCATGCCTTTCTTATTCAGCCACTTTAGAAGTCTTGAACTTCATCCTCGGTCGTGTCTTTTTTCAGGATTTTAGTCTTCATCATCTGCCTTCAATAACTCTTGGACAATAGGCACATTAATCACAATTTTGTGTGAAAACATCTTACTATTATTCAAAAT
The DNA here is from genome assembly GCA_009831015.1 of Picea engelmannii. Lineage (NCBI taxonomy): Eukaryota > Viridiplantae > Streptophyta > Pinopsida > Pinales > Pinaceae > Picea > Picea engelmannii. The sequence goes on along the minus strand of ML777131.1, from coordinate 2,780,395 downwards.
TCAAAAGGAAAATTTTATAATCTTAGCACAATACTTATCTGTGCAGTTTGTAGATTTGTATCCACATGGTAGTTTTGTTATCCATTCTCATTTCTTTTCTTGACATACCCATTAGGTGCATGATTCCAATTCAATAGTTCACAAGAGCTATCATGATTTCATTTTCCTTTCCAAGGTTTTTCTACACGAGAAACTACCCACTGTGTGCATGATCCCAATAGTTTACAAGAATTATTAAGGTCTCCTCTTCCTTGCGGTCACTCACCCTCCAGGCCCAGGCTCAGGCATCCCCTTCACTGTTATACAGTCCCTCGGGTGATCCATCTTTCCTTACCGAGGTTTTCTCGCACAGGAAAGTTTTAGAGACTCTATCAAGTCTTATAGTTGAGGCGTCCCTTAGACTTTCTCTGTCGAGGCATCCCTCCAGCTTGTGTTACCTCAACATAATTTATTTCAGGCGATCATGACTCATCACGGGGTTTTTCATGGCTCAGTAGTAGCCACGTTCATCATCTTCAACTTTGACAACCCTCATCCGTCCTTTCTGGACATGTCTTTTCTTATCACCTGTATCACAGGTATACAAAACTCATGAGACATCATTATAAATTTTAACTTTCTGAATGTTATTGCAAATCTGTCACCCACAGATTTTTTTCCAATCTCACAGTTTGTTTTCAAATTTGTTCCACACAGGAACCAGATTCATAATTATGGGACTTTCCTTCCCATAACAGTTTGTCTCAGCAGGCAATTGGCCTTCCTTATGGGCTTACAATGCTGCCATATCCAAGACCCCTTTGCTTCCTGCACATTCAACTTCAATCAGCCAAACAACTTGTTAGCTTTTCCATGCATATACATTTTATTGCACCTTTACCACATCATCACAACAATTTCAGAATTGTGCATACTTAACAATTAAATTAGTTTCTAAGAAATGAAATACCATTCCTTGCAGTTTGGCTCAACATGCAATCGGTCTTTCCTATGGGCTTACCTCACTGCCATATCCATGACCCTTTGCTTCCTGCAATTCATTCTTTCCACAGCCAAACAAACTGTTAGTCTCATCTCATCATACCAAAATTTTCAAAACGTAATTCAACATTTTAAAAGGGTTCTTAACAATTGTGCCAATATCCATGGCCACACTCATACCCAATGCATTCTTGCATTGCTTTTCAAGTTCGTCACACTTTATGACCGATTCTTCTCCATTGGGTGTTGGAATTTAACCAACCTTTTCCTCATATGGTTTATTTGTTTTCTTTCATTCTTACAGTAGGACCATACTGCCTGCTATAGGCCAATCACAATCCCAAATCAATACACACAAACTCAAAATTTTCACATGAATGCCCTTACGCATTCCTTGACTGTCAATGCATTCATGACATATCAATTCATGAATTCTTCCAAGGGTTACAAACAACATTTACCACTAGAGGTTCATACCTCTGTTATTTAGGTTCTCCTTCCCGAATCATACCTTACTTGGGTATCCAAGGCATACAACTACCTTTCAAAGTTCATGCATAACTCTAAGACAATAAAATATCTCAGAAGGATTCTTACCAAATCCCTTCCCACCTTGTGCCACATGGGCACAGATATCTTTATACCGGTTCTTGGCTGCTAGCACCCTCTTTCTTATTTTTACCTCATCACCAGTTCTTTATGGGGACTTTTGCAGTCCTGTTAATAATCTTTCACTCGCAACCTTCTCCTGGTCATTCTCTGTTTGAGGTTGCCCATCATTGGAAATTATCTTCCTCAATAGCTCCAATTTATTTCTATACACAACATGCATCATCATAGACACAATTACATTAGTCATAATATTAAACCAAATGCATGTATCATAACATTTAGTTTCATAAACATCCTCAAATGTTTCCATAAGTGCAACACAACAATTCTCAATCATTTTCACAGTATTACAACAATCATTACTATGGTGTCAAAACATTTTTGTTCATCAATGTACTAGCTTTCTCATCCCATAGAAAACATAATGCTCACAAAGGAAAGAATTGAGGGCTCTCCCCTTCTTCAAATTCTTTTTACATCACCTAGGATTTTCAGCCCAGTCGAGTTATCTCTAAGGTCTCACTGGATTTTCTTAATCACTGCTTCAACCAATGATCAGATGCTGGACCAGGGGTCTAAAAAATGCTCAATTTTCAAAGTTCTCAGAATGCGACGAAAACGATGCCATTGCGTCCGTCTCGTTCTCCTGATTCCGGCGGTATATTTACTTTCGCAAACGGAGTCCGTATGGAGAAGTTATCGAGGTCTGTTCGCTGAGCCAAACAGGGAAAAAAAAGAGGATGCTGACTGGGCAGGCCGTACTGCCACGTGGCAGGGCCGTACAGTGCTGACGTGGCGACCGTACGCTGACTGGGCAATTGATGACGTGGCAGTTGATGACATGGAGTATTCGTATTGGTTGATTTTAGTCCAGTTGAAGGGTGACACGTGTCCGATTGGGAGCGAATAATAAGGAGACACGTGGCCCAATCGGAGGGCGCCACGTGTCCCCTCAATTTTGTTCATGTGGTCATATAAAAGATTATGGAGGCCGTGGGGTTCGACCCCCGGACCTCCCCTCCAAGCAACGACTTCACATACACGAGCTAGCCATTATTCCGCTCATTGGTGATTGAAAGGTATACGCCTTTGGTTATATTTAAATGTACAGTTGGTATTGTGTGGTGGGGGGTCGGGCCAGGGCTTAGCCCCGACCCCGGTCCTATGGGTGGTCATGTGACCGTTATACCCTTGCACGCGCGGGTGGATTTCATATTGTTTAAACCTATAATTGAATATATTATATGACCATAACAATGTATTAGCGCGGGGTTTAAAACTGTCAACACTCGGTTATACGCCAATTTATATGACCAAAACCTTTGCCATTCGCGCGGGGTTTATTTCTATGCCACGGTTACATTTGCAATCGGGTTTATTTCTATGCCATGTTTACATTTGCAATCACATGACCACATATATAGTTTGGAGCGCGTGGATTTGGTTTACAATCAGTTGGGCGCGTTTTTTGGGGCGGAGTCCGCCAACTTTGATCCCTTTACTAATTTTAGTGAAACTAACTCCAGCTATGCCTAATTTAGTGGAGTTTTTTGGGGAAAAGAAGGAGGAGTTTGTTAT
>ML777131.1:2678864-2770945 GCA_009831015.1 Picea engelmannii | reverse complement strand
CCCCCCCCCCCCACTATTAACAGTAGAACAGTTGGGGGGGTTCGGAAATGCTTTTCGACCGTAGATCTGAGCGTCAACACCCCAACCATTCATCTGTGCGCTTTCTTTAATCCTCTAGCACAAAATCATATTTTCTTCAAAAACTTAGGATGAGTGCTTTATGCGCGTCTGCCCAGCTTTCCCTACTTTTTTGTCGCCATGGGGTTAGGAAACACCACTTCGCGCCAACAATCATGGATTTTCTTTTCTTCTCCTTTCCTTGTTTTTCTTTTTATTTTCTCAATTTATTTACAGAAATAAATGAATACTCAATTATTGTCGCTTATTTTCATACATCGACAATTATTAGTTAATTATCATCATCTAAGGAAATATATACCAAGAATTAAAGAAAAGAAGGGAGTCTGAGATTGTCAAAGTAATCCATTCTGAACAATTAATTATGATTTTAATTGCAAGGTTGATACTTCGACATTCGGGACTTGCTTGTTACATAAGTGCAGAGTTCCTTCGCTCTGCTAAACCTTGAAATCCTGAAATTCCGAAAAGTGAAAAGAATGTGGGACCAACACTTTGGGGTTTTGGTGCTCAAGATTTCGCGACTTCAAAATCCAAACATCAACACACAACAACTCTCAAATTCTGAAAGTGAAAAGAAAGTGGGACCAACACTTCGGGGTTTCGGGGTTCGGGATTTCGCGATTTGGCACTTCTTGTTTCGTTTTGTTTGTGCAACGTTATTAAAACAGGAAAGTCTAAAAAAGAATAGCCGAATTTGTACAACCTTGGGCAAAGGAAATTTCTGAAATAAGAAAGGGTGCATCCGAGTTCCTTTACTGTTAAAGTAGTTCATATAATAGATCTGCCATTGCAAATTATATAGTATAATTTTTTGTTTCTATATTCTCTTGTTCGAAATACCTTTATATGTGTTAGTTTAATGAATTGTAGGGGAAACTTGTATAATAGTCGGTCTTCCTACCTTAGCTACAGATCTATTTTTACACAGTCTGTTTAATGGAAAGGAAAATGTAGCATAGTTTAAAAAACTCAGAAAGTTGTCCCCGACATTATTCATACAGTTAGATTAATGAAATTACAACATAACCTCCACTCCTAATATGAAAATATCAGCATTGATTTCACTCAGAGAAAAAATAAATAATGAAGCTAGCAGTGAATTTAATTTAGAGGAAATTTCTTCCAAATTTTATCCATGCATAATCCTTTCAATCTATCATAAAAAAAATAAAAGGCCCAATTCTATCGTTCATTCAGAAAGGGGTCACTCGAAATTAGATTTACCCTATGTTCTCTGTTAGTCTTTAGGCTTCATGAATTCAACCTGATTTCTCCTAAACATTATTATCTATCAAAATTAGTAGATTCATTACATCCGATATTGAATCATTCACCAAAGAATGGAAATTATTTCATTTCAGATTTAATAAATACATGACATCGGATAACAAATCATTCGAACAAAAAAAATGGAAATCATTTCAGTTATGATTTAAAAAATACATTGCATCGGATATAAAATCATTTAGACAGAGAAGAAGTAGAGAAACATATCTGAACCAGATCACGAGAAGAAAAAGGGAAGAGCCACGTTCTCCCAACCGTAGAATAGGACAGCCGAATCACTTGCCCGATTCACCCCCTAGGCTGACCATGAATCCATGAGGGAAAACTTGGAATCTCCTCCTCCACCAATGTCTTTCCATTTCAGCAGACTCCTCTTGCTTCACATTCAATCTGTAGTGTTCATAATAGAAAGAGAACTCAAAACATTTTTCCCCAGCATACTTAGCAGCATCCTGCCTCCTCACATATGCTATTTATCCATTTTCTTGCCTAGGTCTTTTTCCCTCCTTTGGGGATTTTTGCAGCTTTCTAAATCTCTGATTTTCAGGGGCTGCCAATGGACAAATCATTGATTTTCCACTTGTAATAATCATCCCAGAGGCAGTTCCAACATGTTCCCCACTCATGGAGTCATGGTCAGCTGATTTTAACATGGTTGTTCCATTTTTCCTCCTTCAATTAATATAAATATTATGTTTTTATACAAGTGTCATAGTCAAATAGTTAGTTGAGTCCAAATAGATCTCTGCCCAATAGTCACAATAATTAATTACAAATATCAAATTCGAAATTCAGAATTGCCATAGATGGTAAAATTTTTCAAAATTCGAATTTACTAAAAATGGAAATAAATTTCCAGCAATTTCAAAATAAAAATATTTTATTTTTGTGGATGTCACAATTTTTCTGGCATCATCGCAAGCTTACGAGCATCCCTGGTTGATAATTAAATGAAATAAATTTAAGCAATTGAATTTCCCAACAAGACAATGAACACAATTCCACCAAGGAGATGAGGAGAGGCACCTTTAGCCAATTGATTTGTATAAAGGGAGACGCGAGAACTTCGTGTAAGGTTAGAGGCAATGGAGGCAGCGCAAAGGAGATAACCTAACACTGGAGACATCAACGATGTAGAGATCTAAGAAGCCATGGGTGAGAACATCATTGAAGAAGCTGCAGGAGAGGACGTTGCCAAAGAACGCTTTCTAAGAGAAGTTTCGATATTGGGAGGGAGATCCAAGATAGAAGTCTCGATGTATGAAGGAAATTTAGACATGGAAGAGTTGTTGGATTGGATAAGATCCATGGACAAACATTGCGACTATGAATATGTCAATGAATAGAGGAAGGTGAAACAGGATGTCACCTGACTAAAAGGAGATGCAGCGCTATGGTGGGATGAACTGTAGGCTAAGAGGAGAAGCAAGGGAAAACAAAAGATAAGGAATTGGGACAGAATGGTATCCAAGTTGAAGGCTAAGTTCATACCCAAGGATTATCAGATCAATTTGTTCAGGAAGTTATAGAACCTGAGATAGAAGGGGATGACCGTTAAGGAGTACACTGAGGAGTTCTATAGGTTGAACATCATAACTGGGCAAAGAGAGAGAGATGAAGAGAAAGTTGCCAGGTATATAAATGGCTTGAGATATGAAATCCAGGATGAGCTCAACATGATGTCAGTGAGGATGGTGGAGGATGCTTATCAGTATGCGCTGAAAGTAGAGGAGAAGTTGGCCAAGAAACAAAGCAAGTGAGGAAGAGGTAAAATCCCATCCCCAAACAGAGGTAAGGGATTTACCCCTGACAGAACACATCAGTCTAAGGATGCGACTGAGAAACCACACAATCATTCGGAATGAGGAGGAAGTTCCTAAGGAAGGCAGGATGGTGGAAGAAACTCTTCTAGAGGAAGAGGCAGAGGAGGAATAAGGTGCTATGCCTCTGGAAAGACATGACACATGTCTTGGGAATGTCCTAAGAATAATAAATAAGGAGGAGGAGAAGCTCACATTTCATAAGCATAGAGAAGAGATGTTGAAGAAGAAGGAGCAGAGGATGGAGAATCCCTGATGTTGAGAAAAATTCTCCTAAAACAGAAGGCAGAAATTGAAAAGCTAGTGCAGAGAAATAGTCTCTTCAGGACAACTTGCAAGACTAAGGACAAAGTATGCAAGGTGATCATTGATAGTGGGAGCACTGACAACCTAGTATCCACAGAGATGGTTGAGAAATTGGAACTGAAGACAACTACACACCCAAATCCATACAAGGTCTCATGGTTGCAAAAAGGACACCAAGTAACGATTACTAAACAATGCCTGGTTGAAATTAAGATAGAAGGTTATAAAGATGAAATCCTATGTGATGTAATTCCCATGGACATATGCTATATTCTGTTGGGAAGACCATGGCAGTTTGACAAAAATTTCATTCATGATGGGAGGAAAAATACATATACATTGGAGAAGAATGGTATAGCACATATGTTGTTGCCAATGGAAGAGAAGAAAGTTAAAGAGGAAGCCATCACTAGCATACTTCTCATGAGTGGGAAGGAACTCCTGAAAGAAGTCAAGGAAGAACAGGAGATGCAGTTTGTTGTGGTAAGGAAACCCAAGGTTATCCTTACAAGTACATCAATGGATGATTTGCCTGAGGAAGTTCAAGAACTATTGGATAATTTTTTTGATATAGTGGTGGATGAGCTGCCAAACTCATTGCCACCCATCAGGTGTATCAGTCATCACATCGACTTGATACTAGGAGCTAGTCTGCCAAACAAAGCAGCATACAAATTGACACCTCGAGAAAACTTGAGTCCATGCGTAGTACCAACTGTGTTGAGTCCAAAGAAGGATGGAGGATGGAGAATGTGCATAGACTCGAGAGCCATTAACAAGATCACCATCAAGTATAGATTTCCTTTACCAAGAATGGATGATTTAATGGACTGTTTAAGTGGAGCCAATTTCTTTTCTAAAATAGATTTGAAAAGTGGATATCACCAGATCAGGATGAGGAAGGTTATGAGTGGAAAACAACCTTTAAGACAAACAAAGGGTTGTATGAATAGATGGTTATGCCATTTGGCTTAACGAATGCCCTGAACACTTTTATGACGTTGATGAACGAAATTCTGAAAGATTTCATTGGAAAATTTGTAGTTATATATCTAGATGATATACTAATCTTTAGTAGGAATAAAGAGGATAATTTGAGGCACCTAACATTAGTGATGAGGAGGCTACAACACAATAAGTTGTTGATAAATTTGAAGAAATCCTCTTTTATGAAGACAAAACTCATTTACTTGGGTTTTGTGATCTCTTCAAATGAGTTGAACATGGAACTAGAGAAGGTTAAAGAGATTAGAGAATGGTCGTCACCAAAAAGCATGTTTGAGGTAAGGAGCTTTCATGGATTGGCAAGTTTCTATAGGAAGTTCATTAGAGGCTTCAGTGGAATATTTGCACCAATGATGGATACAGTGAAGAAGCGGCAAAAGTTTTCTAAATGGACAGAGGAAGCTGAGAGGAGCGTCAATATACTGAAGGAGAAGATAACATAATGATTGATTCTAGTCTTTCTGAATTTTGAAAAGACATTTCAGGTAAGATGTGATGCAAGTGGAGTTGCAATAGGAGAAGTCTTGAGTCAGGATAACAAACTTGTTGCCTATTTCAGTGAGAAGATGAATGAGACCAAGAGGAAGTACTCCACATATGACAAGCAATTGTATGTCATAATTCAAGCCTTGAAGAAATGGAGGCATTATCTTGTCTCACAAGAATTTGTCTTGTATAGTGATAACGAAGCTTTACAATTCATAACCAGACAAGAAAAAATGAATTAGAGGCATGCAAAATGGGTTGAATTTATGCAAAATTTTACTTTTGTCATAAAACATATTGTTGGGAACGCTAACAAGGTTGTTGATGCATTAAGAAAGAGATGTTTAATTCCATAGGAATTCCAGGTGAAGACCTTGGGGTTTAAACACCTTAAGGATATGTATTGTGATGATACAGACTTCAAGGAAGCACATGAAGCATGTACAAACCATGTGTTGAGAGATAGAAGTCAGTGGATAGAGTATATGATTCAAGAAGGACCGTTGTTCAGAGGAAATGAGTTGTGAATACCAAAATTCTCAATGAGGGATAATCTTCTAAAGGAAAATCATAGTGGAGGATTGGCTGGACATTTCGGCCATGATAAAATGTTTGCACAGTTGAGAAATTCATACTATTGGCCAGGTATGAGAACAAAGGTGATAAAATTTGTGAATAGATGTAGAATCTTCCAACATGCAAAAGGGAAAAGATATAACGTTGGATTGTATCAACCATTGCCAATACCAGAGAAGCCTTGGGATGCAATAAGCATGGATTTTGTGCTGGGATTGCAAAGGACACAAAGGGGATTTGATTTTGTATTTGTGGTGGTGGATAGGTTTTCAAAAATGGCATATTTAATCCCATGCCAGAAGACCAGTGATGCAACACGTGTTGCAAATCTGTTTTTTAAGGAAGTTGTGAGACTTCACGGCCTACCCAAAAGCATTGTCTCGGACAGAGACACAAAATTTGTTGGACACTTTTGGGGAACAATGTGGAAGAAGATCGGGATAGATTTGTCCTTCGGCTCAACTTATCACCCTCAGAAATATGGGCAGACTGAGGTGGTAAACAGAAGTTTGGGAAATTTATTAAGGAGTCTAGTCACTAAACATCATAACTAGTGGGATCAGATTCTACCACAAGCAGAATTTGCATACAATGACTCACCAAAAAAGAGAACCGGAAAGAGCCCATTCCAAATATTGTACAGAATTCAACCTAGGGGAGTGTCTGAGTTGAGAGACTTGGAGCAGGGTGAGATCAGGAGCACTGGAGCAGAAGATTTTGCTGCAGAAATGCAGAGACTCCATAGCCATATCAGAGGATAGTTGCAGAGTTCTAACCAAAAATACAAGAACAGAGCTGATCAACATCACAGGGAACTTCAATTTGAAGTAGGAGATCAGGTTTTGGCACACCTCAGGAAGGAAAGGTTCCCTAGGGGAATGTATAACAAATTAAATATGAAGAAGATAGGCCCATGTAAGATCTTGCGAAATTTTTCTACAAACGCCTATGAGATTGAGCTTCCATACGATGTGGGAATATCGCCCATATTCAATGTTTCAGAAATGTATCCTTATAGGAAGGATGACACAGAGGGATCAAAAGAGAAAGAAAAGGTTCAGTGGGAGAAACAAATGCCTGTAGCAGAAAAACAGGAGATGGAGAAAATTGTTGATCAGAGGATTGGCAAGAAGACCAGAAGGAAGACCTATTTTGAGTATCTGGTCCAATGGAAGGGACACCCAATAGAATATTACAGTTGGGAAAATTAATCTGCCATTGAGAAGCATAGAAAGTTAGTGCATGATCTCATGGACAGGAGTCCATGAATTTTTTCAAGGGGAGTATGATGTAAGAGCATTGTTGGCAAGCACGTCGAGCAAGACCTATCAACGTCTGGGAATCTGTATGAGAGCTCAATGATGATAGCTATAGCAGATATTTGAAATCCTCCTTAACTCAGCGGTTTAATTTATCTTTTGAGGCACACTTGAACCCAGTGTCGGAATTACCCTTTGAGGCATGTTTGGATAATTGCAAGCAGAGTGGGAGTTTCCCCTACGGCTCTGGATTGCGACTGGCATAGATAGTCGCTATGTTAAGTCTTAGAGTAGACACGTATTCAGGGGGGACCCTAAGAACCCTTTGAATAAAATAGATGTTTTGTAAGCCCAAATGTGGCTGGATGGAAATACTAGCTAGCAAGTAGATTTGGAAGCTACAAGTTAGTAGGAGTTTCTTTTAAGTTTTTGTTTTGATCACAGTTGTAATCATTTTTCACTTATGAATAGAAAAGAGGAAAATTGATCCAATGCATGGTGTAAACATTGTTTTTCAATTATCTGTATAGAGTTTTCATAAGTGAATGAATGAATCTCATATCAGTATATGAGACTGTGAATGTGAGGATAAGTTTCAATTGTTTCTCTTCTATTGAGTAGTGCAAGGTGTGCACACAGGACGGAAGGAGTGCGTTGATAGAACCTTCTTCAGTTCCTAAGATTAGAAGAGATAATGAGAACTTTCCCTTTGCAAGGAGTGAAAAGAGACTGGTGCAAGATCCGGTACAAGGAGTGCACAAATCCTAGATCTGACTGAGGGTCGAAGGGACTTTGCAAGGAGCCAGAGAACTAGGAAGGGAGGATGCCAAGAGGGCGAGAGGAATTTCTCTTCGAGAAATCCTGAGGATCTGAGTTATCAAAATCACTGAGATGCAAGGAATGCACGAGAGTCGAAGCCTTCACAAGAACAAGTTCAAGAGGAGAAACACTTTTCATAGTGTTAAAGAGATCCAAGATTCGGATTCGTCAAAGGAGAAAAGGTTTGAAACCTTTGAACAACCAGAAAATCTTCTAAGTCTGAGGAAGGCATAAGTGCAAGGGAGAAAAGACCTCAATCATTCGATCCAAACGCTAGAGAATTGAAATCGTCCATCTGAGAGGACGCATGGCGAATGATTGACATTTTGCTGGCTTGTGCCTGGGAGAAGTCAAGAGTCAAGTTGTAAGAATTCATGAGATGTGAAATCATGACTTGATCTGAGCCGTTGGACCCAGGAGAAATATGGACCATTGGTTGTCTAGGATGAAATTTCATCATTTCGGGCATCGTGAGGTTTGGGGTGACAAGTCTTTCAACTTCGCAAGTCACGAAGTCTCGAAGTTATCATGATTGTTGGATCGAGGGAGGATATGGATTTCCAGATCTATACTATCGACATTTCGGCGATCAGGAGAATGAGTGAGTGAACTTTGTGAGGTAGGAAGCCGTGAAACGTGAAACACCAAATTGATTGCAGCCATCGATCAAGGGGAGATCTAGACCGTAGATCAGGAGAATGAGTGAGCAAAATTCGTGAGGCACGAAGTCACGAAATGTGATGCACTCTTTTGGGCTAAGCCCGTGGTCATGCAGGGTCACATGGAGTGGGGAATCGCACCTAGCATATGGTTACGTGGGTAAAACACTGGACAAGGACCTGTGGTTAATTGTTGAAGGTTCCAGTTTGGAACCAGGGAGTCATTTCAGTTCCTAAACCAAAGATCCTGACTAGGAGGTCGTGCAACCCTTAGGAGAGATAGGGGGTCTGCATCAAATACACATACTATTGAAGTAAGTATTATTAATCCTCCTATTGTTTTAAAAACATTAAGTAGCCAGAGAAACCAGAGTCATCAGAGCACTCAGAGCACTGTTACAAGCAGTTTAGTACACACTCAGTCGAGAAACCTAGGAATATCTATGGAAGATGAAATGAGGTTACCTATCTTTAGAGGAGATGGATCTGAAGATCCTAATCAATATTAGTTCTTATGCAAAGATGTATGGATCATTAATCAATTCAATGACAAAGTTGTTAAGAGAGCTCAGTTTAGTACTACCCCGAGGGACCGCGCCTTGAACTGGTATATGAAGTTTTCTAAAGCAACTGAACAACCTAAACCGTTGAATGACATTAATACTGCGTTGAGTGGGAAGTTCAAGAAACCTAAGTCAGATTCTGAGTGTATTACAGAGTTGAAGGAAATCAAAAATAAGGTAATTGAATCTATTTGGGAGTTTGATCAGAGGCTTAAGACCCTAACAGGCCATTTGAGTTTTCAGATCCCAGACAAGAAGAATAAATAATGGTTCATCACTGCCCTCCTACCACATATCAAAGTTCCTCTGATGCAACAGAAAATTGCTTCGTAGGATAAAGCTATGGAGATTGCTATGAAACTAGAAGCATCCCCTGTGGGAGAATCCAATCCATGTATGATCTAGATATTGAAGCAATTGACCAGTTTATCTTTACAAGTTGAAGATATGAAGAAAGATAAAGGAAATGAGAAAAGAGAATACATTTGGTGCATCAAATGTAAATCAGAGGGCCATGACAAAGATCATTGTCCCGTATTTAATGAATACTTAGCCTCTGGAGCCCCTAATCCTTTGAAGCAGGTTACCTTGCCCTGGTGCGAGGTATGTAGAACTAGACATCGCCCTGGTGAATGTTATTATATGCAAAAATATGTACAGACACCTACAAATATTTACTGCACATTCTATAAATATGTGGGGCATGATGAGAAGGACTATAGGGCTTATGACCTCTTTCATGAAAAGTCAAGGGATACATATAGGATTCAAGGAGAGATGCAACAGGAAGGAAATTTTGCGTAGTTCAATTCCCCAGGAAGAGGAAACTTCAATCCTTGTGGTGGATTCAGAGGGCGAGGATGAGGAGGAGACATGGGTCAAGGTCGAGGTCAGATTATTTGCTACAACTGTGCCCAACCAGGTAATTTAGCAAGGGATTGTCATAACCCTTGCACTACTTGTAGCTACTGCAAATTGTTTGAACATGTCATTGAATACTGCCCAATATTATTATCCAAACTTTAGGAAAGACGAGGTGGAAACCCACAAGTATAACTAATATCATTTGAACCTCGCGGTGAGGATCCCAGAGTCATTGTTATTACTAGAGGAGGCATTGTTATAGGAGAAGATAGGGTCACTCTAGGAAATACTACAGAGGGATCAGGAATTAGAAGAGTTGTAGAGAAAACAAAGTTGTTTGACCCAAGGAAAGAAAAACAAACTTTTGAGGAAGCAAGAAGATAATTTTTCGGAGAACATGCTTCTTTGTCTAGGGCATAACCAGAAGTAAGAGAATATGGAATGCCCCTAGAAATTGATCAGTCTGCCTCGCTCGAACAAGGAAAAGAGGTAAGCAAGCTTATGTATTTATTATATACTTTCATTAATTTGATTAAGGATGAAAGAGATGTGCAAGAACTACAACACTTGATTAGATAGTATGAGATAGGAAGGGTATATCCTCTGATGAATAAAGCAGTACATCAAGTATCTAGGAAGAGAAGGAAAAACAAGGAACTACACCTTACTACTCATATTGGAAACTATGAAATATATTATGTGGTCCTTGACTTGGGATCAAAAGTCAATGTTATGATGAAGCAGACCTGGGCACTAATGGGAAAACCTAAGTTGATTTACTATCCTATCAAGCTCAGGATGGCTAATCAGTAGGCAATAATCCCATTTGGAAGACTGGAGCATGTCCCTGTGGACATCGACGAGGTAAGGACATTTGCAGACTTTGAAGTGATTGAGATAGTTGATGATAGATGTCCTTATCCTGCGTTGTTAGGCATTGATTGGGCTTTCAACAATTCGATTGCTTTTTTACCTAAAGAAGAAAAGAATGACATTTGAAGGTGGTGGCCTTAGGTTCATTGCACCTCTTGATCATGATGAAGGTCCCAGATATACAGAACCTATTAGAGAACAAGACCGTGCATATGAACTAGAGAATATATATAAATTGATAGCAATACAATAGGATTACATTAATCCTACGAGAGATGTAAATTTAAGCTGAAGAAGTGAAAGTGCATGCTCATCAGATTCAGAAGAAGCATTGGAGAACTAGCAAAACAAAATGTATGAAGTCTCTATGCGAAGATGTGCCACATTGACCAAGGAAGTTCATTGGATTGGCACAAAAGTAAGTAATATTCCCACATTTGATGGTTTAAATCATTTAGAGACATTTTTATTGGAATTTGAAGGAATTGTACCAGTACAACAGAGGTTGTTGGAACTGGATGAAGCCTTGAAAGCAATGCCAACAAGATGGTGGGGAACACACAAGAAGAACATCGTGGAGTGGGTACAATGTCACACCTTGATGACAATGCACTTCTCAGACCAAGTTGAAGGATGCGAAGTTCGGTACACAGGTCAGAGTTTCCCTAAGGACCATGTGAAAATTTGTGAGGAGGCATAAAGTAGCATTCCTAAATAGCAATGGGTGCATAAGTTCATTAACACTTAGGATACTACACCTATCAACTGGTATCTTCAAGTAGAACTGCGCTTAACCACTTTAGATTGGTACGGTATGACTCAGAACTTTATAGCTACATTTTTATTTGAAAGTCAATACCACAAAATAGATTAGGCTTTACAAGTTGTAAGAAAAAAATTCTTTGAGGAGGCACCTAACCTCTCTTTGAAACAAGAAGAAGATGAATGGACTACACCTCTTCAGAAATTACCAGGTTGTTACAATATTAATGTTCATGAAGATGATGATCCTAGGAATGTGAACATCGCAGAAACTGAAGGACAAAGAGACATAGAAGGGCCAAGGATTGAACTACCTTTCATTGGAAAACCAATTAAAATTAAGAAATTTAATATTTGAACAGAATTAGCACCTAAGTTGGTAAACGTTGGAGATTATTGGGATGATGCCACTATTGATAATATTACAGAATTACTACATGAATATCAGGACTTGTTTCCAACCAATTTCATAGACATGAAAGGCATTAAAGGGCCCATGGGAGAAATGAAGATCCCTTTGAAACCAGATGCAAGGCCGGTCAAGAAGAGACCCTACAGACTGAATCCCAAGTATAAGAAGAAAGTTAGGATTGAATTAGACAAAATGTTGGAAGGAGGAATCATAGAACCTGTTGAAGAATCATAATGGATCATCCCTATGGTGGTCCAAGATAAGAAGTCAAGAGAGATCAAAATCTGTGTAGATCTAAGGAAACTGAATGATGCATGTTTACATGATCCATTCCCTACACTGTTTACGATGAAGTTTTAGATAATGTAGAAGGACAAGAAGTTTACTCCTTCACGAACAGATTTCCAGGTTATCACCAGATTAGGATTGCTAAGGAAGACAGACATAGAGATTTGCAACAAAATGGGGCTCTTTCGAGTACACTATGATTCCTTTCAGATTTAAGAATGCACCAGCCATCGTTTCGAGGGTGGTGGTCAAAGCATTCAAGGAATTTTTACATAAATTTTTGGAATCATATTTTGATGATTGGACTATTTTTAGTTTATTGAAAAATCATATTGAATGTTTGATACTAATGTTGGATAAGTGCAGGCAATGTCAGATTTCCATGAACCTGAAGAAGTGCATTTTCCTTTCACCTTTTGGAGTATTTATAGGACACATTGTATGTAAGAAGGAGTTATTGGTAGATCCTTCCAAGATTTCCATCATTGTTGATCTACCTCCTCCTACTTTGGTTAGACAACTGCATGTTGGCATAGGGGAAGACCAAGGGTTCAATGCTCAACAATGCACCAACAAAACCCTAACTACCATCCCTTTTGGCAACACCTACGAGGAAAATGAAGTCTCACCTGAGGTAGAAGAAAGGGGGGTTGCAGGACACAGGTGTCTACAACCAAGCTAGGACACAAATCTGTGATTACACTTACTTTGCAGAATACTTAGACAATAATATGCATTAGTTCATGGGTCTCAATCACATCGCAGAACAAACCCTAAATATAAATCATCGCAGTAACAATAAAGATTAAGTACTTTCAACCACTTAGTACATAGAATTAGATTAGATCTAGCATGTTCAACATCAATAGAGCACTAAGCATCCATAGATCTATTTAACATATATAAATATTAATGCACTAAGCAGATAAATAGCATAAACAACATCAACAACATCGCACAAAGAACATCAAGACATAGGATATACGTGGTTCACCCCAGTGTGGCGCTATGTCCACCAACTGCTTCCTCTTCTTATTCATTAGGTTTTGATCTCTTACAATGATATGTTCCTGTGTACAAAGCCACAGAGCCAAACTTCACAAAGGACAGGAGATCTGCGCATAGAGCACCAGATCCTCCTTCCCAAAATCAGTTCAAGGCACAGAGCCAACTCCTCTAACAAGCATAGAGCCTTCCTTACAACTTTTGTTGCATAGAGAATTCACAACTATTTTCACTTATCTCCGCAAGCCTTAACTTCTTGCACAAAGCCAACACTTACAACATAATATGCACATAGCCAACCACTAAATACTCTTACATCGCTTAGTTACTTATTTATACATTTACGAAAATGCCTAATCATGGTTAAACCCATGGGCCAACATCCCTTAACCCATTACATAAACCCTTAAAGCCCTTTGTTGGGTCCACAAGCCAACAAAACAAGTGAGATCCTGTGATCTCATCTCCACCTAGGTTCTCCATCTTCGACCAACCTGTCAAAGTCCAAAAAGTGATCAAACATGACTAATGTTTCCTTAAATCTTGGTCAAGGGCCAATAGGCCCCCAACACTCACCTGTGACTCATCCCAAGTCACTCAGATATTGGAAATGTTGCTTCGAAGGCCTCGATCTTAGCTCAAGCTGCCTTGACTTGCTGCTTCACCAGAGATTCCTTCTTGGTGAACTCCTAAATTATTTTCTCTGTAACATGCCCATCTAGGTGTTGTTCCACTGTCATAACCACTTGGTCTAGCTTCGATCCTTGTCCTTCAATCTCTTCAAAAATCGTGCAGGCTTCATCCTGCACTGGCTGTAGTCTTTGTGTAACTTCCATGACTCTGCTATGGATGGACATAATATTTTGTTGGACTGCCCTCTTTTCTTGTGATCTTTTCATCCTCTCAACGATAGTGAGAAACTTCATATGTGCTTGTACTCATAGTTCTTGTTGTTGCACCTCTTGTAGTTGTGCTTCAATTTTCCTCAGCTCTGGATCTTCTGTGAGGCATTCATAGGTATGCGCACTTCGATCACTCAACTGCTTTCATTCTGAGGTGAATGCCCTGATCCTTCCAACTGTTCTCTTAGTGGCTTCCTCCCTATGATCATGCACTTCTTGCAGAGTACTTGGTACTTCTTGGATCTCTAACTCTGTTATCCTCGCTTGAAGTTGTTGAATGGACTCAGTGAGCTTCCCTACTTGAATCTCAACTGGCTCTTGTTCCTCTTGTGCCAAGCCTGGCACAGAGTGAAGTTCTTTAGTCACCACTTCTTTGACCACAGTTTTCTCTGTGAGCAGTTTGTCTTTTTATTTTTGTATATTTTATCTCCTCGAACATCGCTAGAATTTCATCTTTCTCCTTCTCGTAGGCGGTTACGCGAGACTATGCAACGTGTAGTTGCTCTATGACCTCATCATTTTATTGCTGCAAGGATTATGTAGCCTTCTCTTCTTGGAATCGATGAAGTTGAGACTCTATGGCATCTACAAGTCTTCATAATTGGGTCGGCTCATCCCCGAATTATGGAGTCTTCGATGAAGAAGGTGTAGTAGGTACTGCACGGATCGAATGGATGTCTTTCTATATCTCCTTCAAATCCTTCTCAATTATTTTATACAATGTTGCCTTCTTTTCTCCATATCGCTGCAAGATATCCTTTGAAGCATCCTCCATGGCTGCGATGATTATATCGACATCATCCTCTGTGAGTGTGGCCTTCATCTTGGGCTTAATGGTGCACGCCTTATTTCTTGCCGAAGGTTTCTCTGGAGAAGCCTTCCCTTTATGCGAAGTCTTTGTTCCAATAGGGGGATCCTGAGGTGGTGTAGCTTCAACTTCTTCTTTCATTTCTCTTTCATCCCCTCCTCCTTGTCCATTACCTTAGTCTTCTCCTCCTCCTTCTGGTAAGACAGATCCATTTTCCTGAGAGGCAGTGTCCTCTTGATCAATTTCTATATGCTGGACTTCTACCTTTTTCTTCTTTTTCTTCGTGCTTCTTTGTCCAACATGCTTGACCTGGGTGACCAAGGGACTTCCTATGATGTCAGCGTCAGAGAGCTCTACATATTCAACCGGTACAAAGAACTTTGTCGACCATTATTTGGTGATCTCCTCCATGGCTTCGTCGATCAACTTATAATAGGACTGTAACTCCTCCTTGCTCTCATCCCTACACGTAGTGATATAGATAAAGTGTTGATCTACATGGAACTTAGCTAGTGGTATGTACTGGTGTAATGTTTTCGGTTTCATGCGTGGAAATGCCTCAATATCATGCTTCAGTTGCTGATAGTAGGCATGGAACACAACGTTCAACTGTCATTGCTTCGACATATCATTCGTATACCACAAGGTGGAGAACCTCACGGCCAACAACTCTAATGGTTCAATCTCTGGGAAGGTTGCTCCTTTTGGCATTTTCCAAGCGAAAAATGCGATCAATACCAACAAGAAACTGAAATGGAACTCATATCCCTGATCTTGCATTTCATGACAATATTTCTCAAGATCTTTGACGAGGTAACTCACCCAATTCATTTTCATCCCCTCCACGGACTTCCGAGCAAGGTCCACTATGAACCTAGTGACCTGTGTCGGACGGTTCTTTCTAACACTCTTGCCAGCTATAAGTTGGCAAGCGAGGCGCACTGCGCCATCCTTGATGGAGACTACCTTGTAGCCTCGCTTTCTCTTTTCTACATCGCCATAATCCTCCTTTATGTTCTATGCTAGGGAGCGATATGAAGTCTTTCCTAGGTAGAACTACTAAGGGTCTGGTTCCTGCATGCTTACTCCTGTAATCAAGTGGATCAACATTGGATCCACAGTAATGCACCTGTCAAGCCACAGATATCCTCCATGGTAGCACAACAGGAGGATTTTAACGCAAGCGTTAACCTCTTGATGTTGGAAAAAATGAGGGATCTTCCTCATGTTGAGTATCATGGACTGCGCAAGCTCCTCTATCCATGGTTGGGAGACTATCTGAGGCTTCTTCCCAGTCCTCTTCAGCAGGTATATATGGGTTGCGAGTATCATGTAGTTCTTTCTGTCACTGAGGTTGAACTCACTGTTCTCCATAGCTGGGATTTGTTCCAACTAGCTTCCAACTAGGCGTATCCCCTTCGAGATGTATGCGGTGATCAAGATGTACTCAAAGTCCCATGGAATGTTTTCGCAGTTAACCATGCCAGCCAAAGGCGATATATAATCTGGCAATATCAATAGGATCTTCTTCGCATTAGCCAAATCATCATGATGCTTACTTCGCTTCTCAGTCATGGGGTTAGCGTGCCTAGAACGACATCCAGTCGAAGGGGATTCTTGCAGTCCCCCAGTTAATGATGCCTGTATTCCTACAGAAAACTGTCTATTAGCCATGATCTTCATAAGGAACTCCCCAACATATATCTCTAATGTGCTAGGTTTGTCCGACATTCACACTTGTAAACAAATAGATCGGGTAAGCGAAAGGACAAGTGAGGTAATCAAATAGATGGCGAGGTCTAGAAATCACATCGTGATATACAATCAATTCTCCATTAGCTTGGATAATCATGGGTGGAAAAAAGTGGTCCTAGCACAGCGTCCGACGGGTTAAATAAGAAAGCGTCATAACAGATTCCTCCAACTGGCAGGAATGCATCCCTCAATTTGAATCTGTCCATTATGGCACGGTCTCAATGGGCCAAACACATTCCATCCACCCATAAAGGCGTTTTCTAGCCATTCCAGAGCGTCATTCCAATGGTTGGGGCACCTCCAACGGTTATATACCTTCGTCGTGGCGAAGTCCCATTCTGCGTGGTTCTACTATTCTAGCGGGGTTCAAGTTTTGCAGATCTACCTCATGCGAAGTCTTCCTTCTGTTCTCTATAGCTTCTTGTGTTTTTTCTAACTTAGCTTTATTCTTATTGAGCTTCCTAGCCTTCTTTCCTATGATCTGAGATTCTCTAACAATTTTTGAAATCCTCTTCCCATTTGTATTCTTATTCTCTCCTGGTGAAAGGACTTCGCACTGCTGATGTATTCTTATAGATTTTGAGGTTAATATCCCTTCTCTTACTATTTTCGGGGCGGTTATACTTATTTCTTGCGTGGACAGGTTCTTCAATCCTTCCTGCATTCTTTCAACTTCGATAGCTAATTCTCTTGCCCTCTATTGCTTCGACTTATCCTCTTGTTCTTCTATTAGTTGCTCAATTGTTCTGGTTATGAAATCCCTTAATTCTTTCTTTTCTTGTTCTATAGCTTCCTCCTCTGCTTTACTTCTGATCTGATCCTTGTCAATCCAATTCTTTCCTAACAAAAGTGGAAAAGGGTAGTTGTTCTCAATAAATTTAATGACTTCAAATTCTTCTTCAGTCGATGTTTCATGAGCAATCGTAGGTACAGTAGTAACTCTTCCACATAGGGTTATCATATTTCCTCTAAACAAACCTATCCTTACAAATGAAGGTACCATAGCAGGCTTTCCCAAAATTTCTCAAGTGCTTTCTGGCATAATATTCACTTGCATTTCTTCATCCAAGACACAGTCTATGTCGAAGTCTCCTATTCTTGTAACTATGCATTGTTTTACTTTCAGGATCTCTAGTAAACTGATGTCTCTATGATCATTCATTGTTTCTTTCAACTGTAATAGCATAGTCTCTAATTCTTTCTCTTTCTAATTCTCTAACATATTCTTAGTCTCTTGACTTTCTTTATAGTTTTCTTGTCTCATGTTCATCTTTTCAACTTTATCAATCATTCTTGGACAATCCTCAACCTCATGACCAATAACTTTACAACAAAGACAGATGGGACCTATACTAGGGAATTCCTTAGAAATATGTCCTGGCCTTCTACAATTATAACATACTGTCAATCCTCTCTTTCTTTTAAATGATCCCCAGTATTTCCTATACTGTGCACTAGGATCACAGTGTTGGACCTGCAATCTACAAAAAATCTTTCTAGGTTCCTGCATCCACTTATTAGTCCAAAAACTCTTTCTATGCATAGGAATAACATATCTTTCTCTATTCAGATCAATTCTTTCTTCTAACTATTCCCTACCATTCAAACTAGGACATAATCTATCAAACACACCTAGATTCATGCTTTTGAAACAAAATTTTCACTTATCTTACTCTTATCCGACCACAAAGCTTTACTTCTTTTAATATCTTACCTCTTTTGTTTATATCAAGTTTCTTTCTTAGCACAGAGCTTCGCAATTCAATTAGAATACTGTGCACTACAACAATAGATGTGTGCACAGAGCTTCCTCTTTTCTTCAGTTCCCAACAATCAGAGTTTCAGGTCCCAACAGTGGAACCATTTTAACTCTCAACAATGCACCAACAAAACCATAACTATTGGCCCTTTCAGCAACACCTACGAAGAAGATGAATTATCACCCAAGGTAGAAGAAGAAGGGGTTGCAGGACACAAGTGTCTACAACCATGCTGGGACACAGATCTGTGATTACACTTACTTTGCAGAATACTTAGACAATAATATGCATTAGTTCATGGGTCTCAATCACATCGCAGAACAAACCCTAAATACAGATCAACATAGTAACAATAAATATTAAGTACTTTCAACCACTTAGCACATAGCATTAGATTAGATATAGAATATTCAACATCAATAGAGAACTAAGAATCCATAGATATATCTAACATATATAAACATCAATGCACTAGGCAGATAAACAACATAAACAACATCAACAACATCGCACAAAGAACATCAAGGCACAGGATATACATGGTTCATCCCAGTGTGGGGCTACGTCCACCAAATTCTTCCTCTTCTTCTTTATTAGGCTTCAATCTCTTACAATCATATGCTCCTATTCACAAAGCCACAAATCCAAACTCTGTAGAGGATAGGAGATCTGCGCACAGAGCACCAGATCCTCCTTCCCAAAATCAGGTCGAGGCACAGAGCCAACTCCTCTAACAAGAACAAATACTTCCTTACAACTTTTGTTGCACAAAGAATTCACAACTATTCGAACTTAGCTTTGCAAGCCTTAACTTCTTGCACAAAGCATTCACAACTATTCGAGCTTAGCTCCACAAGCCTTAACTTCTTTCACAAAGCCAACACTTACAACATAATATGCACATAGCCAACCAGTAACTACTCTTACATCGCTTAGTTACTTATTTATACATTTAGAAACATGCCTAAGCATCGGTAAAACCATGGGCCGACATCCCCTAACCCATTACATAAACCCTAAAATCCCTTTTTTGGGTCCACAAGCCTGCAAAACAAGTGATATGCCATGATCTCAGCTCCACCTGGGTGCTCCATCTTCGACCAACCCATCGAAGTCCAAAAAGTGATCAAACACGACCAATGTTTCCTCAAAACTTGGTCAAGGGCGAACACTGTGCACTGTCCTGGGACATATTGGATACTACAGAAAGTTTATCAAGGTCTATTCACAGATAACAACACCCATGGTAAAGATTTTAAAGAAAGATCGCCAGTTTCAATGGTCAGAGGAATGCCAGCAGAGCTTCGACACACTAAAGCAAAAAATGGTTACCACACCTATTTTAGTTTTCCCAAATTTGAGTAAGGAATTCCATGTCCATGTGGATGCTTCATCCATTTCATTAAGAGCAGTGTTAGAACATACAAGAGTAGGAGAAATTGACCACCCTATATCCTTTTCTAGCAGGAAGCTTTCTACATCTGAAATAAACTATACCACCACTGAAAGAGAAGACTTAGCCATGGTATACATGTTGCAGATGTTTAGACACTACTTGTTGGGAGGACATTTTAAGATGTTCACTAATCAATCTGCATTGAAATACTTAGTCAACAAGCCAGTGCTAGGGGGAAGAATATGCAGATGGCTACTATTATTCTAGGAATATGATTTTGAGATCATGGTCAAGCCAAGGAGAATGAATAAGGGACCTGACCACTTATCCAGATTAGAACATGGAGAGGAACCTACCATTTTGGAGGATACACTACTAGATGCATAGTTGTTGGCCATTAGAAAATTTTATGATCACTTCACCGAGATAGTCTAGTTCCTGTCTACAAGAATGGCACCCCGCGAGTATATAATCATTCAGAAGAAACAACTGGTATTCCGTGCTACAAATCTTTCACTTATAGTTGGACAACTATATAAGATGGGACCTGATGAGATCTTGAGAAGATGCGTTATGGAGGCATAAAGACCATTTATTCTAGTAGAATCACATGAAGGCATCGTAGGAGGACATGCAAGGAAAGAAATAGCACAGAAGGTTCTTAGAGATGGCCTCTGGTGGCCCACTTTAAACAAAGATGCTAAGGAATACTACAAAGCCTATGATGTATGCCAAAGGGTAGGGAAGCCTTCCAGAAGAGATGAGATGCCTTTATCACCTCAGCTAACTTTACAGGAATTTGAGAAATGGGCCATTCATTTTGTGGGACCTATCAACCCACCAGGGAAGCGCAGAGGAGCTCGATACATCATCACTACGACAAAGTGTTTGAATAGATGGGCAGAAGAAAGAGCAGTTAAGGACTGTAGTGCAACTACAGCTACATGATTCATATTTGATGATATCATAACCAGATTTGGATGCCCAAAGATCCTTATGAGCGATCAAGGTACAGATTTTATTAATAAGACTATTGAAGCCTTGACTCACGAATTTGAATTTCACCATTAGAAAAGAACGCCATACCACCTATAGGAGAATGGTACAGTCAAAGATTTCAATAAGATCTTGGAGACAGCACTGATGAAGATTTTCAGTGTGAAAATAGATGATTGGGATTTGAGAGTGCCAGCAGTGTTATGGGCTTATCGAACCACTTGCAAAAACATGACAATGTAGACTTCCTTTAAGTTAGTTTATGGCTTGGAAGTAGTAGTACCTATGGAATATTTTGTTCCCAGCTTAAGAATTGCAACGTTTACATGTATGGATGACTCTAGCATTGTTCAAGATAGGCTCACACAGTTGATGGAACTAGAGGAAGACAAGTTTGTTGCAAGATGTCATCAACAGGTACAAAAGGAACAAAAAAAGGCTTACCATGACAGACATCAAGAAGAAAGCATTTAAGCAAGGAGATCTAGTATTGGTGTATGAAATCAAGCTCATGAAGCATCTAGGGAAGTTCAGGACAAATTGGCTTGGGAAATTTGAAGTCACCTATGTTACAGAAGGAGGATCTTCGCAGTTGAAGACTCTTAAAGGAGAATGGAAGGATGGTCTAGTAAATGGGAGCCAGTTGAAATTGTATTATGACAACTAGCTGCCTCGCATCTCTTGGTAGAAGCAAAGGAAGAAGGGTATAGGTACCAAGTGCAGTTGAAACTAGGTACTAGACATAGAAAAGACAGTATTCACATGACAGGGAGGGACAAGGCAGAAAGCACAGGTTACTCCGCGCAGTCTGCAGTCGAAGTGATACAGAAGGTTCAACCCTGCAATGACTCAGGATGAGTCACAGGTGAGCATTGGGGGCCTGTTGTCCCTTGGTTATGGACTAAGGAAGAAAGAAAAGACAAAGGAAGAAGAAAGATGAAGTACAAAGAGCACAGAAGGCACACAAACCGAGGATGGGTCAAAGTGGTCAAAGAAGTAGAAAAGAAGGAGGGAAGTAAGGGAAAGCGAGCCATTGAAAGAGAAGATCAAGGAAGATAGATCAGCAAAGAAGATGGATCATGGACAACTCAACAAGCGTAAAATGACACCAACGGATGATTTGGAGCACCTCATGGGAAAGAAGGAATAACAGGTTGGTGAAGCCCTTAAGATGCGGGTTATGTGGGACCTAGGGTTTTGACACCTAGGGTTTTGGGCATTTAGGGTTTTGACACTTAGGCTTGGGTATAAGGTTGTTTGAGAGTCATTGTAATGTATAAATAAATATCTAGAGGAGTGAGGAAGGGTTTTTGTTGTTGTTTTTATTATTGTTGTCAATGCTATTGTTGTTTTGAGAGAGAGAGAGAAGTGATTTGTTGTAAGAGAATTCTTGTATTATGGATCTTCAGTTGGGTGAAAAGATCAACTCTGCAGCTAGGTGTGTAGGGAGGGGAGAGAAAGTGAAAGAGAGAAAGAGATATGCAACTATGTGCGTAGATAGAACTGTATTTTTTCATCTAATATATCAATAAACACAATTTTGTGGACATATCCCTAGGGAGAGGGTGAACCACGTATATCTTGTTGTTTTTTGTGGTTGATGTTGTGTTATTTTCTCTCTGTTATTGCATGATTGTTAGATCAAATATACAACCTCGCGAAGTAAGTATAATAGTGTTAAGAATAGCTAGGTTATCTACATTATTGTTCTAGACTCACCTTGTGTTTCCTCTGGTTGTAGAACCCTGTGTCTTGCAACCCCCCTATTGCTACTTCGGGTGAGACTTCATTTGCTTCACAGGTGTTGCGGAAAAGGCCAGTAGTTAGGGTTTTTTGGTGCACTGTTAGAGTTGAACCCTGGTGTCACACCTCTTTTTCCACCTGAATGAGCAAAATAGAAGTGCTTACAAGCTTAGTTGGGTTAGCTAAGCAAGACAACAGTAAGGAAAGGGTTAGAGAAAGAAACATAAAAGACTAAGCTAAGAATTAAACTAAGAAAATAAAGAACAACTAAACTATTGCATAAGGACATAAGAACAAGAATCAATCAAGAATCATGTCACCAATGGCAAGGCTTTGTATTAGTGAAAAATAAAAACACCAAAGAGAAAGGGGACTTTGGGTCCCTTCTTCCTCCAAGGGAGGGCTCTTGGACCCCCAAACTTGAGCTCTTCTTACAATTTGGAAACTTGAAATAAATGGTGAAAGAATCCCAAGCTAACCCACTCAATAGGTGAGATGGATTTCTTAAATGGACTGGTGCTAGTATGCCCTTGATAGGAAAAGATGATTCCCCAAGAGAATAGAAGCAACATAACCTTACAAATGAATTCCTTGAAAATGTAGTGCACCCATGGCCTTCTTTTATAGCATAGCTTTGAAGCATTACGTAACCATATTTTAGTGTGAAAAGGGGCTATTTAGGGCATTTTTAGGTCTTTGACCAGCCACCCAGTCAGATCCAGCCAAGATTTGGATGTCAAATTAACTTGGAAGCTGAACCAGAAGTGGGTGGGAGGCCGACCAATCTCATAAATGCACTGTTCTCACATGTGTACGGATTTTCGCGTCCACAGGCGCACATTGTGCGCATGTGCACATTTCTTGTGTTTCTGGATGGCGCATGTGCATGCGTGCCCTATGTAGTCATAGCGCACCTTAATTTTTCAACTTGTTACATAATTTTTTGACCTTTTTGGCCATGTTTTTGGTAATGATGGTCCATGGGTGGACTCATAGTTGTTTGACAATGCTGGATTCTTGTAGCCATTTGCGGATGAAATTTTGGTGATAACATATGCCCCCTAATGGATGAGGTTAGGAGCCATACGGATAGCCGAAATTCATCAATGTTTCTTCTATTGAGAGTACCATTGTAAGAAAGAGTGATAGTGAGAGTACCAAGAGTGACCCCATTGGAGGGAAAAAAAGAACTTGTAGTACACAATCTTCCATAAGGTGTGTAAAATAATTTGTGTACAAACGAGGCGAGCATGCCCCATGCTTGTGTCATGTAACTCAAAAAAGGATGTTGGACCGTAACTAAAAATGTGTATTGATGTAGACAACTGCAGCGCCCTTGGGGGTAGTTGTGATAAAGGCAGAGGACAATCCTAAGGAGGAACATACTCTGAACCATAGGCAATGACACTTGTAAGGAGTATCACAGATTTTGTGGGCATGGATAGCCTAGCCAAGTTCAGAGGTCTTTGGCATATATGAACATAAACTGCAAATAGTCACAAAGTAAGACCCACCGCGACATGAAAAAGAGTTGAAGTCGAATGTCGTAGGGGTCAATGACAACAGAGAGCAATGATGGTTCTCTCTATGAAATCCGAGATTCCTCATTATAAAGGTAATGAAAATCAAGATATTGTTGCCCTTCTGGAAACTATGTTGATGTCGACAAAAAGGGAGACGTGGCTCCAAGAAGCAAAGGGCTTCATGAAATCTACTAGGTGAGGCGAGGAATTGAGGAGGTACATGGACGAAGTCAAGATGTGTGGAGACTCAAGAATTCCCTTGGTTGGAGATATGTGTGGAGTATAAGTGGCTACAACCGTTTGATGAGGTCAAGTGTTAGGAGGAAAATGAGACATGGATAAGTTGTGCCAGAGGCGGGACAAGGTGAACAAACTCAGAGAGTAGAGGTAAGTGGCCTGTGGGGTACTCGAAGTCTATGGACGATGTCAATGATAAGGAGTGCCCCAACCAAGGGAGACATGGGTTGCATTGGCCAGGAAGGTCACCAAAGGTGACGACAAAAATCTATCTAACATGATGGAAATGATGGATTTTTACAATTAAATGAATAAAGAATAATTTGGGATGAATGTACAAATACAGAAATGGGTGCCCCAGTGAAATATGACTAGGCTGGTTAGGGTGCAATTTGCGTGGAGAGATGGTGGAGGGTGGGGGCCCCATGGTTGGATTTCTATATGAGGTAAATGGAATGGAGGGAAATTTGCGGATGGGCAAACTGATTTTGGATGAAATGGATGGTTAATGATACTATGGAGGTGTAGTCAAAATAGAACCATGATGAGATAACCTGGGAGTCCATTTGGGAAAGCTAGTAAAATGAGGAGAATGAGTATGTGGTTGATGCTCGTCATGATGTAAGACTATCGGGACTCCCATCCCTAAAAGGTTGAAAACAGTATGAGTGTCAGAGTGCCAAGGGGTCTATAAATGGGACAACTCATGTGGAGGAGAGTGCTATCGGGTGACAGTACCAAAAATGAAATGGCGGTGGTGGTACTGTAGAGCTGGATATGGGGGCCCTAAAGACAAATTTCAGGGGGTGTGACTGGAAATTCAATTAAGATTCAGAGGGAATGATTCATGGATGATTTTAGGGGCTAAATTTCACAAATGGGCTAATTTTCCATGGTTTTTCCAAAAATGAGATTTGCTATTTTAAAAATGATTTACCCAAATTCTATAGGATAAAATTATTTTACCTTGAAAATCGCCAAAATTTTATAAAAACTATATAAAATCCTTATAAATTTGAATATTTTTACAAAAATATCGCCAAACATTTATAGCTGGCATATGAAGGATTAGTAAGATTCGCTAAGGTTTCTACATTTTAAAAGAAATTTTCATCCTTAAAATCATCCCTGGAATGATTACATGCCAGTGTTGATTATATACCTAAAGGGGTTTTGCTGGTGTATGATGTCCAAGTACCTTCACACATGAAAACCAAATACCCAATGTGAACAATACTTGAAGAGAATCGAACATACGAGCATTTATTTGATAATTTTGAACATGAGCATGCATACTTGGATGGGGTATGAAAAAATGGCTCCTTGGGGGTCAAAGATAAAAAATGGATCGGGGACTGTTTTGATGTAGAGGACAGAGTGTTGATCCCGTGGCTGAAAACGGATCTGAAAATGGACACTCGGTGCTCCCAGAGTGGGGTCTGGAAGTTTGTGTAAATTCTCGGGAGGTGGAATTTCTATGATGGCCTGGACTTTGAGTGGGTCCACAATAATGCCGCTTTGGGATACGATGAACCCTAAGAGGTACCCAACAATGACGCAGAACACACACTTAAGGGGGTTTAAGCAGATGTTTTACTGACGACACCTTTGGAAGATGATTTGTAAATCATCGAGATGTTGAGTGCATTTTTTGGATCGAGCTGTGAGGTTGTCTAAGTACGCAAGGATGATATGAGCCAAATCATGAAAAATGTATGTCATAGCCCATTGGAAAGTGGCGCCAGCATTTTTTAGGCCAAAAGGCATAACATGATATGAAAAATTACCCCAAGGGGTAGTGAATGTGGTTTTGTATTGATCAGCTGAGTGGATTTGGATTTGATTATAGCTAGGGAAACTGTCCATGAAGGATAGAACTTCGTGGCCTGCACATTCGTCGATAATCTGGTTGATGAAAGGCATTGGAAAGTTGTCTTTGGGACAGGCATGATTGAGATCACGAAAGTCAGTGCATACACGGATGGTTCCCTGTTTCTTGTTAACGGGGACAGGATTGGAGACCCATGAGGTATAGGCAATAGCGTAAATGAATCCATCCATGCGTAATTTGTTGATCTCGGCTTTGAAGGCCGCTACTTTGGATGGGTGTAGTGGTCATTGTTTTTGGTGAACTAGTGTGATATTAGGCCAGGTGTCTATGTGATGTTCGATAATAAAGGGATCAAGGCCAGGCATCTCTGTGTATGACCAAGCAAAAATATCCTGATACTCTTGGAAGAGGGCTTTGTAGGTGATGACTTCTTCAGAAGTGCATGCAGCGTCGATGGTAATTTCCTCTACGACTCCATTTTTTATGGAAACGTCGATTTTGATGGTAGGGGAAATGTTGGCCATATTGCCTTCTTCAAAAGAATCTGGGGCAGGGATGGGGTTGTTGAACCAGTCAATGTGCCTGGCTGGGATAAAATCCTTGGTTTTGAATGTGTAAATGGGGTGTTGGTCAGGAGGCATGAATTCTTCCTGTGACAAGAAGAGTGCTATGTGATGTAGTGCATCCCATGGGTGGTCAAGGCTAACTAATTCCTCGAGTATGTCCTCGTCACAGTGGAATTGACGGGAATACAAGGGATCTGACAGAGTGGTATCAATGACAGTTACTATGTGGTTATCTTCTAGTGGTGAAGATGTAGGAGGGATGACGCAATGAGATTGCGATAGTTCACTTGTCATAAACCAAATATCGAGATAGTGAGGGTTATAAATGGTAGCTGGGCGTAAAATTTCCATGGGGAAATGTACAGGAGAATTGGGGGGATTTGGGGGTAAATTCCCGTATAATTCATCCAAGAACCATGGAGGATTAGGAAGTGCTTCTGGTTCTAGGGAAATAATTTGAAGAACCTCCGGTGATGAGATAGTGTTAGCCATTGATTCTATATGGGGTGTAGGGGTTTGAATTAGGGTCATTTGGCATTGCCTATATTCAATGATCATAGGACATTGATATGTAAAATGATCGAAGGATTCACATAGAGAGCAAGGGCACCTCATGCGTTCGTTGACTGAAGTCATGACATAATGGATGTCGGTGATGTTTAGTGGGGATGGTGTAACTGGTCTAGGTTCTTGCTGGAAGCTTTGGCATACTTCTACCAGTGTTTGGTGAAATTGAGGTAACGCTGGACAATGGTGTGTGTAATGGCCATACTCTTAACAGATGGCAGATGCGAATTTAGTTCGTAGTCTTTTGTTACTGGTGTTCTATGGGATATTGACAATACTGGAAGAAGCGATGGGTGGTGATGAGATTTGGATGAGATTGCGTAACTCAGGGAGAGATGGACATTTGTTGGTGGGGTGTCTGTATTTCTCGCATAGTGTGCAAGGCGGTTGGACACATAGGGGAGGTGGAGTGGTGGGATCCTTCTTCTTTCTCCTACCCCCAGTTGTGGCAAGGGGGTTAGTGGGCAGGGGTGTAGGGGGTATAGTAGGAGTGAGTATGGTAATCTGCATCGGGATTCCTTCAGTTTGGGGTGGGAGGTATGGTTGAGGAACCATCTCTGGTGGATGTAAATACCAAACTAGGATTGCCAACATCATATTAGGGAGGGTAAGCATTGCCACGACCTGAAAATCTTGTACACCTGGTGGGGGGTAAAAGAAAGGAATTTGAGTGATGGCTTGGGGAACTGTCTCCCAAACTAGGATGTGGCCTTGGGGGGAGGTGAAATCATGGACTAGTGGAGTCGATGATTTCGCAGGAGATTCTTGAGGAAGGAGCTCTGCAACTAGTGGGACGTCAGATGTAATAGAAGCCTCATTGGGAGGATGGTTCTCCTAAACATTTGTCTCGTTGGATGAGATGACACATACTTGATTAGGAGGATGGATGAGTGGTGGTGCACCATGGTAGGTTCCTAACAAAGATGGGTCTTTGAAAATTATGGGTCCCATATCGATGAGTGGGTATGCCTTAGAATTATTGTGAATGTAAGGGAGAATGTTATCGATGGCGGCAGAAGGGTTGGGCTCATAATGTGAGACCTGATCGATGGTGATGATCTTTCCGTTATGGGCGAACATCATGCTTCAGAAGACGGAAGAGGCAACTGCCTTCATAGCGTACATGTAGCTACGACCAAACAAGATATTGTAATCGAGTGGGGCATCGATAACTTCAATGTCAATAAGAATGGTCTTGCCCCCGAGTTCTACAGGGATGTTTTGGAAGAGCCCTTCGAGAGAAGATGGTCATCCATCATAAGCTCTTAAGGTAATGGCAGATGGTATGAGTTCAGGAGAACCAATTTTATGCCATACCAATTTGGACATGATGCATGTGAATGCGCCTTCATCGATGATGCATCGATGAACTATAATGTTCCAAATTTTTACTGGGATTTGAAAAGCAATGAGAGCGGGGAGAGGAGGTTCTCTGCTATCGAGATCAAATGTGATAAGTTGAGTATTTGGTGGTTCGACTACCCCCAAGGAAAAAAATTATGATTTTCACTAAGCGGGACAAGTTTGAAGTACTTCTAAGACTGACATGGCAGCCGGGGATTGTGCCAAGTCGTCGACCAAACTATAGTTATGGGCCACCCTAGCTTGCGGATTGTTGACATTCCTGCATAATGGGATGCGAGGGATGTGAAGAGGTGCGTCCATGTTAGGGAAAGGGATCATCAATGGGGGTCCCGTTGGTGCTGGGATTGTTGTTGTTGGAGTGGGAAGAGACTTAGAGGGTGCCTGGTATTGACGATTATGTGTTTGTAGAAGGAAATCTTCCTCACCAGTGAGGAGGATAGTACGATCTACGGGATTGCTTAGGTTGAGATATGGTCCCAACTGTGGTGGGGTAGGCTACATGTCTTGTTGGGTGTTCATCACTCCTTGATGTGGAATGGGGTTTTGCAGCACGGCTGGGGTTGGTTGTTGTATGTATTGTTGTGGGGCCTACTGAGGGCCAGGTGGTGCTGGAGTATGTGGTCCATTCACTGAGTCTTTCATTCGTTTAAAATTAGCGATTTGGGGGCAATGATGAGTATAGTGATCAAACTCACCACAAAGGGCACAAGGGAAGTTGGTGCGAAGGTTGTTCTTATTTTTCCCTTGATGCCTATTGTTGTTTCTCCCCTGGGGGTTTTGATTCCCTTGGGTCTTGTTGCCCCCAGTTGATTGGTTCTGTTGGGGGTGATTCCTGCCTTGTCCTGGGTTGTTATTGTTCCGATTTATTCCTTTTATTTTGGCATTATTCGACTGATGAGTTGGATTTTCCATATTCAACTATTCAAAATTTTGATATTGTTGAATGGGAGAGGGTTGAACAAAATTAACCCTGGCATGAGGGTGTCCTAGTGGTGGAGCCATGGGCTGGGGAGGGCCAAGAAATGGAAAGTAAGAATTATGTTGTGGTAATGATCTGTAAGGTACATAGGAAAGTGTAGCACTTTCACTAGTACTTAGAGTATAAGCTGAGGTAGTGGGGGTACCCGAACTTGTTTGGAGAGGTGGGCATATAGTACATGCTGGTGGTGGCCCACTATTGGGTGGGGGTAGGGAAGCAAGGTATGATTGTTGATAAGGGGGTGGAGGATAATAAGGGGTTCCTCCATATGCCAACAAATATTGTGGTGTACCATACATTGGTAGTTGTGGGGGTTGTGGATTGTGGTGCGAGGTGGTACCAATCAATCTGTCTACTGAGTGAGACATCCTAGGTTTATCTTGGCCAAATGGCATGGGTTTTGGGAGATCAGGAAGTACTGTGTATAAGTATCCTGACTGTGAATAGATGAGATCATATTGTTGAGCCTTACTGATGGCTTCTTCTTCTGATTGAGGGAAGGTGGAATCCACATCCTTACCGAGGAGAGAGACAAGTGATTTGAGAAACCAATCAAGACATTGTTGTTTGGTGGTTTCTGCTTTGCATAAACTACATCGTTGACACCACTTGTGAATGTGATCAACAATATGTGTAGCTGAGGTTGTTTAAAATTGGAGAGTAGTTCAAGACCATTGTCATGGCAGATTGGTAATTGGAAGAAGGTCAAAAATTCTTTGGCCAAGGACTCAAAAGTCACATGGGACTCTGATTTTTCGTCTACATACCATTTGGCTAATGGGCCAATGAGTGTGCATTGAAATAATCGTAGTCTGATGGAATCATCCATAATGTTGTTGGAAGAACACCATAAGTGAAAAGTCATGACATGGTTGGTAGGGTCATCTCCTGACTTTCCTTCAAACTTGGGGATGTCTGAAGGTAATTTGGTAGGCATTGCAGGCCATGTGGGGTCATGCAATATAGGATCATTTGTGAGTTTGATAAGATCTGGTATGTTGAGAGAGGCCAAATGTGGCATCAAGAGTGTTGGTGGACGATTGGTTCCAGCCATTGTGTGAGGGTTTTGTGAACCTGGCCCTTGAGGGGGACTAGGTGGGTTTGTACTTCCCCCTTGAGAGGAAGTTGGCCCCTCGCTTCCATGTAAAGGAGAGAGAGTGGATGGTGGACCTTGGGAATTGGACCCAAGTAAGGTGGAACCAAGCAAAGCGGATCCCAAAATAGTGGCACTCACAGGGGTGTGAGAAGGTGGTGCCGATGAGTTGGCAAGACTGGGAACTCCCCCTAGGATAGGAGGGAGATTTAGCAGGCATCTGGAATGACGGGGGTTCTATGGGTCCTCTATGATGTCTGACTAGTTGAGTGAATGTGTGCAAATGATGGTGAGAGTAATGAATAAACAAGAGCCTTTGATGTAATTTTTGAACTTTACACAATATATATCCAAATCAAAATGTAATCAGAAGTGAATCATACATAAAGTGTTATGATAATGAAGCATATATGTGGGTAAGTGGTTTTTGTCTGTGTGGGGGAACAAAGAAAACAAATGCTCGTGTCCTAAAAGATGTAACGTCCTTCCTCTCAAAATAGCACTGGACCTTCCAATAGTACTCAACAATGGGGTCTGAAACCACTAGAAGAGAAACTAGTGAAGGATGAAGTAATTAGTTATAATGAGGGGTAGAGGGTGCATATCCCGAAAGAGATGGCGATATTTCCCAATAGCCACAAAAAATCTGATCAAGGTGTAATTGCAGCTCACAATTTCCACCTGGGTAGATGTCCTAAAATTTGGTCACTAGGTACCTCGGTCAAAGTGCGGCATTTAGATTTTCGGCCTAAGAAATGGGTCACGGGCTAGATCTCGTCCAAGAGGTGGGTTCCTCAAGGGGGGATGCATAGAACAACTGAACCTCATCCTTCAACCCTTCATGAGTATCTCCCTGCCTTATGGTGTTAGGAACACTTGACTTGGAGGATTTAAAGTTCCTTATTTGATAACTTCTATTGTTTTGAAAAATGCGAGAACCAGATAACGGGGAGTTATTTGGATGCGTATCCCCGAAATCCTACCTAGAATAAAAATTTCTTTTGGCACCTCCTGTGGAGGAAAACTTAGTGAGATTTTAGAAAAAATTTAGATGTGGTTGTTTGAGAGATTGGGGGTGTGAACCAACCTCGTTGAAATTAAGTGGGAGTGGATAGTTTCGTCAAGAAAAGGGTGGGGTGTTTCGGAATCCCTTTGGAGGAAACTTACTTTAACCTCCACATTTTGAGATGAAGACTATGTGAGTGAGAAGTGACTTTTGTGTGTGAACAAGTGAAAAGTGTGCCAATGTTTTAATAAATTAGGTGTCACCTTGCTGCATGTGGACTTCGCTTGGTCCTTACAAGTGTTGATTACCTAATTAACTAAATGCCTTTGGTACAACCTTGCGTAATTCAAAAGTCCCTAGGATGCTAGCATGTGGACATGTGGGTCCTTTACTATTCCTTTAACTCCCTAATGTGATTTAATCTAAGAAATCTTTGAAACTATCCTAGATTGTGATCATGTGGGCATGTATGGGCCCATTACAAAACCTTTAAAATTTCCTAGTGATTTAATCTAAGAAAGTAAATTTCAACACTATCTAATCTTTGTAGCATGTGGGCAGGTATGGGCCTGTTACAATCTTTGAGATGTGTTTGAAAAATAAACTAAGAGGAGTCCTGACGGGGCTATTGTCCTCTCCTAAAGGTTTTAATCTTTTTAAGGGAGATGAAATTGTCTTCCGACCTCTTTCTGATTCTCAAGATTGCTTTGAAACGTGAGAGTAGAGCATACTCAATGATTGATATCCAATTTTTGGTCCCAATGCAAGTTTTATATGTGATTTCAAATGATTCCAACTTATATTTTTAGTAAAAGCAAGCCATCCATGTGGAAAAATGAAAGAAAAAGAGGAATTAATGATTTTAAAACCCCTAAGTGCCTATGTGTTTTGACTAATCCCTTTATATGGAGAGGGAACTAAGTGTGGTGCAGATTACAACATGCATGAAATCATTTTTAAGGAGCCTATGGGCCTTCCACAAGTCACAAAAAGGCTTACAATGTGTGTCTTTCTACACAGGTGCACAGGTCTCAGAGTAGACAGAGGCGCACTGAGTGCATGTGTGATAACCAGACAAGGATCTTGGGCACAAGTGCACAGAGGGCACTTAGTATCACAGTTATTTGGGTGCACATGCGCACGATGCACGCCTGTGGGCTAGTAAACCCATGCACACTTGACACACGGTCGAGAAGAAAGTTCCTGATGGAATTCTCTCAACTCAGCATGAATTTTGGCTTCCTGTAGGTCGGCTTGGACTGGTTATGGGACCTGCAGGTTAAGTAAACAAAAAGAAGAGCTAAAATAACCCAAATGGGGTAGGAAATTGATACCTTTCCCTAGTGGAGTTTCCAATCTATTGCACCTCTTTTGCCACCTTAATGAGCAAAACAGAAGTGCTTACAAGATTAGTTGGGTCAGCTAAGCAAGACAACAGTAAGGAAAGGGTTAGAGAAAGAAACATAAAAGACTAAGCTAAGAATTAAACTAAGAAAATAAAGAACAAATAAACTATTGCATAAGGACATAAGAACAAGAATCAAACAAGACTCATATCACCAATGGCAAGGATTTGTATTAGTGAAAAAGAAAAACACCAAAGAGAAAGGGGACTTTGGATCCCTTCTTCCTCCAAGGGAGGGCTCTTGGACCCGCAAAATTGAGCTCTTCTTACAATTTGAAAACTTGAAATAAATGGTGAAAGAATCCCAAGATAACCCACTCAAGAGGTGAGATGGATTGCTTAAATGGAATGGTGCTAGTATGCCCTTGATAGGAAAAGAGGATTCCCCAAGAGAATAGCAGCAACATAACCTTACAAATGAATTCCTTGAAAATGTAGTGCACCCATGGCCTTCTTTTATAGCATATCTTTGAGGCATTATGTAACCATATTTTAGTGTGAAAAGGGGCTATTTAGGGCATTTTTAGGTCTTTGACCAGCCACCTAGTCGGATCCAACCGAGATTTGGATGTCAAATCAACTTGGAAGCTGAACTAGAAAAGGGTGGGAGGCCGACCAATCTCATAAATGCATCGTTCTCACATGTACGTGGCTTTTAGCATCCACAGGCATGCATCATGTGCATGTGCACATTTCTTGCATTTCTGGATGGTGCAACACACCCTGTGTAGTCATAGCGCACCTTAATTTTTCAACTGGTTACATAGTTTTTTGACCTTCTTGGCCATGTTTTTGGTAATGTTGGTCCATGGGTGGAATCATAGCTATTTGACAATGATGGATTATTGTAGCCATTTGCAGATGAAATTTTGGTGATAACACCTGGGTCTGCCCCTGTGCCAACAATTCCCCTGGTGATGTGATTTGTGGTGGTGGCATTTCAAGGTTTTATGGCCCGATGATTCCTTCAACTTGTATCGGATCTGAGCCACATGTCTCTCCTCTTATTGCTATTGGGTTGTCGGTGGGTACCCTTGTCATTTCTATGAGATCTGGGTTGTTCTATAGCTAATTAATGACTCTCTGTACCTTTTCCATCAAAATAAATCCCCTTATATGTGCCTCTGGTGTCAAGAACAATCCCATTCTTTGTGCCTCTATTGTCTCTACCACTCTGATTTCCTCCCTGGCTCTAAGGGCCTCTTGACATGACTTCTCTATCATTTCCACCTATTCGTCCACACTCCTAGCCTTGAACCTGGTCATGTTTGGGTTGTCCATCCTCTGAACCACCTCGTCCCAGTCCTGGGCACTCTCTGTGAAGATTTTGTCCTCAAATTTATCATGAGAATACGACCAAAAGGATGATACTTGCGAAGCATGTTGGAGGACCAAGACTTTAGGGTCGTGCTTGTGGAATCGGCTTGTTGGGAACCTGAGTTCAAGTTGGCTCAGCCCTTCTTATTTGGCTTGAGTAGTATCCTTTACCAGATACAACCCCACATGGAAACCGTAGGGTTTGAAAGCTTGTTTTTTGTCTTTGACCAATGTGGTGTTCTATCCCTGGAATATGGTCTGATAACAAATTTCTCCCACAACGAGTCAGTCTGGGACATGAGACGATAAGAGATGTGGTGCTCTGGTTGCCTCGAACACCCTGATGTAGGTTGAGTGTTTGTCCAAGTACCAATGGCCTACCTTGGATATCATTTTCTTGGCTAATGCCAATAGCCTTGGGAATTCCTTCTTAAAAATAATGAAATAAATGTGGGCGATAAATTCATCACATATGAGTGCGTAAGATTTATTGTACATGTTCTCCCATAGAACATTGAAGTAGATGTGGACCGGGAGCTCTAAAACATGTCGACAAAGACGCTCCTTGTGCACATGACATCGAACAGGTATGAGGCCATGTAAAAAGTTGGTTCCTCTCCTTCTTTTGATGTCTAAGCCTGTTATACATAGATGCTTAATTGTTTGGAGATTATCACTCCCCAGTTGAAGTTTCTCCCGACAATTGCAATTGTGTATGCCAAAGGCATCTATGCTTCCGAAAACTTGGAGCAATCCTTTTCTCCATATAACCGACAGATGAGAGCCATCAAATAGATGTATGGGTCCCTCAAATTAATCATTCCATTGCAGCCATTTCTCCAATTAGTGAACTTATTGTCCTCCTTCCACCATGAGGCCATCAACCAGCTAGTGTCATGGAACTCATAGAACTTTACCACGAAGTCTGTGTTAAGATGCTCCTCTGGGTCCCTAAGCTTATAGTACTTCTGGAATTTTTTCGGGAGGGAAACTCCAATGAATCCACCATTCTCATCTTTGATCAAGAATTTATTCCCATCCATGTGGTCGATGATCCATTTCAGAACCTCTATGTAGGGGAAAACCAGGGTTCTACTTGCCACCATGTGTAAATACGACCATCGAATGTTCGAGAACACCTGGTCATTGAGCGTCGTCACATCTGGATCATTGTGTGGGATATATTCTGGGTATTCTTCTTTGTTGATCCTATTAAAGAGATCCCCCCGATGTGGGAGCATTATTTTGGACCTAGTGCTTTCTTCAGTATCACTGAAGGCCGCAGGGTGGGAAAAAGTTTTCTTTGTCAAGGTTTTAATGAAAAGTTTTTCCCTAGGAGCGTACTCCAACTGCCTTTTGATCCTCAGAGAAGAGAATTCGCCAGTTTCAACCTCATTCATCTTCAGATCCCTCGGAGAACATCTGGTGGTTGGATTTCTCAGCGACATTCTTCCCACAACTAGAGTAGATTTTAGAGACTGTGTAAGAAACTGAATGGATATATATAAATTATAACCAACGAATTGACAGACTTGGATACATACCTATGAAGCTTGTTAAACCTAGTTTTGATAATCAAAAGGGTCAGTATAGTCTCGAATTGCTTGCTCTACTCCTTCAGACACTCTGGAATTCACTTATGTGCAGAATGAATTTGTTCAAAATGGTTCTAGACATTTAAACATGGATGATCTTACCATGTCGCATCAACCATTCAATTTGGGTTATGAGTGAAATTTCAAAAAATATGTCGTTGGATATTCGGAGGTGTTTAAACTTAAATTCATCGTGGGTTGACAGTAGAGGCATGGGTGGTGATGTGTTCTATCAGTGATTTAAATTTTTTTTTTGCTAATCGACACATGGGATAGAAACTAATGTAGGATTAGACATTAACTAGTTCATTAAATGTCCAAAATCTAATTGTATTTAATGCCACAAACATCCCATCGTTCTGCTCTTTCAGTTGGTGGATTGGGGGTCGCGATTGTGCTGTGAAAATTTTCGTTGATATCCTCCTGCAATAGATCCAACACCAATCGATATTACCGTATAGTGGTGACATGGAAAAACTAACTCGGAGGTGTGACTAGGACCTAGGGAACCAAAAATGACTCAGGATAGAACTAGACTGTATGACCCTCTTACCTGGTAAAGACACGTGGTGTTCGAGACCAGTGACTTAATTCTCTCATGTTAATCAGAGTCAAGACTCTATTTAATCCATTTGTTCTAAAACCAAATCCTAACTTACGGACGTGGAAAAGTGTTAAGGATCGGCGATCGACAATAAAAATACCCAATTTCTCTCGGATGCTGAAAAACACATCGGGGATAGGCGATCAGAGATAACTTTATCACGGTCGAAATGTTTGTTGTGATCCTTCTCAATTTTCCCTGGTCCTGATAAAGCACATCGAGCATCAGCTATCAATGATTTCTTTATGTCATTTGTTAACATCTGTCTTCCTCAAATTTTATCAATGTCGAAGGGGATCAAATATCTCTCGAAAATATATGTGAATAACTTACCCAAACCAAATGGACCCGAAAGTTTGGGAACCGAAAAACTACTAAAAATAATAAGTTGCCAAAAAATTGGTTTGAGATAGTTGGAAAAGGTGGGTGGCCATTGGTATCCTCCTATATTAATCCTCCCCCCTTAGGAGGCAATGATCTCCATTGAATTGAGTGCCCCCATAAGATGAGGAATTGTTTGTTGAATTTGGCCCCGGGTGAGCCACTTGCCTTGGTGCAGGAGTTGCCCTGCTTTGACAACTCGAGAATGTTAGCGAAATCCCTTGACCTATATGTACATGATCTGTTCAGTGGATTCCAGTTCCATAAATTTGTGGTTGAGCTTTTTTGTTTTCAATTGTCCTACTATCTCTGAGGTGTCCAATAATGGTGGAAAATAAGGCCAAACAAGGTCCACATTAAACACTAGGTGCAAGCCAAGGAAGGGGGGAAGGTTGACCTTGAAAGCCTTGTCACCCAAAGCCTTGGTGATGGTGTAAGGTCCATAAGAGAGTGGACTAATCTTATGATGAGGCCTTGTAAGGTGTTATTTTTGCAAGTGTTATCACTAAAGTTTCTTCTGCACCATTGCAAGCAAATGGTTACAGAAATACAATAGTGCCAAACAACTATTAGTTCACCTATAACACCAAAATGCATTTCCAAGAG
Organism: Picea engelmannii; assembly: GCA_009831015.1. Lineage (NCBI taxonomy): Eukaryota > Viridiplantae > Streptophyta > Pinopsida > Pinales > Pinaceae > Picea > Picea engelmannii. The sequence goes on along the minus strand of ML777131.1, from coordinate 2,733,445 downwards.
GCAAAAACTATACAACTAGGAAAAAAGTGGCATGCTCTAACTCACTAAAGGAAGCACACGCACAATGCGCAGGCCAAAGAAGCCCGTAGAGCGCACAATGTGCCATATGCGCAACTGTGTACGAGAAAAGATGCGCACTCCTATGAATGATGAATTTATGGTTCTTGTCGACCCCTCAATCACTTATGGACCAGCTCCCAACTTGATTTGACCCTCAAATATAAGTTGAATTTGAATGGGGGGATGGTCAAAGACCAAAGGGTACCCTAAAGGGCCCCTTGTTCACACTAAGAACTAGTTGAATATTGCCTTGAAAACATGCTATAAATGGAGGCCATGGGTGCACTAAGAAATTAATATTTTCATAGTATTGTTATGTTGCCTAAATCCTCCCTTGAGAATCCTTTTTTCTCCTTGGATCATTCTAGCATCATTTCCAATAGGCCATTCCACTCACCTCTTGAGGGAATAGGCATTGATTTATTCATCATTTTCTTTATTTTCTACCATTGTAAGAAGAGCTCTCCATTAGGGAACTCAATTTCCCTCCCAATGAGGAAGAAGGGACTCATAAGTCCTCATTTCTCTATGGTGTTTTTCCAACTAATATAGTTATCCATTGGTGGCATAATCTTGGTCATTAGTTGATTTTGTTTGGTTCAAAGTTTCTTATGCATTCTAGCTTTATTTCCGTAGTTGTTTTTATCTTGTTTACTTGTTTATTTCATGTTCTTGGATTGTTTAAATCATGAACTAAACTTTGTCTTGTCTAGCAGGCCCAACTAGACATGCAAGCTCCCTTGTTTTTCTCACCTGAGTGACGAAATGGACACAACAGATTAGTGACCATACTGGGGAAAGGTCTCAATTTCCACCCTATTTGGGCTTTGAGAGAACTTATTTTTGAGCCACTTGTCTTGCAAGTACCAAAACCAACCTAGCCTTACCTTCCAAGAGCCAATTTTGGAGCTAGAGGAGGCAAATTTCACTCGAAATCCCTCCCCCCCCTGATGCATATCAGAACGTGTGCAGGTATTTCATCCCACAGTCACGCACTGTGCACCCCAAAGGGTTATGTTCTTTGCGCATTTTGCGCACTATGTACCCAAACAACTTTTGTTCTCTGTGCATTATGTGCCCACTGTGCCTCTATCTGAACTGTAAACCATGCACATTTCCAAAGATTCAAAATTGTAAGATTTTTTGTGGTGATTTGAAGGCCCCTAGCCTTCAAAATATTTCTTTCATGGAATTTGTAAATGCACTCCACTTACAATCTTTTCAAATATGAAAGGTTAGCTAAACATAGGCACTTCGGGGGTAAAAGAACCATATTTTCTCCTCTTTTTCTTTGTTTGCCACATGGATGACTTGTTTAGGTTGAAAAAATTAGTTTGATATTATTTGCTATCACATATAAAATCACTTTCATTGGGACCATAAATCAACTTTGATCATTGAGTATGTTCTTCTCTCGCACCATAGAGCGATCTTGAGAATAATAAAGGTGGTTAAGGGGACAATTCATCTCCCTTAACAAAATATTTAGGAGAGGACAAATCCCCCCTAGGGCTCTTCTTAGTTTCTTTTTGAAATCATATTAAATTTGTAAGGGCCCATACATGCCCACATGCTGCAAACTTAGGATAGTTTCTTGAAATTTATTTCTTAGTTTACATCACTAAGAGAGTTTAAAGATCAAAGTAACATGCCCATACATGCCCACATGCTTGCAATCTAGGATCATTTTTCAAGCTTTCTTAGTGTAAACAACATTAGGGAGTTTAAAGGATTGGTAAGGACCCATATTTCCACATGCTAGTTCTTTAGGGATTTTACAATTCCGCAAGGTTGTACCAATGACACTTAGCAAGATAGGTAACAAATATTTGTAAGGACCACAGGAAGTCCACATGTTGCAAATTCACACCTAACTTATTAAAATCTGGCACATTTTATCACTTCCTCACACACAAAGTCACTCCTCACTCACATAATTTCCATCTTGAATTATGGAGGTTGAAGTAGGTCTTCTCCAAATGAATTCTAAAACATCCCACTATTTCTTGAAGGGATTATCCACACCCACTTAATTCAAATGATATTAGTTCACACCCCCAATATCTTATCCCACCACATCTAAATTTTTTCTAAAAACTAACTAAGTTTTCCTCCACAAGAGCTTCCAAAAGATATTTTTTAGTCTAGGTAGGATCTCGGGGGTAGGCATCCAAATAACCCCCTATTATCTGGTTCTCCCTCTTTGTTGGAATAATTGGATTGATTTCCTTCTCTGGTTGGTCTGATTTATTGACCCAGGGTTCATGTCATTCGGGTTCCAACAAAGCTCTAAAATTATCGGCCCTCCTGGCAAACCAGAAGGCAACACAGAAGATAGAATGCACTGTGCAGTCTCACACGAGATAGATTTTAAATGGGTGGTTGTAAGACTCAAGTGTTTACAGCCTAGGATTGAGTAGGAGATAGGGTTTCCCTGATTAAATCCATGTAACCACAAGTTATTAGTGTAATCTACTTATTGATCACGATCACATATGTGTGTTTCACAATTTACTTGCCAAACAAAATAAACAGATTGCATAACAATATATTAACTCATTCATCAAGCCTAACCATTATTTGTAGAAAGAAAGTAAATATATGCATGCATTCATCATATTACATATATATTACCGTGGTTCACCCCCTCCTGGTCTACATCCACAAATATTTGGCTCTTGGCTCTTCTATTAAGGTAGTTCTTCATTTTCGGTGCCACGCGCTTACAGTTTTCCTCTTACGGGTAAGATCTCTATGAGGTGAACTAGATCGCACTAGACTCTATAGCGTTCTGTATAATCCTCATGTCTTCCATATTCTCTCAGTTCTAGCTCAACAACTTACAAAATAACTCAAAACAATAGTACATATCGAAACAACTCGTACATTTCTTAATACAAAACATGAACTAATAAGGGATTGAACAACCGCAGCCTTATGATACCTACGTATCCATATTTATATCTATCAGGTTCTTCATCCATTTACAATGTATTACCAAAACCCTAATTATTTCGACATTAGGTCTTCCTCCCATGCGCGTGTTGTTCTTCCTTCAGCTATCGCTTTCCTTGTGCACGCTTTCTTGTATGCGCGTGTTGTAGGAAAATCTCCCTGTGGACAGGTAGATTTCTTCTTGAGAGCTAGACCCTTAACTCTAAGACAGAAAGTGCTTAACATGGACACTGACTTCCTTTTAGATCTAATCAAGTTGATGAACGAAAGAGAAGGAAGAAGGTACGTACCTTATGAACGTCGTTTGTCCCTGCAAGGTCTAGGATGAGCTTCGATCTTGAGCTGCTTGGTAGGTCTTGCAAGAAAAACAAAAGTACAAAAGACTTCCTACTCTACTGAGATTAGCTCAAACATAGATCCATCTACTGCAGACAAACTTATATGGAATAGGTACAAGTTTGAAAGAAACATGCCAAGCATGTTATATTAATGGGAATAATGATGAAGAATACTTACAACCATAGATGTGAGTGCAACAGCTTCATCAAGCTCTCTTCATCCAAACCCTAGCTTAAACAGTCCACACATGGAATGTTGATGTTCCAAATGACATCTTCCTCATGAGATCATAAGTTAGATGCTTCACAATACTTTCCCTCCCCTTTCACCATGAGAAGGCCTCCTTATATAGGCTTGGAAAGGCCCAACCACTTGAGATATCTTTGGGGTAAGTTGAGGATTCTCCTCCTTAAGTTATGAATCTTCCTTAAGATCATGTCTTGACCAAGGATTCAAATCCAACTGCCTTCATATATTGAAGGGATCTCTTCCTGATTTTCCTCAACAAGCCAAAACTCGCTCAGAAAAGGCAGCGCTCCCCCAAAAGGGGCACCAGAGCGCTATAGCGCTCCCCTATAAGGGTGCATAGAGCGCCAATGCTTCCTATTAGTGTATAGGGGAGCACTCCTCTCCAAAAATGTATTTTGAGTGGATTTTCCACTTAAAAAAGGTTTATAAACTTTGTTAACCCATTCCTCTTCTTTCAAATCAGTTGTTTGAGGTGTTTCAAGTGTCCTTTCGATGTCGTTATAGGCACGACATAGACTATATGGCAGTATTCTTTTTCTAACACTTGCGACACTTGTGACCAAAATATGACACTTGTAATATTGATAATGAAGACACTAGGCCATTGTTGTAATGAGTAATTTTGATGTGTAACAGATTGCCCCCCAAAGTATGAAGTTAGAAGACAGGAACTAATCACTAAAATACTTTGCAGACTTTCAAACAAGGGTAAGGACTCAGAGAACTTGACAGAAGATGCACACAACCATCAAACAAATGTTCAAACATGCTTCAAACCCAAGGCAGGAAGATCTATGCTTGAGTGATAGAGACTTTCAAGGTATGGCTGCCATAAATACACTACGGATCCATAATTATATTGACAAAGAGATATAGCCAGCGAAGATACAATGTGGATCTATATTCGCATGACCTGAACTGGTCGTAGCCATGAAGAATACACAGTGGAGTTACGAGACGTCAAGACATAGCCACAACCAATACAAAGTGGATCTATGTAATAGTATATGTGTCAATCTTCAAAAGAACCTCCATTGCAACCTAGGCAAAGGACATACAAGAGTGACGACTCAACCCAGGGTCTTCTTATCGACCTCGATGTAGTACGAATCTAACCATGTGAATAGATGTTTTTATGTTGAACATGGCATAAACCACTTGATTACCGGTCAATGAGGTGAACCGTTAACAAGCGCAAGGGAGATCACTATTGATGTCAATGATTCCCAAGGTACTTAGTACATTCCAACGAATGTGAATAAATGAGCTGAAGTTGAACATCTGTGGAATCATCCAATTAGAGATCAATGATGTTAACCCACTGTTGGACACAAGGAGGCCTTCCATTAAGGCATGTAGGTCCCAAGGTGCTAACTGGTTTCTAAGTCTAGTTCCCGGATAATGTGTTGAATTCGATAGGAATAGACTAGTCACAGGAGGGCCTTGATGTATCCCCCATCAACGACACGAAATTGACACAGAGATGTAAATTGGTAGATCAAATGAACATGGACTGACATGGTTATTGAGACAAAATATTTGTGATGGTTGACTCTCGAGGTGGATACTTCCCTTGAACACTGAGGCAAAACAACAAAAACATGACATGGACCAAAACACAATGATGCAGTGAATACTGTGACTTTTTTTGGGTGACCCAAAGGAATAAGAAAAACTTAGAGGATTGGTTCAGTGCAGAGGTTCAGTGGATTAATATGTGTGCAAAGACAAAGTGTCGTGTTCAAGGGAAACTCTAAGAGTTACTGGTAATGTTCTCAAAAACTACTTGGCTTGCTTCCTTCAATTTTTTCCCCCATCTAGATAGACGAGTACATCTTTTTAATTTAATGAGCTCGAGGAGGGTAACACATGATCGATATAACTCACCTTCGGTAAGTTACTCTTCCTTTGTTTAATGAACTGGAAGAAGTAAGAGTTCGGTCCCATATGGGCCCTTCAGTGTATAATTGTTTAACAAGTCTAGAGAAGGTAAAATCGGTGGTTTTTCATATTTAGAGAGTTTGAAAACAACTTAAAGACGACTCTGATGTTGTCCTTTTTCATAATGTTATTCTCGTGAGGCTGAAAAAGAGATAAATTATCACTCAAAAGATGCCCTTTCAAACCTTTTAACGAGTGGGAAAGGAAGCAAGATCACTCGACAATATTTTCATGTTTAGAGAGTCTGAAAAGATCTTAAAGACGACTCCAGGGGGTTCCTTTTTCGTGTATCCATACAGGTCCAAAAATATGATAAAAGTTTACCCGGATGCATTCTCATGTATTTACGAGCATGATAAAGAACAAATACTAAGCTCGGTATGCCCCCAGCTTGAAAGATAGTGGCTTAACTCCAGAATGATCATTAAAGGCTGGAGACATGCCCTCCAAGCTTCAACTCATTCACCGACTTTGAGGTTGTCACCAATTTCTCTACTAGATGATAGAAAGGAGAAGGGTGGATGAAAATAAGGTTCAAGAGAGGTGACTATTTCATTTTTAATGAGATTGACATAGGAAAATAACTATGCTCAGGGTTTCGGGTTCAATCCCCAGATTGTTGTTTCATTTTTTAATGAGCTTGATATAGAGAGGAAAACTATGCTCAAAACCTCTGTTTCATTTTTTAGTGAGCTTTCTACAGAGAAGAGAAAGTATTCTCGTAGCTTCTCCTTGATCATGGCTTCCAAGAGAATAATTCTCTGGAAGGACACCATGTCAAGGGACAAGACTCAGTCACGGCTTCCAAGAGATCTTCACTGGATGGAAGAACATTACTCTAGAAGGAATAAATGTCAAGGGTCGCGACAGGGGTAAGGAGATCAAGCTCCAACAACCCTACTGAAGAGATCACCATTGTTATTGGATTAATCGGTATGTGCGGACACTAACAGATCTCCCTAGATCCACTTGGATCTAGAACAAAGCAAGACAGGACATGACTCTTTCCCTAGTTTTTAACCATTGAATTAACTAGGAGGCAAGAACAAATAACATACCTTATTATCGCTTCCTATGATCTTTGATGCTCCCGCTTCGCTCCAGTGCTCTCGTGCATCCAAGACCAAGACAACAAAAACCAACCAAAGTGAAGATATCACAATCTATTCAATAGTCAACCTATGTGTATGATCAAGGAATTACACAATAAAGTGGAAATAGCTTTATGGGAAAGGGACATGCCACTGTATCATATTAATGGAAAGTAAAGATTACAACTTGAGCCTTGATGTCGCAAAATTCCTTTCGATGGCCCTTGGCTCCGACACACACACTTTCTCAATCCTTGCATGAAGAAGATCAACTCCTTTTGATAGACTTGCTGGAGTCTCCAAGCTGATGTTCAAGCTCAATCCTTCACACAATTCTTTCACCAATTCTCCAATAAATATTGCTTAACCTTTTCCATGAGAATTCTCTCAATATATAGGAGAGGATGAGATAGTTACTTGGATAAGAATGATCCCAAAATATCAAGGAATCAAGTACTAGGATAACCATTCGAATTCCAACCCATTCTTCTAGAAGATTCCCTTCTAGAAGCATCAAGAATTCATCTTTTTCCTTGCTTTAGGAAGATTTTGCACCCTAGCTATTCAACACAGTGTGAGAAGTTCACACCCTGGATTAAGGAAGCCTGCGAGAATGGGTCATTCTCGCAGCCAAATGTATTAGCAGCCTACGAACCTTCTTAAAAAATGAGGTTTCTGTGAAGAGATGAAAGTAACTTTTCTCAGGAGAAATTTCTTATGAAGAGCCTGAGTACACCATCATCAATACATCATCATGATGACCAAAATCATGGGTAACAGAATGCCCCCAAAGTATGAGGTTGGAATTAGTGACAGCCGAAAGACTTTGTAAGCTGCATGTGTGTGTTGGAAACCAAGAGCACATCTAATCGGAAACCTGCAAACACCCAAGCATATGAAGAATATCATATATACCAATTCTGAGGTAGGCATTCTCATACTCAGATCATAGACGGATGACATTGTAGACATAGGTCATGGCCACCAATCATAAACTATGGATCCATGCCGTCAAAATATAGCATAGCCACCAGGAATACACTGTGGATCTATGCAAAAAATTTTAAATTAAGATGACATAGCCACGAAACATACACAATGGATCTATGTGTCACAAATTATACATACTCCATCGCAACCTGGACCAAAGAGATGATATCCAGGGTCTTCAATCTCATCGCCCAAAGTACGAATCTAACCATGTGATTACATGAGTTGAAGTCGAACATGGCAGAAACCACTTAATTACCGGTCATTAATGAAATCGTTAACAAGTGCGAGGGAAATCACCATTGATGTCAATGACTCCCAAGGTACCCTAGTACAATCCATCAAATGTGAATGAATGATTTGAAGTCGAACATCCGATGGAATCTTTCAATCAGGAGTCAATAATGTAAACCCACTGTCGAAAGCGAGGAAACCTGCCATTGAGGCATGCAAGCTCCAAGGTACCAAATAATTTCGAAGTCTTGATTCTGGATAATTAGCTGAAGTCGACGGAACAAAACTCATCACAGGAGGGCCTTGATGTATCCCCCATCAATGACACGAAATGAGTAACAGATTTTGAAGGTGAAACAGAGTATTATACAAATTATATCGGACACAGGGAAGGCCGACATGGAGAGAATGGACAACTGCAGATGGCCGACTCAATATAGGTTTCAGATGAACTTCTCTTGAACATACGAACGACATGACCAATGATTTGGTAGCATTGACTCAAAGACGACATAGGGAAAGAACCTTGTAGTAAATCGAATGAGAGGCAAATGGATTTCCCAAACCGACTTCAAATGATGAATAGGGGGTGTCATGTTCAAGAGAAACACTTACTGCCAATCAATACGAAGATGAAAACATATCCCTTTCCAAAATTTTCCCTCACCATTTCTGGCGAGTACCTCTTTATTTTTACGCAAGCTTGAGGAGGATAACATATGCTTGTTGATTTAAGTGCATCCTTCGGACAAGTCCCTCGGAGTATGTTTAATGAACCCTAAGAAGGAATGGTTTGGTCCCATTACGGGTATGTCAATGTTTGTTTAACGAGTCCAGAGATAGAAAACTCGAAGGTTTTTCATGATTATAGAGTTTGGAAAAACACTTAAAAGAGAACTCTTTCAGTTCCTTTTTCATAAAATATTCTGGATGAGACCAAAAAAGAGATAAATTATTGCTCACCAGACGCTTACTTCAAATACTTTGTCGAGCATGAAAATAGCAAGGTTGCTCGGCTATCTTTTCATGTTTAGAGAGTCTGAAAAGAGCTTAAATAGGACTCCAGGGGGGTTCCTTTTTTGTATATCCTTGTTGAGCCCGAAAAAGTGATAAAAGTATGCTCAATCGCGTTCTTATGTATTTTCGAGTGCAAGAACGGACAAAGACCACGCTCGAGGTTTTATACAAAAAACCATAAAAAATAATCAAAACATGCGATGATAAAGAAAAATTTATATCCGCATCCATTCATAGGAACCTTGAAGTCATTATTCTTGCAAAAATTACACTCAAAAGGACATTAGGGATTAGGGTTTAATAGATAAATAATCATAAAAAACCAAATGACATAGTAAAAGTAAATAAAAAGGAGTAAATACTCTTTTTACCACATCATTTTTACCTTTCTACTATTTGAGCTCAAAAAACCCCTCTTTTACCCTCCAAGTTCAGCATCAAATTGCAGGAGCTACGAGTGTCCATTCAGTGAGCCGTCAGCGATAGTAAGGTAGGCTCTTTGTCCTTAACACTTTCATGGTTTAATTTTGTAATTTCATTCGTTAAAATTTCAATTTTCATTTGATTTTGCAAGCCCTACTTGTGCGCTGCCATTCTTGCAAGCAGGCTACATGGGACCTGCAAGAATGGGGCATTCTCGCAGGTGCGCCTAAGGCAGCCTACGAGGTTCTCGCACTGTGCACACAGGGCACCTGCGAGAACTGCAAAGCTCAATTTTTTTTTTAAAATTTACCCAATGAACAAGAATCAAATCATTAAAAAAGTTGCTAAACTTCTTATTGTGCTTCTTATGCAAATAATTTTCCATCAGAATGGTGCTTGAATGGCGCGAAAGGGAGCACAAAGAAGACAATGTAAATGCCGAAAATCATCCACCTACTATTGCTACTTTGAGAAATTATGGACTCCTAAAGTACTTTCGTATCCTGGGCATGAGGGCCCAAGTCAAGTTGTTAGAGTACCTGGTGCGTATGTGGGACCCTGATCAGCAGGTATTTCATGTGGGGGTCCACACATTGTCCTTAGATATCGAGCACATTTACTTTTTGACTGGATTGTCACGGAGCAGGCACTATGTGAGCCTGACTAGTAGTAGAGGTGGTGGGCTACATATGAGTGAGTACTACCATTTACACTGCGTTCCTGAGGCTGAGAGAAAGAAAAGAAAAGTGGCTATTTGGGGGGTATGAGATTTGACCCTCCGTACTATCCTATTCACCATATCTTGGATGGCTGGGAGTTCTTCTCCTCACATGGCATTACAGAGTTACTTCCAGTATGCTATTGAGTGTACTGAACCTCGGGTATTGAACTAGGCAGATGTTGTGCTTCGCAGTATAAAAAAGTAGTTGACCAAGTGTAGACGAGGCGACCTAAACCAATTCGGGTCCGAATCTTTGTTGGTGTCCTTATTCCTTGAGAGGGTTCCTTTACTGAGACTATAGGTTGAATGGAATTTACCGGCTCCCAGGAATCCAAGGATGCTGAGATGGTGTTGGCTCATGGCCCGGCACGTAGCAGGACCGATCATCAAGTATGATGATACTTTCTTTGACCGGTTTCAACCACAGATGTTGATGGTTGATGACTATGCTTATGCCGGGTTGGATTTCTGAGGAGATCCAGACTTAGTACTGCCAGAGGATGCTCAGTGGGGGGACCTTGGTAAGAAGTACACACATTTTCCTCTTTTTTTAAATGTTTTGTGAATTTTTATCATATTCAAATGTTTTTGTTTTATATGTCCGTTCAAAGACTAACACAAAATTCATTTTTGATAACACAGATGTTGGACCGTACCGACCTCCTGATACTTCTCCTATTCAGCAGCGAGGAGAGGTAGTGGTAGTGCCACAATATGCCGAGGATAATCAGGTGGTGGAACAAAATCTAGAGGGCCTGACCACAGATATTCCAGACATGCCTCTGGAAGAGGTTCCATGATGCAATCAGTGTCATACTGTACGCGTATCAACATCCATGAGTCGACTGCTCTGTAGGGTTGCTCGGGCAGTCTTGTGTTACCATGAACATCATCCATGACGTCACTTTGTAAAGGCTATGAGCTTCAGTTTTTGACATTTTGGTCTTTAGACAAACTTTTTGTAAAAAACTCTTTTGATCATTCTATATACAGATGGCTTCTACCGGTTTATCATGTGTTGATTGAACATTGATGTGATTGATTTATAAATGATTTAAATTTCTATCTAATACATAGTTACCCAATGCATATGTTAATGTATTTAGACATCTAGGAATATGTTGATATTCAATGTAATCAAAATAACGCTCCAAGAGGCGAATTCGCAAATACACCCGTAACAAAGTAGGACTTCGGATAGTATAAACATTACTTAATTGTAGTACTATAAGCTGTGAATCAAGATGCACAACCAAATGATGGATTCCGAGTGAGATAGCATCAACCAATAATTCGATAACGGCGCTATACTCTGCAATGTTTTTGGTCGCACGACCGAGACACACACCTCGTAAGGAGATAAGTTTGTTTGTAGGGGCATAAATTGCCCACGTAGTGGAAGCAAGGTTTTGAGTACTACGGCTAGCGCCATCAGCGAAGCCAATATAGGGTAGTGAAGACTCTGACATCTGGAAATCAAACACAACGTCACATAAGGACAGAGACCAAATAACGACAAAAACAAACTATAGTAACACACAAAAAGTATGATACATTAAAAATACAAGTACTTGTGCACAGATGATTTTATGCATAGTACTTCTTCAAGTACAACCCATTCCTGGGTTCACTCAAAGGGATACCATCGTAATCTACCAACTCATAAGCTCATTTTTCCAAAACTCGTTGAACGATATAAGGACCTTGCCACATGGGTTCGAATTTCCTAGCTCCTAACATATCTCGATCTTGTTCATAGAGAAGAACAAGGTCACCTTCGGAGAAAACACGAGGCTTGACATGCTTGTCGTATTGGGCCTTGACACGTTTTTTATGAGATTCTATGACTAGGGTGGCATCACGTCGAGTTTCATCTAATCGCATAAGATACAAAAGACGTTCTTCCTTAGCAGAAGTGTTGGGTAGGAGTTCAACAGCTAGTTTTAAAGAGGGTATCTCGCATTCGATAGAGAGAATGGCTTCCACACCATAGACTAACCGAAAAGGTGTAAACCCAGTAGCGAACTTGACGGATGTCCGGTACGCCCACAATGCCGAAAACAACATTGTGTGCCAACTTGTTTTATGAATCCCTATCATTCATCGGAGCATATTTATGAGAACTTTGTTGATTGATTCGACCTAGCCATTGGCTTGTGGATAATAGGGTGTTGAGTTATCATGGCGAAGACCCAACTTTTCAGTAAGTTTGGACATCATAAAATTCCTAAAGTGGCTACCGTGATCAGTGATGATAGCTTGGGGAACACCAAAACGAGCTATGACGTGATTAAAAAGAAATAAGGCTGCGGTCTTTCTAGTGTTGTCAAATGTCGGCATCACCTCGGCCCATTTCATAAAGTAATCAATGGCTACAATAATATAACCATGCCCCCCGGCCGAGTGAGGGTGACATGTCATGAAATCAATGCCCCATTTCACAAAGGGACCAACTGAGACCACAAGGTGAAGAGGAGCAGGATGTGACCGAATATTCTGATTATAGGTCTGGCAGGCATGGCATTTCTGAACGGTGGTGATGCATTCGTTAAATAATGAAGGCCAAAAATACCTTATGCGTAAGATCTTTTGGGCAGTAGCATACCCAGACATATGACCACCACATGCTCTGGAATGGCAGTCACTCAGAGCTTTCTCGGCTTCGTCGAATGTTATACAACATCGAAAAACAGAGTCAATCCCCCGATGATAAAGAGTATCCCTGAGGATAATGCATTGACAAGCTTGATAGCGTATACGACATCATTCAGTACTGGACAAAGTTGGCCAGAACGTCTGGGTTTGGAGATATATAATGATATCCCCATACCAAAGATCATCAGTGCTAATAAGGAAAAGAGATTCATTGGGTAATGAATCAGCTGCTACATTTTCCGTTGTAGAATGGAGAAAGTCGCATATCAACTCAACAAAAACTAAGGACTTCTTGGACTTGGTGCGTTCAAATTCCAAGTCAAACTCCTAGAGTATCACAATCCATTTGGAGTACTTGCCCCATAGCAATTGACGGGTGAGAATGTGTTGCATAGGGTTGCAATGTGAAAACATTGTAGTCTTGCGTGAGAGGATATAGTGTCGGAAGCGTTGGATGGATTGGACGGCAGCCAAGGCCAGTTTCTTGACATGTTGATACTTGATTTCAGTTGGCGTGAGACTTCGACTCAAGTAGTAAATAACATGTTCATCGTGAGCATCATCCTCTTGGACGAGAACCATGCCAATGGTGTAATCCGAGGCAGCAAGGTAAAGGAAATAATCGCGACTGTAATTGAAGGGAAAGATAAGCAGAGCTCACGTTAGAGACAACTTCAAAGATTCAAAAGCAGTGTTGGAAATGGTATCCTAGACGAACTCTGAATTCTTCTTTAATAGCCGCGTGAATCCCTGAGTTATCTCAGCATAATTTGGGAAAAAACGACGAAGAAAGTTTGCTTTCCCCTGCAAACTTTACAACTGGCGAAGTGTATAAGGATGAGGGAGATTAAGGATTGCCTCAACCTTTAAAGGATCCACTTGAATCCCTTGATGTGAAATGATAAAACCTAGAATACGGCCATATTCCATGCAAAAAATGCATTTATGAGGATTTAAACGGATACGGTAGAACCGACAACGAACGAAAATGGCTCGGAGGTGAGTTGGGTGATTGACTCGGTGCATTGAATGAGCGAGTAAATCATCCAAATATGGTTGAACGATGTGCTTTATATCATGGAAAGCATAAGACATAGCGCGCTGGAAAGTTGCGCCCACGTTCTTAAGCCCGAAAGGAAGTTTCTGATAGGCAAAATTACCCCAAGGACAAATAAAAGCAGTCTTATGTTGATCCTCAGGAAGAATGTTGATTTGATTATACCCGGAGAAACCATCCATAAGAGAAAAGATTTCACTTCCGGCACAATCGTCAACAATCTGATCGACAAAGGGGGTAGGATAGTTGTCTTTGGTACAAGCTTTGTTAATATCCCTATAATCAACGCATACACGAATGGTACCTTGTTTCTTGTCGATCAGGACAAGATTGGAAACCTAGTATGTGAGAGCCACCGAATAAATAAAGCTGGCTTTCAGAAGTTTCTCGACTTTGAGTTTGATGGCAACCGCTTTACGTGGATGAACTGGATGAAGGCATTGCCGGACGGGTTTAGCTCTGGGGTATGTCTTTATCTCATGTATGACAATTGCAGGGTTGATACCTATAATTTCTTCGTAGCTCTAGGCGAATATGTCACGAAATTATTTGAATAGAGATGTGTAGGTAACGATTTCATCGGAAGAACACGAAGCTCCAATGTGGACATTTTTTACAATCCTAGGTTTAATGGATATGTCAATGGGAATAGTGGGAGAAATATTGCTTAAGTTCTCTTCAGCAAACACATCGTGTGCAGACTCAGGAACCGTCGAGATGAAAACAATGGTCGACGGAGTCGAAATCCGTTGGTAGTTCTCAAGAGTATGTTGCTCCAGAAAGAGGATGGAACGATGATGTCCATTGTCCCAAGGGGTGTCTTCCATGATATACATGATCATCTCATCAGTGGGAAAAATAACATGAAAAGGATTGGGAGACAACTCATCAAGAGAGGAGGTATAAGGTGTGGCCGATTGAATGGCCTTGTAGGCAGATTCAACTGGACTTAACGGCATTTCGTTGCCGAAACGAAGATGATCTCTAGGGTCAGGGACAATCCAAGGGTCGTGAGACATGGGAAGTTCGTGAGGCATGGTGGAGATCATGTTTATAGAAGCAACTGACAAGCATGGAACATCAGATGGTGGAATGGGGAAAGTACCCATTAACAAGGAGTCCTTTAAAAGGCCTACATCGACGTTCTCATAACCCGGTGGGGTTTTAGCAATAAACGGTACGTTGCCAGTACGGGTATCGGAATTGAAGAAGGCTAGTTGTTCGACGGAAACAACCTTTCCTTGATGAGGGAAGAATACTACACAGAAAAGTGTCAACACAACAGCGCGCATGGAATCGATCCAGCTGCGGCCAAGCAGAATATTATAATCAAGGGGAGCGTCAAAGACTTCCACTTCGACTTGGACTTTTTTACCTTCTAATGTGATGGGAAACAAAGGAAGAACACCGTAGGGATTAAAACCGAAGCTGTTGAAGGCTTTAAGAGTGTTCTGGGATTTGTTTAAAGGAGGAGAGCCAATGGCTTTCCAAGAAGCAAGAGACATAACACATGTCGAGGCACCCTCATCGATAACGGTTCGGCAAATGTTTTTATCAGAGACAACAACTTGGATTTGGAATGCAAGTTGAGGGGGTAACCTTGGAATGTGATATTCCAAGTCAAATACTATCAAATTCGTATCCGTCGGATCGATTCCACTGATAGCTTTCAATAGTGCCTTCCGTTGTGCAGGACAAGTCTGAAGGACTTCAAGGGCTGACATTGCAGAAGGTGCCTAGGCCAGATCTTCAACAATTCTGTAGTTCTGGGCCGCACGAGCATGAGGATTGAAAGCCAATTTCTGAACAACGCCCTTTGGGGGGCTTGCAGAACTGTGTCGAGACTTGATCATTCGAGATGAAGAGGATCATTAGTAGGTGGAGTCGCGGGAGAAGGTTGTACCAAAGAAGGGGGTAAATCATCAACCTTCTCCTTAGAGGGAGAATAATCTTTGGCTCGAGTAGTGAGTGCAATGTTGTTCTGCTTGGAATCAACAGTACACATCAAAACATATGATGTTGTAGAAGAGGAGGGTTGGTCATGAATGACCAACTGAGCCTGTTGTGGAGACGGGAAGGGTTGGGACAAGACAGTCGGTGCAGGTGGTTTTGGAGCTCCTTGAAGGAACTTAGTGACCTAGTTATGTCATGGATAATCCTTCGTGTAGTGATCATCACCATAGATAAGGCAAGGGTATCGTGGTTTACGCTTATCCCGATCATCGACAGGGGTAGTTTTGGTTTGCTCTGCTTGAGAATTATTTTTTCCCTCCTTATTCTTGCCTCTCCCCTTTTTAGATTTTTTTTTACCAGTTGGGGTAGATTGGATTGCATTTACCTCAGAAGTCTTGCCAGTGGGAGTGGCAGGAGATGGAGCATTTTGAACATTAGAAGAAGAAGATTTAGGATTGGTACTTGAAGTGGAATGTGATTGGGTCTGTGCAGTACCAATCACACCATTAGCTGCATGCGAGGTAGCTGGAGTAGTGGAAGTGATGGAAGGATTAGGATGAGGTAAGTCAAGTAGTAAATCGTAAAGGGTTCCTGTTTGTGAGTAAACGAGGTCAAGATATTGAGCACAACTTATAGCCTGCTCTTCCATGACTACGCCACCCATGGAAATGTCCTTACCAATTTTGTTCACAAATTATTTTGTAAACCATTCTTCCAGTAACTGATTGGGAAGCTCAAGTTTAATGAGACGATGTCTCCTTCGCCACTCATGGATGTGATCAGATATATGAGTTCCTTTATTCTGTTTGAAGGAAGTCAAAATCTCGGTCCCCGTATCATAACGGATCAATAACTGGTAATGTGTAAGGAAAGCCATAGCTAAGGTGTTGAAATAAGAGAAGAAACCTCGTGGCAATTCAATATACCACTTCACGGCAGAACTGGTAAGGGTTCGTTGAAAAAGACATAAATGAATAGAATCATCCATCAACGAGTTGGATGAACACCATAGGTGAAAAGTCATAACGTGATTGTTTGGGTCCTCTCCCACTTTGCCATCAAATTTAGGAATGTCCAATGGAAGTTTGGATGGAATAACAAGCCATTGGGGAGAGTGACGAATAGGATCATTTAAAATCCTTGACAAATACGACAAATCCAGAGTGGCGAGAAAGGGTAACTGTCGATTCACTTGTGGGTACTGGTGGCTTTGGGGAGGAAGCCCTGTCGGAAAACTAGTAGGACCATAAGTAGTCTACATATAATGTGAAGACCCAGGCATCTTCAGTGGTGGTTGGAGAGGATAGTAGCTCATAGAATTATACCCTGGAACAGGGGCTTGAGTTTGAGCATTCGCCCCCCAAATAGGATTGAATGAACCAGGATATGGTTGACCCATGCTAGGGGGTGTTACGGATGCAATTGGAAATTGCTGCCCCCTAGTCAATTGAGGAGGATTTTGTATCAACTGATTCCAATACTTGGCCAAGGACGGAGGTATGTTTTTTTCATAAGGTGGGTTCGGTCCTCCCATCGAAGGTGGTGTTCCAATTGGGGGTAATGTTCCAATTGGGATTTTCCCACTGAGAGGGGGTTGTGTAATACCACCTTGGTGAAATTGTCCACCAACCGAAAACTGTTAATTTGGAGTGAATGATGGAATAGCACCACTAGGATTAGGATTGCGAGTAGAAGATGAAGAAATTCCTCCAAAAGGAAATTGAGGGAGTGTTGGAACAAAACTGGGAAGAAAGTGCCCAGAAGAAAAAGGACCACTAGGAGAGCCGGATGGAGTTTGCACAGGAGTAGGAATGGAAGCATTCAATGCACGGTATCCAGGTGGTAGTGTCGGGGCGATGTTGGGAGTTTGTGATGTATTTATGGGAGGAAGACTAACCACAGTAAACCCAGTTGGAACACTCAAAGTAGCTACAAGATGGGCCATTTCGACAGGGACGGTAAAGTGATAAGTGGTAGTCATCGGTACTATTTCTGTATCAGATATTTCAGAAATCATAGGTGGGTTGAGCTCAGAAATCACAGGTGAACCTAAACCAAAAATGTCCCGTCAAAAAACACTCATAGACCAAAAAGGATCTTTCTCCCCAGGGCCAGACGGAGATCCAAAATACACAACAATTAAGTCTCTGGAAGAATTTTCTCGCATAAAATGTCTCTCAGAATCGGGGCAAAGTTGAAAGTCCTCTCGAGTATTTGTAATGTGAAAACATTCTAGAGAGTCAGTTCATTCCACTTGTGGTGTGGCGACGACTGTGGCTTCACTTGGCCGAGGAGAGCCCTCAGGTGTACTTGTAGGCAAGGGTTGAGAACCGTCCAGATGCTCTAGAGATAAACCCTGCATTCTACGTGAATGACATGGAGGAGCTATTTTAAATGAGTGACAAACTTCATGAAGAAAATCCTATGGTCAACTTTGAGAAACAAACAACACGCGCTAGTAAACAAAAATCTAGGAAGCAATCACCAAGCAAACAAGACCTTCTAATTTCGAAGCCACTAGTTGGTGATGAAATCCAACATCGCAACAATGAGACGAGAAGGGGAGGGGCTAGGGTGGAAAAGTTATGCTGACGACCTGCTTAACGGACTTACACCCTGGTGCAAGCTCCAACACATAATCGTGGGTATACCCTCCAAGGAGCCAGAGTGAGTTTGGTCAACGTCAATTCCAGGTACCATGAAGACTTTCCCCTTCACAGTCACCTCATGTAAGAACCTAGAGAGATAGGCCACTAAGGTCACCACCAACAACGATAAATCCTTGGGGGACAGTCGACAGTCCGATCCACATGCAAGGGCAGGGTATCTAGCCTGAAATCAACTCAAAAGGCTTCCACTCATAATTGTGGGTATACCTCCGAGTGATCCCCATAATACGTGCAATCTCTACACTGATACCAACAAAGCAGGGTGAGTAACTCTGTCAATACCAATGCGACCTTGTGCTTGACCCTTGTGTGAGAAGGGATTCCCAGGACAGGACGTTGCAAATGGAATTTAACACTCCCTAACACAAGATGCTATTGTGTGTTTTGAGCTTTTGGAGAGTGTATCTCTCTTCCTACTCCAAAGCGCTAGCCTAGCTAAATGTTGGTGTAATAGAGCCCTAGAAAAGAGTTACTAGATAAATTTTATGATTACGCAGTGTTATTAAGAGTTGTTGTTTACTCAAAGGTAATGGAGATGAAACTTATGTTGTATGACTCTGACCCAACAATGCATGGATGAGAATGAAATATATCACTTTTCGTTCAATGAATCCTATGTATGGGAGGGAAAGAGAAAGTTTTCCAGATCAACCTTGAACGACAATGCAAAATTTCCTTTAAAATGCAAATGCAACAAATCACGCATCAAAGAACAATACTCTATTGCTTCTTTTTCAACAATTTCAACAATTTGATTTTCAATGTTTTCGAAGACAAAAAATGATTTTTTGAAAGAAAAACTTTTGTTCACTTTTCAAAAAGGACCCTCACTATGCCAATGAGAGTACAAAAAATAAAAAACCAATAAACAAGCAATGATAAAGACCCAATCCACTCTTTCAATGAAAACAAAAATAAAAGGCAAACCAATATAGTTTCTTCAATTGCATAAAAAAATGATCTTTCAAACAATAAGCAAATGAGAAAAGACCAAGCAACTCAACTTTCAGCCAATCACTGGTTCTTAAGTAATCAAACATGCTTAGATTCTTAAATCAAAGAGAATGGTTGTGAAGAAAAGGCAAGAAACGAAAGTCAAGACAAAAATAACAAGAAGAGCCTTACAATCCTAAGACTGTTCATGCACGCAAACGAAGACAAGAAAGACACCAATCAATGGTCCATGAAATGATTATGAGGCACCTAGACTGATCTGGGTAGTTGAAGATGCCACAACTCAAATCCAAAAATTTGAAAAAAAATGAGTTCGCAGGTTGGTAGTATTACACAGTGCGAGAATTAGGCATTCTCATAGGTGGACCTTGAGCAAAGTGCGAGAACCTCACACTGCAACCTAAATGCAAAGTGTGAACTCTGTGGATTCTCGTAGGCTATAGTGAAGTACAGTGCGAGAACCTCTAAAACTAGTCAAATTTTTGGAAAATGAAGCAAAAATTGAAAAGGCCTCTGGACCCAGAGGGTCTATCAGGATATCCTGAAGACTCAAAGATTGATAGGAAAGAAGAAAAGTGAAACAAGATAAAATGGCCACAAAAAAATACCAAAAGCCACAAAGAAAATGGGATGATCCCCAGTGGAGTCGCCAATTTTGTTATTGGATTAATTGATATGTGCGGACACTAACAGATCTCCTTAGATCCACCTGGATCTAGAACAAAGAAAGACAGGACATGACTCTTTCCCTAGGTTTTAACCATTAAATTAACTAGGAGGCAAGAACCAATAACATACCTTATTAACGCTTCCTATGATCTTTGTTGCTCCCGCCTTGCTCCAGTGCTCTCGTGCAGCCAAGACCAAGACAACACAAACCAACCAAAGTGAAGATAGCACAATCTATTCAATAGTCAACCTATGTGTATGATCAAGGAATTACACAATAAAGTGGAAATAGATTTATGGGAAAGGGACCTACCACTGTATCATATTAATGGAAATTAAAGATTACAACTTGAGCCTTGATGTCGCAAACTTCCTTTCGATGGCCCTTGGCTCTGACACACACACTTTCTCAATCCTTGCATGAAGAAGATCAACTCCTTTTGATAGACTTGCTGGAGTCTCCAAGCTGCTGTTCAAGCTCAATACTTCACACAATTCTTTCACCATTTCTCCAATGAATCTTGCTTAACCTTTTCCATGAGAATTCTCTCAATATATAGGAGAGGATCAGATAGTTACTTGGATAAGAATGATCCCAAAATATCAGGGAATCCAGTACTAGGATAACCATTCGAGTGCCAACCCATTCTTCTAGAAGATTCCCTTCTAGAAGCATCGAGAATTCATCTTTTTCCTTGCTTTAGGAAGAGTTTTCACCCTAGCTATTCAACACAGTGTGAGAAGTTTGCACCCTAGATTAAGGCAACCTACAAGAATGGGTCATTCTCGCAGCCAAATGTATTAGCAGCCTACGAACCTTCTTCAAAAATGAGGTTTCTGTGAAGAGATGAAAGAAACTTTTCTCAGGATAAAGTTCTTATGAAGAGCCTGAGTACACCATCATCAATACATCATCATGACGACCAAAATCATGGGTAACAACCATGTCCACTATCGGATCCAAATAATTGGAAGTTGAATTCATGGGAGATGATGGAAAATAAACATCAGGAGGGGAGATAGAGTGTATATCTTCCTGAATTTCTTCACGAGGGAGAAGAAAAGAGGATCGGTGATGGTTATTATCCCAAGGTAACTTGTCAATGAGAAGCATTTCCAGAATAGATTCATCCGAGGGAAAAATTGGGGAAATGTAATCAATCATAGATGGCAAGGAACTCAATCATAATTGCATCAAGGAACTGTCAGGTGCCAATAGATGTTGGTCATCCGATGAGGGAGAAGCGAATTGGATAGAAATGTATGATGTTTCAGCTGGACTAAGTGGCACGGTGTCACCGAGTGCATCAAATTACAATAGACTAGGTACAATCCAAGGGTCAGATGATTCCAAAGATTGATAAGTTGTGGTCAAAATCATATCGACAGTGGCAATATGATGTGTAGTCAGTGGAAGTGGTGTAGGGAAGGTACCCATGAGGCTAGAATATTTCAGTAAGCCAACACCAATGCTTTCATACGTGATCTTGTGGTCTCCCCAGAAAAGAATATTCTTGGTAGCGGGAGCGCAAGCATCGACCATGCAGAAATCCAACTGATCAACAGTGACAATTTTGCCTTGATTAGGAAATTGTGCACATCGAAAGACTGACGAGGCAACGACATTCATAGCATAAAACCAAATTCTTCCAAGTAACAAGTTATAATCAAGGGGAGCATCGACCACCTTGACATCAACAATAGCAGTTTTGCCACCCAGTTGGATGGGAAGGGACTGTAAAATCCCATGGGGATGAAACCCTCACCCATTGAAGGTGCGTAACATCATTGGGGATTTGTTAAGGGCAGGTGATTTCAAGACTTTCCAACAAGACAAAGACATGACACAAGTAGAGTCTCCCTCATCCAAGATAGTTTGGTGGATTTGTTGATTGTGAACAACAACATCAACTTGGAAAGCAAGTTGATGAGAGAGTCGAGACGCATAATTGTCCAGGTTAAACATGATATGGTTGGATGACTCAGGATCAACAATGCCAATAGCGGCCAAGAGCGTTCTACGTTGACTGGGGCAGTGCTGTAGAACTTCTAACGTAGACGTAGCACACGGTGCTTGAGACAAATCGTCAACAATGTTGTATTTCTGGGCGACACGTGAACTAGGATTAAAGGTAGATTTACGTATAGTGCTCTTAGGAGGATGTAAGATAGAGTCGAATGTGGGTTTTTCAATCTGAAGTGGTCCAGATGGAGGATAAACTGATGGAGGACTAACGAAGGACGGTGATGGATCTGGTAAAGTACCGGTACCATTAGTGTCTTTTCCATTGTTAGGGTTACCTAGTGTGTCATATGTCTTAGAGAGAGTGGTCAGATTAATCCCATTAAACATATAAATATCTGCACTTGATGAGGTCTCATCATGAGGATGGCTAGAACTGCCCCCAGGAGAGGGGGTTTGAGCAACCATGGATTGTTGCTGTGGAAAAGGATGAGTAAGTACAGCAGGCTATGAATTTCCTTGGAAAATTTTGGCCAGTTCATTGCGATGTGGATAGTCTCAAGTGTAGTGATCATCACCACAAATGATACATGGGAATTTCAGTTTCTGTTGTGGTTTCTTTTTGGTAGCAGGTGTTTGAGCTTGATTTTTTGGTTATTCATTGTTATTGGTATTTTTTTATTTATTCTTTGTCTTCTTCTTACCTCTGGATTGTTGTGAAGGGGCATATTGAACTACATTCACTTCAGATATCTGAGTTTGGGGGGAGTTAGAGGAGAGTGTGGTCAATTGGGAAGTAGAGTGAGTTTTGACGGAACCGATAACACCATCCACATGAGATGAGGATGGCGACTTAGATGGATCGGTATTAGCTTGAGCAACATTCAGAAGCAAATCATACAAAGTACCAGATTGTGAATAAACTAAATCTAAGTACTGAGCCCAAGCAATGGCTTCTTCCTCGGTGACCGTGCCACCCATAGCGACATTGTGAGCGATCGAGGGTAAAAGTGATTTAGTAAACCATTCCACCAATAATATGTCAGGAATGATTACCTTGATCATCCTTCGTCATCATCTCAACTCATGAATATGGTCAGAGATATGCATGGAGTCAGTTTGACGAAGGGAGGTCAAGAGTTCAGTACCTGTCTCATAGTGAATAGGTAGTTGAAATTGTGTGAGGAAAGACATGGCACGAGAATTGAAATTATGAAAAGAATCACATGGTAGTTCAATATACCATTTTGTTGCCGAGCCTGTAAGTGTTCGCTGGAAAGGATGCAAACGTACAGAATCATCCATGAGGGAGTTTGATGAACACCAAAAATGGAAACTCATCACATGGTTTTTTGTATCTTCGCCAGATTTTTCATCAAATTTTGGAATATTAGAAGGAAGTTTAGTTGGAATGACTGGCCAAACTGGTGAATGAAAAATAGGATCATTAGTTAACCGAGACAAGTCTAGGAGATCTAGAGTCACAAGGAAAGGTAGTTGTCGGTTAATTTTCGGATGATACTGGTTCAACATAGGAACACTAGTAGGACCATAAACTAGGTTAGGTGGATAGTTGTAACCAGTAGGTCCTCCTACATACAGTTGTTGCTGGCCAGGATAAGCAGGATTTGATGATGGATGAGAAACATTTGCATAACCCGGTGGGTTCTGAGCATTATAGGCCAGTTGATTTTCTTTCCCATAAGAAGGATAAACATTTTTCCCTTGAGGATGGTAAGGAGTAGATCCCAGAGGCAGATACACATTAGAACCATGAGGAGGATAAGGTTGTTGTCCTGGAGAACTCTAGGTGGTGTTTGGGATGCCACCCGAATAAGGTTGTTAGTAAGATGTTTCGGAAGGAACAGGATTTGATACTCCTCCTAGTGGGTTATGAGACGATTTCCCCCTAATGTGGGGTTGAATAAAAGTGCCTCTTGAATATACTCCCCGGGATTGTGAAGGGTTTCCAACAAATGAAGGTTTCCCCCCTGCTAGCAATGGATTAATGACTGGGGTATGACTGGAAAATAGAGGTTTCCCTGCAGGACGAGCATGAAAAGGGGGTTGTCCCCCAGGAGGGGTAGGCCCTCCATAGAATGGTAGTCCTCCAGGAGGGAATGGTTCGTTAGATGGTGGTTTCTTGGAATGGTTCATTAGATGGTGGTAGTCCTCCAACTGGTTGTGTTTGGCTAGTAGGGGTCTGCATTCTTGGGTGAAAATATGTCCCAGCAAGATCATGTGGAACATGTGGAGCTGTAGAGTAAAATCTTGTAAAAATGGGGGTAGGTATTGAAGAGCCTTGGAGATGAGTAGAAGTGATGAGTCTAGTATTAGGATGGACTTGTGCTGACATAAAAGTAGGGTTAATGACCTGATCAACTGGGTGATTCATGGTTTGACCAGATGGTTTTATTTCACCAGGAGGGTCATGAGGATGAAAGGGTTGTTAAAAGGATTCAAAATGTTCATAGAGATCGCATCTCGATGAAGTCCTCCATACAGAACAAGAAGGTGTGGGATTTTTATCTACTATGGTGCTAGGATGAACATGAGTCCTATACTCATCACCAAAGGTTGGTTCTGTGGATCCCATATATGTTTCGGTAAAAGTTCTCTCCGGTAATCATGGGACCTCTTCATCTATGATGTTCCCATGGGAGTCTAAATGAATAAAAAGTGGTTCGAGAAGGGTTACCGACACATATGTAGTGTGAGGAGTGGGATTTTCAACCGTAACCAAAGCGCCTTCTAAGTTATCTAATGGAGGAGCAATAACACTTCCAGCATCAGATTGATTTTCTACCTCTCCATGGTAGTTGTCTTCTAGAGGGTTAGGAGGTAAGGGTTGATAGCCTTCTAGAGGCATCCCTTGCATCCTACATGATCGTCGAAGACCTTTATCATCTACAGGCTCAATGTTGGATAATAGCAGAACACACTAAAATTCTAGGGCCAACTAACAAAAAGAAACAACATATGCTAATAAAATCTAGGAATCAACCAAGCAAACAAGCCTTCTCTCGATGATCATACTAGTTGGTGATGAAATCCAACGTCGCATGATCAAGTCAAGAAGGGGCTAGGATCTAGTGGAATAGTTACAATGGCGTCCTGCTTAACGGACTTTCACCTTGGTGCAAGCTTCCATGCAGTAATTGTGGATTTACCCTCCAAGGAGCCCGAGGGAGTTTGACCAATGTCTGTTCCAGGTACAGTGATACTTCCCTTCACCATCACCTTCTGTAAGTACCTAAAGATTATGGCAACTAAAGACACCAATTCACAGTTAGTCCCTGGGTGGGTATAGTCGACAGTTCGATATGAACGTATGGGCAGGATAATAAGTCTAAAATCAACCCGAGAGGCTCCCACACATAATCGTGGGTATACCTTCAAGTGACCCCCAATATACGATCTGAACACTACAAACAGTTGAACCATAGAGGGATAATCTCCATAATTCGCCCAAATGCGACCTCGTGCGTAACCCCTGTGTGAGAGGGGGATCCCATAAAACCTATACGACAATTGGATTTGACTCTCCCTAGCTGAAGATGCTAATGTTTGTTTTGAAAAATTTGGATAGTTGTACTCAGCCTGGTCCAAAGTGCTAATCCTAGTCTAATGTTGATGGAAGATCCTAAAAATAAAAAATGTTCTAGATAATTTTTTAATTAGCGTTCATTTTACAACTATTATTTACTCAAAGGGTGTATGAAAGTGAAACTGATGGAATGATGACTCAATTCCCAAAAAACAAAATGCATAAAAGATGATAAGAAATCATTTCTTTGCAATGAATGCCTATTTAAGGGAAAGAGAAAGAGTGTTTTCACTATCAAACACTAAGATGGAATGTCCTCAATCAATTTGTTCTCGATCAAATCTAATGTAATGGTAAAACATTTCAGAAATGCCTTCTAATATGTAAACCAATCACTAGAATGTATCTTTGTTGTTTGTATGTGAATGATGATTAAATCAATGTAAAACTTCTCCTACCAACTAACCTTTAGATCAAGGAGATTCAGACAAGCATAAGAAGATTTCGTACAAACAACACACCCTCTTGCTATGATTGAAACAAGAAGAAAAAAGATAACAAATGATAACAAAGAATATAAAAAATTTCACACAAAAGAAAGATGCTAAGAAAAATGACCTCAAAGAACCAAATGAGATGATTCACAGATTTTTGATGTTCTTCACCACAGTTTTCACTCAGTCAGATAAGAGAGGAGAAAGAAGTGGATTGATTCCAAGTTATCAACAGAAGAAAAACTCAAAATAAGGAAGAAGGTCAAAAAATATGAACAACAAAGTGATTATTTCTCAAAAATCAGATTGTCAAAGGTCAATAGGAAGATGTACTGAAGCACAAAGAAGTTGAGCAAGGGTAAAAGTAGAGATTGGATTTCAGAAAAAACAACCCTAGAAGTTTTTTTTGCGGAGAAAAAGTTAGCGCTCTAGTGTAAGGGGCACTAGAGCATTATAACGCTCTATGCAAAGCCAACAAGGAGTGCCAGTGCTCTGATAACATAAGCAGAGGAGCATTGGTGTCTTAAAACCCAGAAAATTGTCACAAAAAAACGAAACTCAATCAAACTTTGTCAATCACAATGGATGTGATGGAATAAGGATCCAATCAGGATATTCAATCAGACATACGGGATGAAAAAGGTCTAAAAATAATGAACGGTAAGACAAGGTCTGTGAGGAAAACCAAAACTGAAAGCTTTGATTTGATCCCCAGTGGAGTCACCAATTTTTGTTGTAGGAAAATCTCCCTGCGGACAAGTAGATTTCCTCTTGAGAGCTAGACCCTTAACTCTAAGACAAAAAGTGATTAACGTGGATATTGACTTCCTTTTATATAAAATCAAGCTGATGAACGAAAGAGAAGGAAGAAGGTACGTACCTTATGAATTTCATTTGTCCCTAAAAGGTCCAGGATGAGCTTCGATCTTGAGCTTCTTGGTAGGTCCTGCAAGACAAACAAAAGTATAAAAGACTTCCTACTCTATTGAGACTAGCTCAAACATAGATCCATCTACTACAGACAAACTTATATGGAATAGGTACAAGTTTGAAAGAAACAGGCCAAGCATGTTATATTAATGATAACAACGATGAAGAATACTTACAACCATATATGTGAGTGCAACAGCTTCATCAAGCTCTCTTCGTCCAAACCCTTGCTTAAACATTCCACACACGGAATGTTGATGTTCCAAATGACATATTCCTCATGCAATCATAAGTTAGATGCTTCACAATACTTTCCCTCCCCTTTCACCATGAGAGGGCCTCCTTATATAGGCTTGGAGAGGCCCAAACACTTGAGATATCTTTGGGGTAAGTTGAGGATTCTCCTGCTTCAGTTATGGATCTTCCCTAAGATCATGGCTTGACCAAGGATTTGAATCCAACTACCTTCAGAGATTGAAGGGATCTCTTCTTGATTTTCCTCAACAAGCCAAAACTCGCTCAGAAAAGGCATTGCTCCCCTAAAAGGGGCACTAGAGCACTATAGCATTCCACTACAAGGGTGCACACAGCGCCAGCGCTTCCTGTTAGTGTATAGGGGAGTGCTCCTCTCTAAAAATGTATTTTGAGTGGATTTTCTGGTGGCAAAAGGTTTATAAACTTTGTTAACCCATTCCTCTTCTTACAAATCAGTTGTTTGATGTACTTCAAGTGTCCTTCTGATGTCGTTATAGGCACGACATAGACTGTATGACAGTATGATTTTTCTGACACTTGCGACACTTGTGACCAAAATGCCACACTTGTAATATTGATAACGACGACACTAGACCATTGTCGTAATGAGTAATTTTGATGGGTAACAACGCACGTGTTGTTCGTTTGCCAGCTGTTATTTCAGTTTTTGCACGCTTTCTTTCCCATGATCATCCTTCTTTCCACTTCATCCTAGTGCCAGCAGGCCCCCAACACTGACATGTGACTTGTCTTGAGTCACCTAACCCTTCTAAACTTCCTCGATGTCATTGGTGATCGTCTGGAACTTTTCCTGCAATTTTGTCTCTTTTGTCAGTGATTGCGCGGTCTTCTCCTTGATGGTGTCCACTATCTGAACTACAACTTTGTCACTCATCGGTCCTGCACATTCTAGATGGGTCTGTGGTAACTGTGTTCTGGCTCCTTCTTCCTGTGTGAGTACTTCTGCTACCCATTCCTGCAACAATTCTATTTGAGCCTGATGCTCCTATTTCTATGTTTGAACAATGATAAGTTCTTCCTACATCTTCTTCAGCTCTTGCGTTCCCTTGCCTTGTTTTTGAATCGGTATTTTCTTCTGTCACTGCTTGAGTTCTTGTATCATCGCATTGATCCTCTCCTCTTCCTTGTCCCAGTGTTGGACCTGTGGATCCTCTTCCAGTCTCATCCAAAGTTGTTCTTCTTTGTCAAACAAGTCAGCTATCATGCTAGCCTATTTCTCTATCTCCTGTAGCTGTGTTGTTGCTTCCTGCTTCCTTTTCTCCTTCATCGTTGGTGGAGTTGTTGGTATAATCTACTCTCAGAGGGTCTCGATCTCCTTCTGATACTGATCAATTGCTTGTGTAATCTGGTCGATCTTATCTGTGGCTGGGAGTTCATTTCCTTGCGCATTGCTTGGACGTTTCCTGAAAATTTCCCCGACTCTACATTCCAGTTCATTCCTCCACTCTTTCTCCTCCTGAGTTTTAGATATGGCCTACTCGTAGACTGTTTCCAATGCTTCTCGCTTATTTGTTGCTTGTTGTAGCTCAACAAAGTTTTTGTGTGCCTGAGACTTCATCTCGTGGTCGACGCTAACTTTCATTTTGTACAATGCCCTTGATAGAATCCATGTCAGGACCAATTGGTTGTGGTCCAAGTTCTTCAGTGGTGTCTGTCCCACAATTTCATCCATCCACAACATTCTAGGCTTTATGTATAACCGTTGAATGTGCATGTGGAATCGGAAGAACTGGGTCTCATTCTTCTACCTCCACTCTTTCTTTGGTCTATGTTGGTGATGGCTCTATGCCTCTACTGCTACTTGCGCTCTAGGATTCCCCCAATTTCTTGAGGAGCTGTCCCATTTCTGCAATCTCTTTCTGTAGTTTATCCCTGTGATGTGTTGCATGATCAAAATCTTATGCTAGGAAGTCTTGGAACATTCTGGTGATCATCTCACCATCATCCTATATGATCGTATACTCCAGTGGTGCTCATTGTGCTTTATATTTCTTGCGTGGGTCTGCTTTTTGCGCAGCTGGTCTCTTCATTCCCGCTGGTTCCTATGTGATGGGATTTGGGGCGGTTTCCTTTGCTCCCTTAGCCGATTTATGTTGTCCATTGGTCGACTGTGTGGTTTCTTTCTTCCCCTTCTGGGTCCTTGGCTACTCTGACCCGTTGTCTTCCTAAGTCAACTTTTTTTGGCCCATTCTTCATTTCTTGGGTACTGGTATTTGCAGAGGCTGTGTTTCCACCTACGTAGACTCTCCTTTGGTTGTTCGTTCTGGTACTTCCCTGGGAATTGATGGGATTCTCCATTCATCAGGCCATTTGCTAATGATCATCTGGATGTCACCCTCTGTGATGCAGTAGCGCATCTATAGCCATTGTTTATCTGAATCCTGCCTTGGTTGTATCCACATGGCTTGTCATGTGGCCCATAAATTGATGATGTTTTCATATCGTGCGATATCCTCTAGTGTTATTCTCCATGATTGGTTTATCGCTTCCTATATGTCCCATAGGTATGCTTCAAATATGATGCCATTCTCCCTCTTCTGCTTGGCTTGTAGCCCGGATCTCAGTAGGAGATATCTCGCTCCCGCTAGCTATGGTCTAGTATAAAAAAGTACATATTCTGGTTCCCACCATCCCATGAAGGCTATGAGGGTGATCAACCGTGAGTAATGGAATTCTGTACCTAGGTCCTACAGATCTTTTCATTCCACTTGAAACAAGTTCAAGAGATATGGCACCCAGCTTACAACGGTGCCTTCTACGCATTGAGCGACGACTGTGATGACTCCTGTCGGTACTTCATATTTGCGGCATTTTCTTAACAATTTGTATGCTAAGATATTTGCGCCCAACTGTGTAGCTGCATTGTTGATTTGTTTGATTGTAATACCTCTTGTTCCCCTGCTAGTGCCATATTTATTCTTCATTTCCTCTGCAAATGCTTTCTCCTTGGATTTGTCGTCCAAAATCAGCATTGGATCAATACCCCGGGTGGGTAGTCCTATTATCTGTGTGATAAGGTTAAAAGTTATGGGGATGGGTTTGTCTAGCCATATATCCCCCCCATGCATGACTACTGACAACTGCTTGATGCATGTCATCATGTACTGGCCTCTGCCAAAGTGTAGTAGCTGCAACAATCCTAAAATTCATGTTCTGTCCAGTCCAACTTTCCACTCATGTGGTTGGTGGATCATTTTCCCAAGTTGGTTCACGAGTATTTTCTACATAAAGACCTGTGGCACAAGTTCTAGATACTTGGTTTCATCTAAGACATCGTGGTCGGAATACTTGAGCTTCCTGAAATGGCCCAATAGTTGCAGGTCTATCTATACTCCCTCTAGTATGCGAGGTAGCACAATTTCTGTTGTTGTTTTCTTGCTAGGTGAGCTCGGCATCTGAACTTTGTCTTCCTGTTGGAGTGGTTGGTTCAAAGATCCAGCAACTCCCAGTTGCTCCCCTATCATCCACTCTGGCCAAGCCCAAGTAGTTCCAGCGGTCAAATATTCTAGTTGACTGAGGTTGATTGCTTGCGTCTCATCTGGTTTCCCCTCAAATCCCAGGTTCGGTGCCATTCCATTCACTTCCACAGCTACTTCAATGTCTTCTGGTTGTATTTCTTGTTGGGTTTCAACTTCCTTGTTCTGAGGTTCCTGTACCGCTGTTGGTGTATCCTGTTTCATTGCCTCTGCTTATGACTATTGAATCTCTTCCAATACTGGGGTAGGGTTAGCTGGTGTCTTCTCTGGTGATGGGATTTCATCAATGTCAATGATCTTCGGTTGTTACATCTTGTTTTCTTCCAGTGGTCCTCGTGACCTAGTTCGAACCCTGGTCGATCTGGATGTCTGGCCTAGTTCTGCTAGATTTGGTGGTTGTCAAACATTTGTTGAGTTAGAATGGATTTTGTGAGGTCTGTAGTCTCGCTATGTTCATTCTAGATGTTGTTTCTCTCTCTCTGTTCTTCTTTCACAAGTAGACTAGTTTCTTTCATGCCTGTGTGTTGTATGGGTTTGTCATGAAACTTAACGAAGACGCTTCCTCCATTATGCGATTAATGCACATTAATTGTGGGTTCATTTCATATGTAGTGGTTTCGTACTTGCCATTACGACTTCTCTATCATCTCTAGTTGGCGTGTTTAATGTGATGTCCCATCAATCCTTGCCTTCCTTTAAGTTTGCCTTGTGCTATCCTATCATCTTACTTTCGTCGACTGTCCTTTTCCTGCTTGTTTCCCTTTTTAATATGACCATTTTTCTTGCCTTTGCTGACTTCGTGTTTAGAATTGCATGCTGTCTGTCCATCTTTGGTGTGCTGCACATTTTTTGGTCTTGTTTCCTCTCATTTATTTTTTATTTTTTTTTTACTACGCGGTGGGTGGTTGACTATCCTTGTACAGCTTCATCTAGCTCCCATTGATCATTCCTATGAGGTCTGTGCCTGCTAAGTCTATTAACTATACATCTCCTTCATCTATTACATATTTTACCTCATATGATCCTAGCGAATGTATTCTCATCTTCCCTGGGTGCTGAAATGATTTATTGTCATAGACTAATACTAAATCTCCTTCCTTAAACGTTTTCCTCTTGATGTGTCGATCGTGCCATGCTTTGTCTCTTTCTTTCTGTACCTGTTGATGGAATCCTGCTAGAATTTGGTCTTCCTCCATTGACAGTAATTGATTCATTATTTCCTGTACCGTACCTCGTTCTTTCATTTGTGTAATAGCTACTACACGTAGACTAGGTATTAAGCATTCTAACGACACTACTGCTTCTTCGTCGTAGACTAGTTTGAATGGTGTGTGCCCTGTCAATGTTTTTTAGGTAGTCCGATATCCCCATAATACTACTGGTACCTTGAGGTCCCAATCATCTTTGTTGACATTACATATCATTGTCAATGCATTCTCTAGAATTTTTTTGAAGGATTATACTATGCCATTTGCTTGTGGGTGGTACGGTGTGCTCTTCTGGTGATGAACTTCAAATTCTTCAAGAATCACACAGATGGTGTTGTTGATGAAGTGCGTGCCTTGGTCTCTCATAAAAATTCTTGGGCACCCAAATCTAGTGATTACTTGTTCAAACAAAAAGTGTACAACTATCTCTGCATTGCAATCTTTTACTGGTGTGGATTCCACCCATCTTGTTAGGTATTTCGTCGCGGTGATTGTGTATCTTTCCCCAGTCCTTTTGGCTGGTGGGTTAATTGGTCCTACAAAATATATGGCCCATTTATCAAATACCTGTAGTGTCACTTGCATTCCCAGTGGCATCTCATCTCTTCTATTGGGTTTGCCTACCCTTTGACATACATCACATCACTCATAGTACTCTTTCGAGTCTTTGTGGATCGTCAACCATCATAATCCTGTGCATAGCACCTTCTATGCAGTAGATTTTCTTGCATAGTGTCCTCCTTCTATTCCCTCATGGGCTTCTTCTAGAATTCTTGGGTGCTCGTGCTCTAATATGTATCTTCATAAAATGCTATATGTGCCCATATTGTATAGATGTCTAGCGATGAGTTGATAGTCGACTGCGCAGACTACTAGGTTGTTTTTCTGCGTAGTGGTATATTCTTGTGGTGCAGTGGCTGTACTCAAGTACTGAATAATCTTTGTGAAGTAGTCATCAACAATATATACTGATAATAATTGTGTGTCGAGAAATTTATCTTCTAAATTCGTCGGTTCCTTGCCATTTGTGACCCTTGATAAGTGGTCAGGTCCTGCATTCAGTTTTCCTAGTTTAACTATGACTTCAGATTGAAATTATTGAAATAGCAATAACCATCGATAGATTCTCCCCCCCAACACTGGCTTGTTGACTAGGTATTTCAGGGCTAAGTGATCTATAAACATCTTAAAGTGTTTTTCGAATGGGTAGTGTCTAAACTTCTGTAGTGCATTGACCATAGCTAGGCCTTCTCTTTCTGTCGTTTTATAATTATGTTCTGAGTCCGATAATTTTCTGCTTGCGAACGCTATCGGGTGATCCAAGTCTCTTGCTCTTGGTTGCACTAAGATAGCTCCAAGTGTTATCATTGATGCATCTACATGTACATGGAAGGTCTTTTCCCAGTCTGGAAATACTAATATTGGTGCAGTAACCACATTTTCTTTCAAGGTGTCCAGACCGTGTTGACATTCATCATTCCATTGATACTTTGTATCCTTACTTAACAGTTTCTCCATTGGTGCTATGATCTAAGCATAGCCTTTGATGAATTTTCTGTAGTATCCCGTGTGTCCTAACGTTGCTCTTAGCTGGCAGACTGTTTTTGGTGCTGGTAGTTTCACAATGACTACGATTTTTTTTGGATCCACTAGAAAGCCTTGTTTGCATACTATGTGTCCCAATAATATCCCAAATGGTGTTCCAAATATGCATTTATTGATGTTCAGTGATATCTGGCACTGTCTGCATCATTCCAACATCAGTCATAAAACTTCCACATGGTTTTTCAAGAGACTATAAGTTGTCCAATCATCCAGGTATACTTCAAGAAATTGATGGATGAATTCCTTAAATGCTGCGATGACCACTCTAGAGAATATCGCAGGTATACTTATATCCGAATGGCATGACTGTGTACTGATAGGATCCCCATTCTGTCGCAAATGTGGTATTGTGTCTATCCTACTATACTATCCGCAACATTCTAGGCTTTATGTATAACCGTTGAATGTGCATGTGGAATCGGAAGAACTGGGTCTCATTCTTCTACCTCCACTCTTTCTTTGGTCTATTTTTGCGATGGATCTATGCCTCTACTACTACTTGTGCTCTGGGCTTCCCCCAATATCTTAAGGAGTTGTCCCATTTCTACGATCTCTTTCGACAGTTTATCCCTGTGATGTGTTGCATGATCAAAATCTTATGCTAGGAAGTCCTGGAACATTCTGGTGATCATCTCGCCATCATCCTCTATGATCGTATACTCCGGTGGTGCTCGTTGTGCTTTATATTTCTTACGTGGGCCTGCTTCTTGCGCAGCTGGTCTCTTCATTCCCCCTGGTTCCTATGTGATGGGATTTGGGGCAGTTTCCTTTGCTCCCTCAGCCGATTTCTATTGTCCATTGGTTGGCTATGTGGTTTCTTTCTTCCCCTTCTGGGTCCTTGGCTACTCTGACCCGTCGTCTTCCTGAGTCAACTTTATTTGGCCCATTCTTCATTTCTTGGGTACTGGTATTTGCGGAGGTTGTGTTTCCACCTGCGTAGACTCTCCTTTGGTTGTTTGTTCTGGTACTTCCTTGGGAATTGATGGGATTCTCCATTCATCAGGCCATTCACTAATGACGATCTAGATGACACCCTCTGTGATGCAGTAGTGCATCTATAGCCAGTGTTTATCCGAATCCTGCCTTGGTTGTATCCACTTGGCTTGTCGTGTGGCCCATAAATTGGCGATGTTTTCATATCATGTGATAGCCTCTGGTGTTATTCTCCATGATTGGTTGATCGCTTCCTATATGTCTCGTAGGTATGATTCAAATATGATGCCATTCTCCCTCTTCTGCCTGGCTTGTAGCCTGGATATCAGTAGGAGATATATCGCTCTCGCTGGCTATGGTCTAGTATAAAAAGGTACATATTCTGGTTCCCACCATCCCATGAAGGCTATGAGGGTGATCAACCATAAGTAATGGAATTTCGTACCTAGGTCCTGTAGATCTTTGCATTCCACTTGAAACAAGTTCAAGAGATATGGTGCCCAACTTACAATGGTGCCTTCTGCGCATTGAGTGGCGACTGTGATGACTCCTATCGGTACTTCGTATTTGTGGCATTTTCTTAACAATTTGTATGCTAAGATATTTGCGCCCAACTGTGTAGATGCATTGTTGATTTGTTTGATTATAATACCTCTTGTTCCCCTGCTAGTGCCATATTTATTCTTCATTTCCTCTACAAACGCTTTCTCCTTGGATTTGTCATCCAAAATCAGCATTGGATCAATATCCCGGGTGGGTAGTCCTCTTATCTATGCGATAAGGTTAAAAGTTATGGGGATGAGTTTGTCCAGCCATATATCCCCCCCATGCATGACTACTGACAGCTGCTTGACGCATGTCGTCGTGTACTGGCCTCTGCCAAAGTGTAGTAGCTGCAACAATCCTAAAGTTCATGTTTTGTCCAGTCCAACTTCCCACTGATGTGGTTGGTGGATCATTTCCCCAAGTTGGCTCACAACTATTTTCTACATAAAGAGCTGTGGCACAAGTTCTAGATACTTGGTTTCATCTAAGACATGATGGTCGGAATACTTGAGCTTCCTGACATGGCCCAATAGGTGTGGGTCTATCTATACTCCCTCTAGTATGCGAGGTAGCACAATTTCTGTTGTCGTTTTCTTGCTAGGTGAGCTCGGCATCTGAACTTTGTCTTCCTGCTGGAGTGGCTAGTTTGAAGATCCAGCAACTCCCAGTTGCTCCCCTATCATCCACTCTGGCCAAGACCAAGTAGTTCCAGCGGTCACCTCTTCTAGTTGACCGAGGCTGATTACTTGCATCTCATCTAGTTTCCCCTTAGTTCCCAGGTTCAGTGCCATTCCATTCACTTCCATGGCTACTTCAATGTCTTCTGGTTGTATTTCTTGTTGGGTTTCAGCTTCCTTGTTCTGAGGTTCCTGCACCGCTGTTGGTGTATCCTGTTTCATTACCTCTGCTTATGACTATTGAATCTCTTCCAGTACTGGGGTAGGGTTAGCTGTAGTCTGCTCTGGTGATGGGATGTCATCAATGTCGACGATATTCGATTAATGCAGCTTGTTTTCTTCTAGTGGTCCTCGTGACCTAGTCTGAACCCTGGTCGATCTGGATGTCTGGCCTGGTTCTGCTATATTTGGTGGTTCCATAATGGTGGTTGTCAAACATTTGTTGAGTTTGAATGGATTTTTTGAGGTCTGTAGTCTCGCTATGCTCGTTCTAGATGTTTTTTCTCTCTCTCTGTTCTTCTTTCACAAGTAGACTAGTTGCTTTCATGCCCGTGTGTTGTATGGGTTTGTCAGGAAACTTAATGAAGATGCTTCCTCCATTATGCGATTAATGCACATTGATTGTGGGTTCATTACATCTGCAGTGGTTTTGTACTTGCCATTACGACTTCTCTATCATCTCTAGTTGGCATGTTTAATGTGATGTCCCATCGATTCTTGCCTTCCTTTAAGTTTTCCTTGTGCTATCCTGTCAGCCTGCTTTCATCGACTTTCCTTTTCCCGCTTGTTTCCCTTTTTAATATGACCATTTTTCTTGCCTTTGCTGACTTCGTGTTTAGAATTGCATGCTATCTGTCCATCTTTGGTGTGCTGCACATTTTTTGGTCCTTTTTCCTCTCATTTTTTTTTATTTTTTATTTACTGTGCGGTGGGTGGTGGACTATCCTTGTACAGCTTCATCTAGCTCCCATTGATAATTCCTATGAGGTCTGTGCCTGCTAAGTCTCTTAATTGTACATCTCCTTCATCTGTTACATATTTTACCTCGTATGATCCTACCCAATGTATTCTCATCTTCCCTGGGTGATGAAATGATTTATTGTCATAGAGTAATACTATATCTCCTTCCTTAAACGTTTTCCTCTTGATGTGTCGATCGTGACACGCTTTGTCTCTTTCTTTCTGTACCTATTGATGGAATCCTGCCAGAATTCGGTCTTCCTCCATTCACAGTAATTGATTCATTATTTCCTGTACTATGCCTCGTTCTTTCATTTGTGTAATAGCTGCTACACTTAGACTAGGTATTAAGAATTATAACGACACTACTGCTTCTTGGTTGTAGACTAGTTTGAATGGTGTGTGCCCTGTCAATGTTTTTCAGGTAGTCCGATATGCCCATAATACTACTGGTACCTTGAGGTCCCAATCATCTTTGTTGATGCTACATATCATTGTCAATGCGTTCTCTAGAATTTTGTTGAAGGCTTCTACTATGCCATTTGCTTGTGGGTGGTACGGTGTGTTGTTCTGGTGATGAACTTCAAATTCTTCAAGAATCACATAGATGGTGTTGTTGATGAAGTGCGTTCCTTGGTCGCTCATAAAAATTATTGGGCTCCCAAATCTAGTGATTACTTGTTCAATCAAAAAGTGTGTATCTATATCTGTGCTGCAATCTTTTACTGGTGCAGATTCCACCCATCGTGTTAGGTATTTCGTCGTGGTGATTATGTATCTTTCCTTTGTCCTTTTGGATGGTGGGTTAATTGGTCCTACAAAATATATGGCCCATTTATCAAATACCTGTAGTGTCACTTGCATTCCCAGTGGCATCTCGTCTCTTCTATTGGGTTTTCCTACCCTTTGACATACATCACATCACTTGTAGTACTCTTTCAAGTCTTTGTGGATCATCAACCACCATAATCCTGTGCATAGTACCTTCTATGCGGTAGTTTTTTCTGCATAGTGTCTTCCTTCTATTCCCTCATGGGCTTCTGCTAGAATTCTTGGGTGCTCGTTCTCTAATATGTATCTTCATAAAATGCTATATGCACCCATATTGTATAGATGTATGGGGATGAGTTGATAGTCGACTGCACGGACTACTAGGTTCTTTTTCTACGCAGTGGTATATTCTTGTGGTGCGATGGTTGTACTCAAGTACTGGATGATCTTTGTGAAGTA
The DNA here is from genome assembly GCA_009831015.1 of Picea engelmannii. Taxonomy (NCBI): domain Eukaryota; kingdom Viridiplantae; phylum Streptophyta; class Pinopsida; order Pinales; family Pinaceae; genus Picea; species Picea engelmannii. The sequence goes on along the minus strand of ML777131.1, from coordinate 2,695,623 downwards.
GTCATCATAAATATGTACTGAGAATAAATGTGCGTCGAGAAATTTATCTTCTAAATTCGTTGGTTCCTTGCCATTTGTGACCCTTGATAAGTGGTCAGGTCCTGCATTCAATTTTCCTAGTTTAACTATGACTTCATATTGAAATTATTGAAATAGCAATAACCATCGACAGATTCTCCCCCCCAACACTGGCTTGTTGACTAGCTATTTCAGGGCAAAGTGATCTTTAAACATATTAAAGTGTTTTCACAATGGGTAGTGACTAAACTTCTATAGTGCATAGACCATAGCTAGGCCTTCTCTTTCTATCATGTTATAATTATGTTCTGAGTCCGATAATTTTCTTCTTGCGAACGCTATCAGGTGATCCAAGTCTCCTGGTCCTGGTTGCGCTAAGATATCTCCAAGTGTTATCATTGATGCATCTACATGTACATGGAAGGTCTTTTCCCAGTCTGGAAATACTAATATTGGTGCAGTAACCACATTTTCTTTCAAGGTGTCTAGACCGTGTTGACATTCATCATTCCATTGATACTTTGTATCCTTACTTAACAGTTTCTCCATTGGTGCTATGATCTGAGCATATCCTTTGATGAATTTCCTGTAGTATCCGATGTGTCCTAACATAGCTCTTAGCTGGAAGACTGTTTTTGGTGCTGGTAGGTTCACAATGACTGCAATTTTTTCCGGATCCACTAGAAAGCCTTGTTTGCATACTATGTTTCCCAATGATATCCCAAATGGTGTTCCAAATATACATTTATTGATGTTCGGTGATATCTAGCACTTTCTGCATCATTCTAACATCAGTCATAAAACTTCCACATGGTTTTTCAACAGACTGTAAGTTGTCCAATCATCCAGGTATACTTCAAGAAATTGATGGATGAATTCCTTAAATGCTACGATGACCACTCTGGAGAATATCGCAGGGGTATTCTTTATTCCAAATGGCATGACTGTGTACTGATAGGATCCCCATTCCATCACAAATGTGGTCTTGTTTCTATCCTCCTGTACTATCTTAATTTGCTGGTAGCTTGAGAATCCATCAGTGAATGAGTAAGCTTCGTAGCCCCCCACATTCTCTAGTACTTCATCCGTGAATGGTGTAGGAAATGGGTTGTGTAGGCATGCATCATTCAACTTTCTCAAGTCGATGCATATCCTGATTCCTCTCCCATGTTTCTTGTCATGTACTACCATCGGGATTATCCATTCTTATTCCTCAACTAGTTCAATGATGTCAGCCTCAAGCATCTTGTCAATCTCATCTTTAACTTTTTTTATATATATGGGATTCAGTCTGTAGGGTCTTTGTTTAATATGTCTTGTGTCGGATCTGAGTGGTATCTTCATTTCTCGTAATTCTCCGTCTATACCCTTCATCTCTATAAAGGTTGTGGGAAAAGGTCATTGTTGGTTTTTATCATCTCCCTTCTTGGGTTATCTAAGTTATTGACCCAGGGTTCATGTCATTTGGGATTCCAACAAATCCTCTAAAACTATCGGCCCTCTTGGTAAACCAGAAGGCAACACAACACCCAAAAGGTACTACGCAGTCTCACCCAAGATAGCTCTAAATGGGTGACTGTAAGACTCAGGTGTTTATAGTCTAGGACAGATTAGGGGATAAAGGGTTTCTTGATCAAGACCCTATTCTGCGAACTGGTACTGCAATCTTCTTATTTCTTAAAGTTGCATATATATATTACACAGTATAATTCTAGAAAATTATAACAGATTCACGACAATGTATTAACTCCCTCATCAAATTTAACCATTAATTGATAAAGGAAAGGAGAGACATGCATGCATTCATCATATCACACAGATATTACCATGGTTCACCCCTCCCTGGGCTACGTCCACAAAGATTTGGCTCTTGGCTCTTTTATCATGGTAGTTCTTGGTCTCCTTGCACCGCGCACTTACAATTCTCCACAAAATTGGGTAAGATCTATGTGAGGTGAACTAGATCGCACCAGGATTTACAGCCTACGATCTAATCCTCATATCTACCTTCACTCATATCTTCCTTGCTCAACAACTTACGAAACTCAGTTCATACAACTCAAAACCCTATACATATCGCCTACACTCTAAAACAACAACAATACTCCGAAATTACTCAAAAACATTCGTAATTCACATAAAAACTAACATAAGATCAACCCTAAATGATACTTTTGTATCTATATTTATACATTTCGGGTTGTTCAGCCACTTACAGAATATTGCCAAAACCCTAACCCTTCTTACACTAGGTTTTTCTCCCATGCGCGTGTTGTTCTTCCTCTAGTTGTCGCTTTCTTTTGTGCACACTTTCTTGCACTTGCACGTGCTGATATTTTGCCAGTTGTCACTTTAGTTTCTTGCACACTTTCTTTCCCACGATTTTCCTTCTTTCCTCTTTGGCTTGGTGCCAACAGGCCCTGAACACTGACATGTGACTCAACCTGATTCACCTAATTGTGTTGTGCTTCCTCGATCTCCCTGGTGATTGTCTGGAACTTTTCCTGCAATTCTATTGCTTTTGTCAGTGCCTGCGTGGTTTTCTCCTTGATGATATCAACTATTTGCATTGCCACTTCTTCTCTCATTAGTCCTGCACATTCTATATGAGTATGTGTTGACTTTGCTCTGGCTTCTTCTATATGCGCAAGTACTTCTGCAACTCGTTCTTGTAATGGTTCTATTTTATCCTAACGCTCCTGTTTCTGTGTTTGTGCAGTGAGAAGCTATGCCTGTAACTTCTTTAACTCTTGTGTCCCCTTGAACCATTCTGGAATTGGGATGGTATTCTATTGTTGCTTGAATTCTTGGATTGTTTCATTGACCCTCTCCTCCTCCTTGTCCCATTGTTGGACCTGTGGATCCTCTTCGATCTTTGTCCAGAGTTGCGCTTCTTTATCCAGCAAGTCAGTTGTTGTGCTGACCTATTTTTCTAGCTCTTGTAGTTGCATTGTTGTTTCCTTCTTCCTTTTCTCCTTCATTGTTGGTGGAGTTGTCGGTCTAATCTGTCCAAAGAGAGTCTCTATCTCCTTTTGATACTGATGAATTTCTTACACAATCTGATCGATCTTTTCTGCAGCTGGTAGTTCACTTCCTTGCACAATAGTTGGAATTTTTCCAAAAATTTCTTCCACTCTATGTTCCAACTCATTTCTGTGTTCCTTCTCCTCCTGAGTTTTAGATTTGGCCTATGCACAAATTGTTTCCAGTGTTTCCTGCTTCTTTGTTGCTTGTTGTAGCTCGGCCAAGTTTTATGTGCTCGAGACTGTATCTCGTGGTTGACGCTGAACTACAATTCGTATAAGGCCTTTGATGACATCTGTGTTAAGACCAATTATATCTGATCCAAATCCTTCAGTGGTGTATGTCCCACAATCTCATCCATTCACAGCCTGCTAGGCTTTATGTAGACCATGGAATGTGGCTTTGGAATAACTGAGTCATGTTCTCCTACCTTCATCCCTTCTATGGTCTGTGTGATCAATGGCTCTATGTTTCTATTGCTACTTGTAATCTGGGCTTCTCCGAATTTATTCAGGAGTTGTCCCATTTCTGCCAGTTCCTTCTGCATTTTATCCCTGTGGTGCGTTGCATGATCGAATTCTTCTACGAGGCAGTCTTGGACCATTCTGGCAATCATCTGGCCATCATCCTCAGTGATTGTCTATTCTGGTGGTGGTTGTTTTGCCTTTGATTTCTTGCGTGCACCTATTTCCTGTACCGCTGGTCTCTTAGTTCCCCCTGGTTCCTGTGTGATGGGGTTCGTCGTGGTTTCTTGTACTCCCTCAGTTGGTTTCTGCTATCCATTGGTCGGCTGAGTGGTTTTCGTTCCCCCCTTATGGGTCCCTAGCTTCTTTGAGCCGCCCTCTGTCTGATTCGACTTGATTTGGCCCGTTCTTGGTTTCTTGGGTATTGGGATTTTTGGAGGTTATGCTTCCACCTGCGGGGCCCCTCATTCTCCTGTTTCTGTCAGTACTTCCCTGGGTATAGTTGGGATCCTCCATTCATCAGACCATTCATGGATGATCATGTATATGTCTCCCTCGATGATGCAGTAGCGCATCTGTAGCCACTGTTTATGCGGGTCCTGCCTTGGTTGTATCCACATGTCTTGTTGCCTAGCCCAGAAATTGGCGATGCCCCTGTATTGTGTGACAACCTCTAGTGTTATTGTCCATGCTTGGTTGATGGATTCTTGTATCTCCCGTAGGTAAGATTTGAATATAATTATGTTCTCCTTCTTGTGCTTGTCCAGTGGCATGGATTTCAGGACGCAATATCTCACTCCTCCTGGATGTTGTGTGGTACAAAAGATGATGTGGTCCAGTTCTTTCCATCCCATGAAATCTATGAGAGTAATCAGCCATGAGTAAAGAAATTATGTACCTGCATCCTATGCGTCTTTGCAGTCTACTTGGAACAAGTTTGACAAGTATGGCACCCAACTCATTAAGGTTCCTTCTATGCATTGAGATGCAACAGTGATGACCCCTACCGGTACTTTGTCTTTGCAACATTTTCTTAGCAGCTTGCAGGCTAAGATCTTTGTGCCTAGTTGTGTAGAGACATCATTAATTCACTTGATTATAATACATCTTGTTCCACTTTCGGTGCCATAATTCTTCTTCATCTCTTCTGCCAATGCATTTTCCTTGGACTCATCATCCAGAATCAGCGTAGGATCCATACCCCAGATGGGTAGTCCTTTTATTTGTGCAATAAGTTCAATAGTTATGGGGACAGTTTTGTCCAACCATACATCCCCTCCATGTGTAACTGCTAACAGTTACTGGACACATGTCATCGCATATTGGCCTCTGCCAAAGTCTGGTATCTTCAGCAATCCTAAGATTCTGGTTCAGTCCAGTCCAGCTTCCCACTTGTGTGTCTTACTAATAGTTCCTTCGAGAGGGTTCATGGCTATTGTCTCCATAATGACTTGTGGTGCAAGCTCTAGATATTTTATTTCATCTACTACGTCATGGTTGGAAAACTTGAGCTTCCCGATGTGACCCGATAGCTGGGAGTCCACCTGTATTCCCTCTGGTACGTGAGGTAGCACAATCTCTGCAGCTAGTTTCTTTCGAGGTGATCTCAGTATCTGAATCATGTCCTCCTGTTGTGTTGGCTAGTTCAAAGTTCCAGCAGTTTCTTCCCAAGCCTTGCCCATTTCTCCAGTCGGCTCAGATGAAAAAGATAAATTTGGGATGGGTATTTGTGGAACATCTGGTTGTACTTCTGCTTCCAGGTTTTAGTGCTACCATCTATTTCCATGGTTGCTTCGAAATTTTCTGGTTGTCCTTCCTAATGGGTTCCTACTGCTTCATTCTGAGGCTCCTGCACTGCTGTCGGCATGTCCTCTTTCATGGCTTCTGCTTGGGGCTATCGGATATCTTCCTGGATCGGTGTATATTCGACTTTGATTTCCTCTGGCGAAAAGATTTCATCAATATCAATGATCTCTGGTGGCTACTGCTTGTTTTCTTTTTGTGGTCCTTGTGACCTAGTCTGCACCCTGGTTGGTATGGTTGTCTGTCTTTCTTCCGTTGGGTTTGGTGGTTCCATAGTGGTGCCCTTTGAACATATTCTTGGTTTGAATAACTCAAATAATCTCTACGTTCTCGCTCTATGCATTTGAGCTGCTATTTCTCTTTCTTTGTTCTCTTTTTGTGAATAGACTAACTGCTTATGTGCTCGTGTGTTGTATGGGTGTGCCATGAATCTTGTTGGGGATGCTTCCTACCCTATGTGATTAATGCCCCATAAGTGTAGGTTCAATGCATCCGCAGTTGTTTCATACTTGCCATTACGCCTACTCTACCATCTCCAGTTGGTGCATTTAGTGCGACATCCCATTTATCCTTGCCTTGATTTAAATCTTCCTTGTGCTATCCTGTCAGCGTTATTTTTCCGACTTTTCCTTTTCCCACTTGTATCACTCTTTTGATATGGCCATTATCTTTTCCCTTTCTCACTTTTTGTTTTGTATGCGGCTTGTTCCTCATGCTGCGCATTGTTTTTAGGGTTTTTTTTTTTTTTAATGCGCGGTGGGTGGTTGACTATATTTGTACAGCTTCAGTCGGCTCCCATTGATCATTCCTCAGAGGCCTGTACCTGCTACATCTCTTAACTGTACATCTCCTCCATCTGTGACAACTTTTACCTCATATGGTCCTAACCAATGTATCTGCAGTTTTCCTAGATGCTGCAACGCTTTACTGTCATAGAGAAATACTAAATCTCTTTCTTTGAACATCTTCCACTTTATGTGGAGGTTGTGCCTGTAAATTCTAACCTTATACAATATCTACTGCAAACCGATATTCAGAAAAGAACAGAAAAGATACAATGGAAAATACAAACATTACACAGAGATTTTTCACCTGGAAACCCAAACCGGGAAAACCAGCATATATTATATTGATACACATTGTGTTACATTGTTTACAATACAATATACATATAGGAGCCAGCGACATCCAAAACCCTAACCCAATGACCTGGATTAGTCCAAAACCCTAATTCCTTAACCGGAAATAGAAAACCATCGACAAAAACCACGTGCCGAAAACCACCTAATATCATGTGGTCCCGGAAATATGTCGGCCCGAAACCGGCGAAAATATGTCGGCCCAAAAAAAAAAATTTCGGGGGCTCCGCCCCCCTGCACCCCCTAAGGGGGGGCCTAGAACCCCCCCCTCTTACCCCCCTGCGTGCCCGGCACAGGCGCTCAGACACTACTACTCGTTCAAAGAATATAACACATACCCAACAGTGCCAAGATTTGTCTCTTTATTTCTATACTTCTTGATGGAATCCTACCAAGATTCGGTCTTCCTCCATCGACAGTAATTGATTTAGTCTTTTCTAGATTGTGTGTCATTCGATCATTTATGTGATAGCTACTACACATAGGCTCAGTATTAGAAATTCTAATGGGACTACTGCTTCTTGACCATAGACTAGTTTGAATGGTGTGTGGCCTGTCACATTTTTGCATGTGGTTCTATATGCCCATAATACTACTGGTACCTTGAGGTCCCAATCATCCCTGTTGACGTTACATATATTTGTCAATGCATTCTCTAGAATTTTGTTGAAGGCTTCTACCATGCCATTTTCCTGTGGATGATACGGTGTACTTTTTTTGTGATGAACTTCAAACTCTTCGAGCATCACTTGGATGGTGTTGTTTATGAAGTGCATTCCTTGGTCACTCATCAAAACTCTTGGGCACCCGAAACTGGTAATTACCTGTTCAAATAGAAAACGTGTCATTGTTTATGCGCTGCAATCTTTTACTGGTGCAGCTTTCGCCCATCTTATTAAGTATTCCGTCGCGGTGATAATATTTATCACCCTTGTTCTCTTGGCGGATGGGTTAATGGGTCCCACAAATTCTATTGCCCATTTGTCGAATGCTTGAAGTGTCACTTGCAGTCATAGTGTCATCTCATCCCTTCTATTGGGTTTTTCCAACCCTTTAACAGACATCGCATTGCTAACAATATTCTTTCGAGTCTCTATGTATCGTTGGCCACCATAATCCTACGCGTAGTACCTTTTGCGCAATATCTTTTCTTGCATAGTTCCCTCTTGCTATTCCTTCATGGGCTTCTACTAAAATTCTTGGTCATTCGTGGTCTAGTACGTATCTTTGTAAGATGCTATCTACACCAATTTTGTATAGATGCCCTGCGATCAGTTGATAGTCGATTGTGCAGACTACCAGGTTCTTCTTCTACACAGTGGTATATTCTAGCGACGCAACACCTGTGCTCAAGTATTGGATGATCTCTGTGAAATAATCGTCAACAATCTGTACCGAAAATAGCTGTGCATTTGGAAAGTTGTATTCCAAATTCATTGGTTCCTCTCCATTTGTGACCCTCGATAGGTGATCATGTCCTACATTCAGTTTTCCTGGTTTGACTATTACCTTGAAGTCAAATTATTGAAATATAAGTAACCATCGAGATTCTCCCCCCCAACAATGGCTTGTTAACTAGGTATTTCAGGGCTGAGTAATCTGTAAACATATTAAAGTGTTTTCATAATAGGTAATGTCTGTATTTCTGTAGTGCGTAAAACATAGCTAGGCCTTCTCTTTCTGTTGTGTTATAATTCTGTTCAAAGTTTGATATTTTTCTTCTTGCGACCACTATCAGGTGATCCAAGTCTCCTGCTCCTGGTTGCGCTAAGATAGCTCCAAGCGCTATCGCTGATGCATTCATCATTCCATTGATACTTTGTGTCCTTTCTTAACAGTTTCTCCATTGGCACTGTAATATGCGCATAGGCTTTGATGAATTTCCTGTAATATCCCATATGTCCTAACATTGCTATTAGTTCATGGACTGTTTTTCGTGTTGGTAGGTTAACAATGACTACAATTTTGGCCAGATCCACTAGCAAACCTTGTTTGCATACTATGTATCCCAATAGTATCCCAAATGGTATTCCAAATATACATTTCTTGATATTTAGTGATATCTGGCACTGTCTACATCGTTCTAGCATTAGTCTTAAAACTTCCACATGATTCTTCAACAGGCTATAAACTGTCCAGTCATCTAGGTATACTTCGAGGAATTGATGGATGAATTTCTTAAAATCTACGATGAAGGGGTTAAGCTCTTCTTGCTTCATATCAAGTTCTTCTGGATACCCATCTAAACCATCATCAAATGATAATATGCAATTTCCCAGATCTTGGTCTGCAACGTAAATGGGAAAGTTATTTGGATTCTGAGGATCACTGACAGTATATGCCAATCTTGTTTCTCTGTACAAATGGGTAAACTAACCTCCGAATATAGGAATTGTGGCATATGACATGTCCAATTATAGAGAACCCCCCAACTTGGCTCCCCATGATCTGGATAACAACATACCATATTTGGGAGGAATATCCGCAATAACCACATCCATCAAGATACTCTTGACCGAGACCTGAGCCAGGGTAACAACCAGATCTTTTATCATTCCCATACATTTAACCTTTCTCGAATCAAAATAGTATAGATCTCCATAGGGTCTAGTGATCTGGAGGCCCAGCCTCTCCATTATAACTTTGGGCATAACATTATGTGAAGCCCCGGAGTCTAACATACAGTTATGCAATAACAGATCATGTATATTCAGGGTGATATAGAAAGGAGCGACGTTATCTGTAGATCCCTCAAAATGAGGACCAAAGGTGATGTTAGGTCTGTCATCTTCTAGGTTGATAACATCAGAGTGAATTTTTTACTCATAAACACCCATTATTTTGGCGATTTGTTTTCGATAAGTGGGGTTTTTTGCTAATTCCACCAAAGGAATCGGTATCTTAATTTTATTTAATTCATTTTCGAAATTGAAAGATAAATTTACCTTGTCTGTTTCTTTGGTTAAGACTTCCGAGCTTTTCCTTTCCGACTTATTTGTCTGGACTGCTTTATCATTCGTGATCTTAGCCGAAGATATAACTTTATCTACTGGTTCAGTTTCCTTTGTTTGGGTTTCAACTTTTTTCACGTCAGACTCTTGCGTTTTTGCTACCTTGACTTTATTGCTGGGTAACAATGTTTCCTCCAAAGGAGGTTCATGAGCTTGACCCCTTTGAAGGATTCTTTTAGGTTGGTCAGTTGAGGTGGTCTTATTTTTTTATCTTAGATTGTATTTAGGTTGAAAATCAGCTGCTATCATTTCTGTTTCTGGTTGAGATACGCAAAGGTCGGGATGATCACCTTCTTCATCTTCATTAGAAGGTTGAGAGGTATTTAAAGATTTATCATAGTCTTCCTTGGTCAAAAATGACTGGGAACATTCATCACCGAAACACGCAACTTCATCTTCTGAATCTCTGAAATCTTGGAGGTCATTTGCTCCTATAAAATTTTCGTTTTTTAGTGGAGCTTGTATTTTTTGATCTTCATTCTTTATTTGCCTCTGAAAATTTTGGGGATTTGGGTTTCTCCTGAAGTCCTTTTTGTTAGAAGAATCAGCTTTAGCCTGATCCAAATCCATCCTAGAGATTTTTTTAGACAGTTCTTTAATTATTCGGGCCATATCATCTACTCTGTCATCAGTATGTCTATTTGACCCTGAAGGACCCGCTGGTTCCCTATAGCGTCTATTTTCTCGGTTGACTGTTTCTACTTTATCCTTTAACTTGCCTGAAGCCATCATATTAGATTCTATTTCGACAACATCATCTTCCATTCTATTTAGGGTGGCTCCTCTTCTTTCTCGCAAAAGTAGGGCAAAATCAGGTTCGAAAGCTCCCACAAAGGTTACTTTGGCTGAGGGTTCAGAAGGTTCAACAACGGCTGGAATTTTATTATACAGTTTGTTAAATCTCAGAATAAATTCCATAACTATTTCCAAATTCTTTTTCTTTAGAGACCCAAACTCGATAAGGTAATATAAGTGATCTTTCCACTCTCCCTATTGTCTGAGGAAAGCATATTCCAATGCATCATATGTCCGAATAGAAGCTGCAGGAAGGCTCCTAAACCAAGTTCGGACTTGTCCTTCAAAAGTCTATACAAGAAGTCTCGAATAAACATCCTCGTGCTCAATACCACAGATGTCTGCGAATTGGTCAAAAAAGTTTATATGCTCAGCTGCGATTATATCTCCCTCCCCAGTGAACTTAGGAATATTTTTCATGTAGTTGTCAGGTAAATCATGGAGATGAACGGGTAAAACTAGGGGGGCATATCTCACTGCTACTTTTGCAAATACTCTGGGAGGAGGTGGTGGTCCTCCTCCTCCTCCTGTGATGCCTGCCATCGACTTGGGAGTAGAAAATGAGGGTGTAACACACTCTTTTGAATCAGGTGAAATTGGGAAGTTCTGCTGAAGAAAGGCTGGTAGGTCAAATGACAACGATCTTTCTAAAGGACCTTTTTCCTTGTTTATAGATGGGAAAGTCTGATGGATCTCATTCCTAGATTCAGAGTAGTTTGTTTTCAGATCTCTGGTACCAGATAGAGGGCTGCAGGAAGTAGGAGGTTCTGAAGGGCATTTAGCCTTTAAAAGTGGGTTTTTGGGCTTATGAACGGTAGCGGTTGCCTCAGACGAGCCTCTCGCTTTAAAAAAAATTTCTGGATCATTAACAGGCGTAATCATCTTGCCATCCGGGTTCTGTCTGGTATGCCTTCTACCAGACGCCAGTTTGTGTTTCAGTGGAGTCGCCAAGTGAAAGATTTTTTTTTTTTTTTTTTTAAATCCTTAAAACTGTGTGTACTCTATGTTCACTATCAAAGAGTAACACTATCAACGAAATAGTTTGTCGTTTTCCCAGGGAAAAAGATTTTGTACCTTCATGTCCCCGGCAACGGCGCCAGAAAGATGTTGTTCTTGAGTCTGTACTTAAGGCTTAAAAGTACAGTGTCAAGGCATCCGAAAGTATCATGAAGGTTGATAAAGGATTATACTAACCTTCGGTATGAGAAACTAGGGTAGATTTCTACGTTGTCGTCGTCTAGCTTCCAACTGCTCTTGAGCAGTCATATCACGCTCAATGACTACCCATGAATGCTCGAGTTCTTCCTGGGTGTTAGCAGTTTTGAGGATTGTATCGAAAATATTTAAAGAAATATGTGTTTGATTAGATAGCCCGGGTTCAATATTAGGTTGCGTAGCTGCAGGTACAGTCATTGAGGAACAGTAACCGTAGGGAATAATTTAAAGGGAGTTTTCAGTGTTGTTTCAATTTGGTCGAAATAAAGAGAGATTTTTACATTTTCTGAATGAAATAAAGATTGCAAAAGAAGGCCCTTTCCCGTAACTGCATTATAATTTAATATAAAAGTGTGATACAAAATAAAAACATTTAGCTGCGTATTAACATGAGGTTCCTGTCAAAAGAAAAGTCACATATAAGCAGAAGAAGAAATTGGTGAGAAAATAACCGACGTAGCCGAGAGTAAACGTAGAATTCTGAAAATGCGAATTGGTCTTACACTCGCTGATAGCCGGTGCAGAGGAAAAACAATAGACAGAGACAAAAAACCAGAATTCATTTGTTATAGTAGTGGTCGTACAAAATTATAACAAAGCACATCAGTTATGAATGAGCGAAATGAAATGAAACATAAAACACAAAGAAGCAAACTTGATAATACAGTCTGGACGGAATTGAGAATCTTCAAATTGCTTGTATATTAACTTCTTCCACTGTAAAACTCCATTACAATCGATGACAAAAAGGTCCAGCCCATTCTTCTTCTTTTTCTGTCCCTTTATACAAAATTTTAAAAGTGTCAGGTGCTTGTCTTATGCGTAATTCAGCGTGTATGATACATTTGTCCACAAACTGGGATACAAGCTATGAAGGGTCCACTCGACAGCTGGGAGGAGCGATGTCACTTCATCTCTTCTACTCTATTTTCAAAAAGTGCCAGGTGCTTGTCTTTGCGTGGATTTGGTGCATATGATACATTTGTCCACGAACTGGGATACAAGCTGTGAAGGGTCCGCTTGACAGCTGGCTTCAGCAAAATAGCACTCTCGGGCCAACCGTGGAATTTTATCACCTATTTGTGCATCAATGATATTAAGAGCGCTGAGTTGTGCACTCGGTTGAATCAAATGTTTATCAACTTGAGCCATGTCTACCCTGTCCATCTTAGAGATATCCACCAAATTTCTTTCATTCTTCTCCTTTAGATCGAGGGAGATCTGATCTACATTCATTTGCCTTAACGTTTCTGAGTCACCTCCACTTTCCATCCCTAACAGCTCGCCATCTATAGCATTGAAGGCTTCCTCTAATGAATTGGTTACTTTCTGGGCCTGTTCCTTGCTTAAGGTAATATTATGTTCCCAATCCTTTAACAAAATATTACCTCTAGTTTGTTCAACGATGGTGAGTCCGGGAGGGCCTGCTGGAAATCTGTTGTTAGTAGCTATTACTACCTCTTGAAAGGCGACCCGAGCAACCTCTGCGTTCCTTTCTTTGACAATCAGATTTTCTGAAATATGATGCATTAACACGCAGTCTTCTCAGATCACCCCTACTTTGTCTAACATACTTTGTTGTACAGAAGAGATCATGCCCCTGATGTCAATCGCCCGAGATTTAAACCCCTTGACGTCGATCATTTTTCTCTCAGCAACCTCTAACTGAGTTTGTAACCCTGTGATCATACTCCTCTGCTGACTTGCCTGTATCCGACAATATCGGATCATTGAATTCACCTGTTCCAACTTGGTTTTGAGGACTTCAATTTCCTTTTGATCAGCCAATCAGGCTAGTTCTATTCCTCCACTCGCCTGACTCTTAGCACTTTCTGCGACCAAAGCTACTCGGGCTTCGAGTGTCTTGATAAGACGATTATTTCTTTTGAGCTGATTTTTCAACATCCCGACCGAGAATTGATTTGCCGACGCATACGCTCCTAGCGTCCCTACGATCTTTGTTGCGAATTCTTCACTCTTTTTATTCTTTCCATCTATCATCACTTTGAATTTTTTAGCTGTTGATCCTTCATCCTGGTAGAACTCCCTTTTCACAACTACTTTCCTCTTTTTGTCAAAGAAGAATTCATTTGGGGGAAGCTCTTCCGCTCTGATAGGCATTATCTCCTCACCGAAAATCCATCCCTCTCCTATATTCCCTTGCATTGACTGCAAGGGGGTGATAGAAGTAATGGGTTCCCCGATCTGTTTCGCCACCTTCCCTAGTGTGATGACTGAGTCCTGCTCCTTCGGAGGATCCGAGGTCTTCGTCTCAGTTTCGAGACTCTGGGTTTCTGGCGGGTCTGTGTTCTTAACTTCCATCTACGGACTATGTTCCCTGAATGGATCTTTGGTCTCTTCCTCTGCTTCAGGATTCTTCCCAGACCCCCCTTTCTGGTGTTTTTCGGGGTTAGGAATTTTCTCTTCGGAACCTTCAGCATCCTTCCCTTTTTCCTCGGAAAGACCCAAACCTCCCAGCACAACGGGGAGACATCTTTTTCTATGCTCCTGAAACTTTAGAGCAGAGGCCATGTCCTCAGGTGCTAAAGATTTGATCCGAACTAGAACTTCCCCATAGGACCTCGCCCCTCGAAAAATATCATCCGAGGGTGAACACTCGTGTTCAAACCTCTTCAACCCACAATTTGACAAATGGTTTCTTACAATTTTCTGAGGATCATGCTTTTTATACTCAATAGAGACCAAACTCAAATCTTCTAAGGTTGCAGCCTCAACTTTACCATGTCCAAAATCCAATAAAGAATAAGAATTTAGCCGAACGGGGAAAAATGGCCATACCTTCTTCGATGATTCTTTGAGCTCTTTACTTACTCCGTCGATCACTGTTTGTCGGGAAATTTCGCGACAAGCCAGCTTGTCGGGGATGAACAGTGGTAGTGCAAAAGGAGGAACAACAGCTCCTAAGACTCTAAAATAGGAAAACTCTGCTTCTACGTACCAGTCTGCTATACCACTCATATTTGCAGCGCTGTTGTCCAAGATCCGAGGTGGCAAAAGACCAAAAATGGCGATGTGCAGGGGCACCATCACCCAGTTGAAAATTTCATAAATGAATTTGTCTGCCTTCTGCTCCCACAGCTTGTCGTGATATTCATGTACAATTTTTTCATGGGTTGGATTCCAAGCCCAATTCATCAAAGGGAATGGAGTCATGGAACATACTGCATCCATGATATACGCAGACATGAAAAATGTTGATGGTTTCCTATTGGCCTTTTGCTCCCGATACTCAGTGACCCTGTTGAACAAGCTGTCTGAGAGCATCTTCGCCCAGTTGAATGAGCAACCTTCAGCAACCCGAAATATGAGAGGTACCCAAGAGATGTAAAAATGCGCAGTATCCTCCGCTCCGAAAAGTCAGCATGTCATCATTGCCACATATTTATATTGTGGCTCCAAAGAATCGATAGAATATATGCCCTTGTCATTCGCTATGAACTTCGCGGAGCGCAAAACCCAATCTTTAATCAAACTAGGCATGGTTTTGTCAAATTCAATGCACTCCTTCTGTTTAAACTTCTCCAGGAAATCAGCATCATACGTGTATTCGGATTTTGATGGAAGTTTATACATGCCTTGGATGTGCTCCGGTCTGAAAGTCCCGACCGTGACCCGCTGGTCATTTAGGATAGTTCTAGTGGGAAAGTCTATATGATCCAAAGCCCATCGGATCATATCATAATAGGGGAGAAACCGTGGTCTAGTTGCTATCTTATGCATTCCAGATTGAACAACAATGTTATATTTAGTGTTCAAATCATCCTTTTCATTGCCATCGTCGTCGGAATCTGAATAATTTACCAACTCAGTTTGTAGAATATCTGAAACAAACGACTAGCTAGGTATCGAACCGCCACTCCGAGGTGAAGTGTTGGAAACAGTATCTGTACCTTGCCCTGCATCCTCGACATTCGCCTTCGTAGCTTTCTGTGGATCCATAGCTGAAACTTGCGTTTTCTCTCTTCTGTGATAAACCTGTGTATACATGCAGAAATAAGTTTACTCGGAAAATGACGAGCTCTGCGTGCTTGTAAGAAATGTTTAAAATAAATTGAAACTCCCGTATATATTTGAAAAATATGTACCATTCGAATTAAGTATGTCAAATCAAAATTAGAAACAATTTATTGCGTGAATCCGATCTTGTTTATTCATGGATTTACCCTAATTCTTCATCAATGTCATCAATGTTTGGCGGCTTGACAGGCAGTCAGGGTATGGAGAGCAACAGGTGCTTTGGGAAACATGCAAACCTCGATGCGCAGGACAGGACACATCTCATTTTATTTTAAAATTTCAAACTTAGCAATGTTAACCATTTTCTCGCTTATCGCTGCATCGTGGATTTCCTTTCAACAATTTGAATTTTTAACTCGCGAGACTGCGAGGGCCAACTTGGATTCAATTAATAGTAATCATGATTTGGAGAGTCATTAATTGCATAATTAATTTATTCTCCATATTGCAACTCGAAAGTTTGAAGACAGATTTTTGGGGGAATGGTGTGCCGAGTCGCGATATAGCGATGTGGCGATAATTAAGGCTCAAAATACGGGAAGAAAATCTTAGATTAGGTTACTAATTAATCTTTCCATAATCATGTCGCAACCTCGTGAGTTGGGATTTTAGACGCCTTAACTTTATGAAAGAAAGTGACGAGTGGCGAAATGCCGAGCACCAAATTTAACCATGGTTAGTTTTTTTTTACCTTTAATCCTTGACCAGGGTTATCGCAAGAATTATCGCGTTCTCAGCTCTCGGGGCTGTAAGAACAGAAACTTGGGTTTGACGAATGCCGAGACACGAACTCCTGACAATGTCCATTCATGGGTTACAAGATTTAACCTAGTTAATGTCTTGGGCGGAAATTGAAAATGATTTCGTCGTTTCGTGACTCGGGACGTGTGAACTCAAGGTTTAAAGTATCCAACCTGCGAGACCTCGAAATGAAACAAAAAAGCGAACATACTCATGAAAATGAATCTGTTTTGAAAGTAGAAAACATTTCTGTCCAGGCAACAAGATTTCAGAGTCTTAAGATCTCGGAAGGAAAAGGAAAATCAATCTTAGATTTCAAGTTTCAGAAATTGAAAATTTTTTGGAAGGTAAAAAACAAGGGCGGCTCCAACAGTTCCAATCACCTTCTTCAAGCATGAAACATGAAAAATAGGATGTAGCTTCGACTGACTGGGTAGAGCTAACTGATATGCGACTTGTCCCACATGCTTTAGAACTGTGTAAGGGCCATAAAATTTGGGTGCTAGCTTCT
>ML777131.1:2633863-2674404 GCA_009831015.1 Picea engelmannii | reverse complement strand
AAAAATACCCACAAATTCTGCCAAGGAAAGTGCTCTGATACCACTTGCAAGATACCAGATATATAAAATATGCAGAACAGAAATGAAATGCTAGAAATGACAGAATAACAATAAAATATCCAGCATAATCTTCACAATACACATAAATGATATATGAAATAGCAACAGAAATAGCACTTTGAATCAGATAGCAATGTTCACAGGCCTCTTCGAGGGGGAAACCTCCAGTCGAGCAATGCTCTGTTACAATAATATCCAAGATAGGTTTTTTCATACCCTCGACCCTTATTTATACTAAATATGTCTATTAAGAGAAGAATCTAGAGGAAGATCCTTCTAGAAGCAGAAGCTTCTATTAGGTCTTCTTACATCTGCCTTATTCTATTTTATTGAAAGGTCTTATTAATATTGACCTTTATTACATCTGAATACATTGATCTACCTATGTGCGGGTTAGGACATTAACAGTAGTACATTCACTTTGGATACTAGATCTAGTATAATATCTCCCATTTTGAAATCCCAAATGTTAGAATTTAGTGTAAATTCTCTACTTGTTCTTCTTCTTGTGTGTAGGTGGTTGATAATTTTTAGTTTTGGCTTATGTTTTGTCTTCCTGGTACATTTTTCTAGGATGTTTTGCAATATTTTGACAGATGAAGGATCACTTAACACTTTTATGCATGATTGCAAAAAGTATTTGATAGTACCTACTTGTTCCTTAGGTTGTATCCTACTGGTATGGTCCAGTGATGGCAACATTTCGTACTCTGGAGCTTCCTTGCTCTGTTGTGAAATTGGTGATATGTCCTCCTTCTGGAATTCTTGTTGGGCTTCTGTAAAGATCTCCTTCTCCTTATGTGCCTCGAACTACTTCTTGGAGTCAGTGTTCTTCTTTACCCTTTGGTTGTGCGCTGGTTCCTGTTTTCGTTCCTCCTCGAGTGACTATGTTGATGTTTCGTTTGTCAGCCCTTGCTTCGGCTGAAATCCACTAAACATTTTGGTTATTCTAATTCCTTTTTTCGTAGATCTTTACAAGTAATGTCGGACATTCCTCTGTATCATGGTACTATGTGAAACAATAGATACAGGTCACTGGTGGTAGTGGGAATTCTCGTGCATAATGTCCTAGTTGTTGGCAATTGTGCCATGTGACTGGTCCTCTCCCATGTCCAAAACCTCCTCTGGCTCATCCTACTCCTCTATAGGCTATTCGATCACCTTGTGGTGCATTATACTGTGGTCCCTAATTATACTGCGTAGAATTGTACAGGGGCTATGCCGGGTTTTACCGTGGCTACGCGTTATTGTAAGGTTGTTGTGCAGTATTATACTGTTGTTGCACATTGTTATATGGTGTTGGGGATTGAGTGAAATGTGGTGTTACCTGCCCAATCATCATTTATGCCTATACCCTATATGCATTTGATGTTCTTTCCTACATCAGCTCCATACTTTTGCAATCTTTTTCGTCGTGGCCGACTAACTTGCAAAAGGTGCAGTATGAGTTCGTTAGGACTATTTGGTATTTATGCATCATCATGCAATGGTAAGGGTCATGACCCAGTTTCTTTCATATTTCACACCATAATCCTCCCTGTGGTAGTGGGTTTGGCATCCTTGTTGCCATATATTGTGCAAACGTCGGACATCCATTCTTGTGGTGTCCTTTTGTCCTGCATGTGGTACACCAAATGAGTTCTCATTTGTCCTTGTTCTTATTCTGGTTTAGCTAAAATGTTAAGTTCTTCAAATCCTCTTTCAGTTCTTCGATAGCCTAGTCCGAATGTTTGTATTGATTCTCTTCCAATTGCAAGGTTGTCTGCAGAGCCTCTGCCTGTGTCTGAAACTTATGTTGTCGTAATGGATATTTTAAGTGTGGGAGTAGTGAGTTGACAAATAGGTGTCGATGTTGCATCTCAGTCATAATGTATTTTAACTTCCCTTTTAATCGCTTGAATTTTTTATCAAACTCCCATACCGATTCTCCTGGTTTCTATCTTATTTCAATCATCTTGTTCATATACTGATCCTCTGAGATCGGCTTCTGGAACTCATTTATCAATAGTTTTTTTATGTCGTCCAGTATCCTTGTCATCCCAGAAGCATTGTTCATCTCTAGACTCATGTACCAGTCTAGTGCATGGTCTCTTAGTGTGATTGCTAGCTGTGTGAGTTTGGTGTTGTCATCAGTGATCTGCTTTGCTTCCCAGATCTTGGCACAAATGAATAGATGCTTCTTAGGGTCTTTTGTTGCTTCTCCTCAAAACTCTGGTAATATGATAGTAGGGCCATGTCCTGCCATTATGAGTACTGAACTACTGCCTCCTCCACACGGTGTGGATACTTGACTAATATTACCTGAACTAGCTCCTCCAATTGTGGTCCCTTGTGTAGGTGGACTTCCTCCAAACTTTGGTTGTCTAAATGGTGGTGTTCTCTTTGGTGTATTGGTCACACATGGGTTTATGGGTTCCACACTGACATTGATATTAAAGGGATATTTTTCTTCTCCTTCATTCTTGGGCCTCTTGTTCTCCTCTCATAGGTGGCACGCAGGATTTCCTCAATCTGCTCCACAGCCTGGAGATCCTCTACCTCTTCCTCGTAGCTCGCCAAGCCCTCCCTTTCGGCTATGGCTCTCTTCTTGGTGTTTATCTTGTATTGGTAGGGTGCTCCGCTACACGTCATTCCTGATGATGCCAATATCCACTTTAGATGGTCATTATCCATCAATATTAGGTCCAAGGGTTCCTCCTCCTTCTTCTCTTTATCCTGCCCTCCTTCCATGCCTCCTCTTTCTATCAGTGCTTCCCCCCATTCCCCATGCGCACAGGGAAGTCTAACTGTCTGATTCCATTTTCATTACACCTTTGTTATATAGAATTATATTGATAGAAGTATACAGGGATCAAATGTACCTTCCTCTGGGTCCTTGTAGAAATTCTTGCTCGGCTGCGCTGTATGACTTTGTTGTGTCTACCACAAACTCTATGATGAATCTTGCCACAATAATGTCAAGCAAAAAGTCTATTGTGTGGGTGAATTTGTTGTTCACCTGCTGCAACTATCGAATCTGTACTAGAGTCTAATATGGTTTTCGAATATGGTTCGTTGGGTGGTTATCCATTAACCTTAAGATACACTCTTGTATTAGATGCGGAAAATCATAGAAAAAGATTTTGTGTAAATCCGTAAACACATATTTATCCAGGTATCTGCATGGTGTGATTCTAGGGTTTCTATTTTCTTTGTGTGCAAATTCTAGCTCTTTAGTTCTCAACCAAGCCTTGATTTCTTTTCTCGTGGGGTTCCAAGGTCTCCACGTTCCCTTCTAATGGCTCATTGCTTCTTCGACAGTTCTTTGCCACTCTATCTCCTCTACTCAGTTGTATCTTGTTCCTCTTAACACGGCAACAGAACCATTTGACCCAGGGTTCATGGGTTATCTGAGTTATTGACCCAGGGTTCATGTCATTCAGGATTCTAACAAAACCTCTAAAACTATTGGCCCTACTGGTAAACCAAAAGGCAACACAACACCCAAAAGGTATTGTGCAGTCTCACCTAATATAGCTCTAAATGGGTGACTGTAAGACTCAAGTGTTTATAGTCTAGGAAAGAGCAGGGGATAAAGGGTTTCTTGATCAAGACCCTGCTCTGTGAACACAATACTACAATCTACTTATTTCTTAAAGTCACATAGATATATTACACAGTATAATTCCGGCAAAGTATAATAGATTCACAATAGTGTATTAACTCGCTCATTAAATTTAACCATTAATTTCTAAAGGAAAGGAGAGACATGCATGCATTCATCATATCACATAGTTATTACCATGGTTCACCCCTCCCTAGGATACGTCCACAAATATTTGTCTCTTGTCTCTTTTATTATGGTAGTTCTTGGTCTCCTTGCGTCGTGCGCTTACAATTCTCCGCAAAAATGGGTAAGATCTATGTGAGGCAAACTAGATCACACCAGGATCTATAGCCTATGGTCTAATCCTTAAATCTACCTTCTCTCGTATCTTCCTTTCTCAGTAGCTTATGAAACTCAATTCATATAACTCAAAACCCTATACATATCTCCTACGCTCTCAAAAAACATCAATACTCGGAAATTACTCAACAACAATCGTAATTCACATAAAAACTAACGTAAGATCAACCCTATATGATACTTTTGTATCTATATTTATACATTTCGGGATCTTCAACCACTTACAAAATATTACCAAAACCCTAACCCTTCTTATGCTAGGTTTTTCTCCCATGCACATGTTGTTCTTCCTCCAGCTGTCGCTTTCCTTTGTGCACACTTTCTTGCACTCGCGCGTACTGATATTTTGCCAGTTGTCACTTCAGTTTCCTACACGCTTTCTTTCCCATGATCATCCTTCTTTCCGCTTTGGCCTAGTGCCAATAGTCACTATATTCACGCAACAATTCTATGATGCTTTCTACTATTTTCTCATCCCAGTAATCTCCAATGTTGGCCATTTTGGGCTGCTCCGTGGTCCCGATGGTAACCTTATTTATCTTGATTGTTGAAAAGATGAATTTTGATTCTATAGGTGGTGCTTCCACATCTCTTTCACCCTCCACTTCTTAAATTTGAATATCGCATGGGTCATCTTCATTCGGTGCTTCCTCCTGTACATGGTAACATGACAGTAGTTCCTTAGTTGTCTGCATATTCCGTTGTTGTTCTTCTATAATAAGTTTTGCTTCTGTTTATTCAATGAATATGAAGCCTCTGATCCATTTCAGGGCCATGTCTATGTTGGGGTTCTCATGCTCGAATGAGGAAGTGACTGTAAATTTCTGTTGGAGTGTTTCCCATGTCTTGGTTCCTTTGCGCAACTCCTGGTATGTATACCAGTTCGCTGGTATGCCCTATAACGTATGAATGAAGTGATGAGGCCATTCTTTTGGTGGTGTCATTTTCCACAACGTTTTACACTCCTCCAAGTGTTCAGCTGGTGTCCTTAATACTGCATATCTTTTTTTTTTGTTATATGCATGTTCTGTGTCGAAGCTTATGCACAGTAATCGCTTACATTGATACCATTTTATGATAGTCTCCTTGTGTGTGCCCCACCATCTTGCGTGTGTGGCCTTTAGTGCTATATCCAGTGTGAGTAGTCTCTGATTCTCTAATACTTCATCTTCATACTTTGTTAAGAAGGTTTCCAAGTCATTTAATACGTGAAAACTAGGTGGTTCTCTGATTTCTGTGCCTACCCATCTTATTGCGCGTTCTATCCTGGCACATCTTCTCGTGTATACTTTGTGTAGTATCTGCTACCAGTTTTCTAAGCCAGTGTCTGAGTTTGTTGCGCATGAAGTAATGCTCCGCCAACTGAGTACCTCATCTGTAGTTGGGTTTACGCAATCCTCCTCGCGTGCAGTTGTTCTGTACAATTGGCCGATATCTTCTAAATCCATATAAGTGAGTTCTATACAAGATTTTAGTATAAGTTTGTTTTGCGCAAGAAGATGGGGGGACAACTCCAAAAACAACTTTTTCTTTATTTTTTCAATTGGGATGGTATTTATGTTAGAGGATGAATTTCCGTTATATTCCTTAGTGATTGTCCTGATGTAAGGGGTACTTAAGAGGACATGCCCTATCTAAAGATATGATATAATCAAGCTATTTAGTGTGTAGTGGATGGTACCATTGAGAAAGAACAGAAAGGTATCTCTAGGCTCAACTCACCTTCTTCTTTTGTAAGTTATTGTGATGTTTCCATGAATAACCATTGATCAGACCTCCTTGTTACTCTTTAATAAAGATACTTTACTCACTTACTCAGGTTTCTTGGGAAAACTGTACGAAAGACCTCTAAGGTTGATGGTTACATTATCACTTCCTTATATAGTGGTGGATATTTTCAAGAGAAACTGCTTTTTAAAATGCCTTAAAAATGAGAAGATGAAAATCTTTGCAAAACTATGGCTAATTACAACAAGTTAATATTCATTTGATTCTTAGCAGACAACAAGGTTCAAGTATAGCAATGTTTTGAAGAAAAATACTTCTTTTATATTTCCTTGAACTGTCTACTCCTGGTGAGATAAATACCTATAGAAATCTCTAGAATTTGCTTATCAAAAAAATTCAAAATTATTTACATATGTACAGTAGAAAATTCAGAAAACATTCAAGAACAAGGGGTGACTTCCCCATCTACTAAATCCAATGGCTTGTCAGTTGACATGACCTGTAGAAAAGCTTCTTTGGAAATGGGCTTATGATAAAATTTGAGTCAGTGTCGATTTACTACAAAGGAGACTTGTCGATCATAAATTGTTTTGATTTTCACAGCACCATTGTCATATACAATGAATACCTCGTAAGGACCCAATGACCGAGTGGTGATTTTTCCTTTGAAGGTTTTGAATCAAGAATGAAACAACAAATCCCAATCACCAGGTTAGAAGTGTTTCTTCTTAATAAACTTGTCATGCCACTTGCTCCTCTGGTTTTGAACTAACATTGTTCGTTGGATGGCATCTAGCCTAAGCTCATACAACTCATTCAATTGTAGGGCTCGTTGTTTTTGAGCTTCATCTAAGTTTAATCCCAATTATGTGGCAATATGGAGGGTCCTTACTTAAAGTTCTATCGATAGAAGTACTTGTTTCCTGTACACTAGTTCATAAGCGGTATGCCTAGTGGTGTTCCTCCAGGTGGTCCGATGTACCCACAAAGCATCTGGAAGCCTATCAGCCCAATCCCGGTGATGTAATTGAACAATATTGGTCAAGATAGCTTCCAGAACCTTATTTATAGACTCTACCTGACCATTAGCTTGTGGGTGGTATGGAGAATATTTACAGTGTTTAATCCCATATTTCTCTGTTAGCTCTCTCATCAACTTGGAAGTGAATTGAGTGCCTTGGTCCGTAACAATTTCATGAGGGACATTGAAGTGGGTAAATATGTCTTCGTAAATGAATTCGACAACAAATTTTTCTGTAGACCTAAATAGGGCTTTTGTCTCTACCCACTTGGTGACATAGTCGGTACAAACCAAAATATAGTTCTTCTTATGAGACATGGGTGAAATTGGTCCTACAAAGTCAAGGGACCATTTTTCTAAAGGTTATATAATAACTTGGGCATTTCGCCAGCTAACGTAGGTATTCCTATCCTTTGGAAACTATCACAACTTCTCACATACTTCACAACATCTTTGAAAATGCTAGGCCAATAGTAACATGAATCTAACACCTTATATGTTGTACGTTTGTTAGAAAAATGGCCACCACATGGTCCATCATGACAACTTCGTAGTATTTTTTGTATCTCGTCTTCTCGGACACATCTATGAATAATCAAATCAGGACTTGTACAAAAAATGTCATGGCCAACCCAAGAGTAATTGGCACTTTACGTGATAATTCTACTTTCTTCATGAGGTGACAAATGAGACTGTATCTTCCTAGTAGCCAAATAGTTTGCCATATCTGCAAACCATGGGGTATTGACAGAAAGGGAAAAAAGGTGCTCGTTTGGGAAACTATCATCTACAGGAATATCATCATCCTCATTTTTTATACGTGAAATAAAATCAGCTACCACATTCTCCTTTCCAGGTCGTTCAAGCACGATGATATTAAACTCTTGCAATAACAGGAGCCACCTAGTCACTCGATCATTAGTTATGGGTTTATTCATGAGAAATCTAATGGTGGAATGATGTGTATGTACAAATACTTCATAACCTGTAATATAATGGCAAAACTTATTGATAGCATGAACTAATGCCAAGAATTCCTTCTCGGTAATTGTGTAGTTTAAATCGGCAGGGGACAAGTTCTTGCTCACAAAATAAATGGCATAGGGTTGCTTGTCCTCTTTCTTCCCTAATAATCCTATTGCAGTGTCAGAGGCATCAATGGATATGTGGAATGGGAGAGCCCAATTGGCCCCCCTAAGAATTGGTGCCACAGACAACTTAGATTTCAGGGTTTCAAAGGTAGTTTGACATTGCTCAGTCCAAACAAAATCGACATCTTTTATGAACAATCCAAATATGGGTGCAACAATATTTGTAAAAATTTCAATAAACTGTCAGTAGTATCCAGCATGTCCAAGAAATCTTCTCACCTCTTTATGATTTTTGGGGGGTGGAAGTTTGACGATGACCTTAATATTTGTAGGATTGAATTTTATCCCTTCAGATAAAACATGATTTCCTAGAACCACTCCTTCAGTTAACAACATTTTACATTTTTCATGACTTAGAGATAGGTTCATTTCTTGGCATCTGATAAGGAATTTTTCTAAGTTATCTAAGGCTTCCTGGTAAGTATTTCCATATACTATGAATTCATCCATGTATACCTCCACACAATCATGAATAAAATTAGGAAATATCCCTAATACTTCTCGTTGAAATGTGGCAGGAGCATTACACAATCCAAATGGTAAGACCCTATAGGAATAGGTTCCCCAAGGACAAGTAAATGTATTTTTTTCCTGATCCTCGGGTGCTATGAGAATTTGATTGTACCCGCTATATCCATATAAAAAGGAGAAATATTTCTTTCCAGCCAGGGTATCCAAAACTTGGTCAATGAAAGGAAGACGAAAGTAATCCTTCATAGTGGCTTT
Source organism: Picea engelmannii (assembly GCA_009831015.1). Taxonomy (NCBI): domain Eukaryota; kingdom Viridiplantae; phylum Streptophyta; class Pinopsida; order Pinales; family Pinaceae; genus Picea; species Picea engelmannii. The sequence continues at coordinate 2,665,772 of ML777131.1, read as the reverse complement.
GTTGAGCTCCTGGAAATCAACAAAAAATCTCCATTTCTTGGTCACTTTATTTGGAACCACTACAAGCGGGGATACCCACTTACTGTCGGAGATGGGATAAATAAATCCAACATTTAATAACTTTTGGTTCTCCTCCTTTACTATATATTTGAGTGTTGGGTTCATCCTTCTCTAGGGTTGCCTAATAGGTGTTACCTCTCCCTGGGTATATATGTGATGGATGCATGTGTCAAGGTGTATAACCTCCATCTCAGTGTATTCCCAGGTGAATGATCTTGTTTGTTCTTTAAGGATACTTAATAATTGTTTTTGTTGGTCTGCATCTAGCCCTGAGTTTATATGTAAACACTTCCCTGGACTAATCTCATAGGGCATAGTATAAGACATGGAAGACTCATCTATCTCGAATATGAAATATGTCGAAGATAAAATGGATGGGTCCAATTTTTCCTAAAATTCTTCCCCAAACATATACTCAAATTGGGGAAAATATTGTGGAAAATCAACACATGTGATAGCAGAAATGAACTGGTTTAGCACATTTTTTGTTGTGTGCTCCTGAAGGGCCTAGGCGTGGTCACTTGGCAATACAAGTTATTCCCAGTCCTCATTTTCATATGGACATTCAAGCCACCATAGATTCTCCATAATAGGTTGAGTTGGAGGGTATATGGTGAGATTTTGGATAGAGAGTCCATTTGATATGGTCATTTCTCCCTCTCTACATCCAATAAATGCATTGGTTGTGGCTAACCAAGGCCTTCCTAAAATAACAGGATGGCCTTTGGTAGGATCCTTTGAGTGAATAATAAGAAATTCTATTGGGTACTCCCATGAGGCTAAAGTAACTATGATATCATCCAAAATTCCTTTAGGTATAACTCTGGTCTTATCTGCTAATTCCAAAATAGTTGGAGTAGGTCTAAGAACAGGTCTTAACTGTAGTTCCTCCAAGGTAGTAACGTTCATAACATTGATGGCTTCCCCTAGGTCTATGAGAGTGTTTCCAATGGAAACCTCTTTAATTTTTATAATCACTACGGGATTTCCTAGGTTCCCATATTTTTCTACCTTAGGCTGCTCTGAGATGTACTCAGAAAGTTCCCCTATCAAATGTACTATATGAGCGTCCTTTTTCCTACCTGGCTTGTTAATACACAATTATTTTACTACCTTATTGTAGATTGGAATGTCCTTAATGGATTGTAGCAAGGGAATCTTGACACAAACATTCTTCAATTCATTCAACATGTCAAATTCTAGTCGGGTGGTAACTTTCTCGATTACCAATCTTTCTGGATAAGGAGGGGCTTTCATAATTTGTTAAGGTTCATTTTGGGGAAGCTTGGGTTCTTGGTCCTTAGGAATAATAAAATCTTCCCACCTAGTGTCATCTGTGGTTTGTTTGGTGGTTTCCTCTTCTTCTTCTTCCTGGATGACTACTAAAGGTCTATGCCTATCAAGAAATTTTCCCAATATTAGTTGAATCTTTTGTAATGTAACAGGAGTAATAAAATATTTCAGGAAGGCCTGCATCTCAAAGTTGTGAAGAGGTTGTGTGGGATTATTATTGGGATTAGGCACTATTTGTGTCGGTAATAATGTCAGTCTTGGGGAGATTTCATTATGATATTGTTGTGGTTGTTGTTGTTGTGGAATAGGAAGTAAAGGTGGTGGAACAAAACCTGGCAAAAGCTGCAGAGTGTTCGGTGGAAACTGAGGGTAAGGATGGTTGGACATAGGGACAGGTGGAGCTTGAGGGTTTCCTTGGTTATTTCCTCCTCTCCATCCTTGAAGCCAAGTATGTTGGTACTGTGTAGACAAGTTTTAGCAACTTGGTGAGTTCCACTATTGTTGTTGTTGGTAATAGGGTGGAACTTGAGATTGTGGATCCGAGTATGTGGACTAGTTCCTAGGATTCCATGGCCTCCTAGGTGCATAAGAGGATTCCCCAGGATCCCCACTCCTATATATGGCTAAAAAATAAGGCAATGATGGACATTTCTCAATTGAATGGTCTTTCATGCAGAACCCACAAACTGAAATGTTATCTAATGGGAATTCCCTTGAGGAATGCTTCCTCCTGCATCTTGGGAAATATATGCTCATTGTTTCATTTTCCTCCTCCCGTTTCTTTTTAATATTGAGGGTGTCCAACTGGGAACCTATTTTGCTTAAGATATCTATATTGAAGTTCTATAAAAGGTTCCCTATCTCAACTCTTGTGATACCACCTAAACTAACTGGTTTTAAGTTTCTATTATAAGGGTATCGAACATTCTTTCATGTTTTAGATCTACTCCTTGAGTAATTCTTACACATTTCACATATTTTGGCAAATGGTTTATGCTAGATGTCACCTAATTCCATCAGGTTAAGCATCTCTAGGTATTCTTCTAAAATTCCCTTAAGGAAAAGAGTCTTAACTGCATCCTCTAGGAGGTCATGGTATTTTGACTTCTGGGAGATGTATGCAAACTGTTCCATATAGTCCTTGAGATTATCGTCTTTAAATTGTTGGATTTTGAATACGCCATTACGATATTCTTTGGTCTTGCAGTATTCTTGGTACTTTTTAATAAAGATATATTTCATGGCTTCCCAAGACCTAATACTAGATTCTCCCAACCCCATGAACCATCTTAGTACAGAGTCCTTGAGGGTGGCAGGAAAAAGTTTTAGTTTCTGGTCATCTTGTAGGTAGTTGTAGCTCCTACACAAGATGTCGAACTCAAATAGGAAGGTATTTGGATATTCACTTATTTTATCGTAAAAGGTGGGCAGTGCTGAGAGGGGAATATTTTTCATATTGACATTTGGGGTGGTGTCCAAAATTGGAAACCCAAAGGTAGTTTCGGTTTGGTTTCCAGCTTCTTCTTCCTCCTCATGTATTACATTATTGTGACCCTCCTAATTATCCATACTGGTTTGGTTTCCAAAAATATAGTACATAGGTGGTTTTATCTTTGAAGAAAACAAGGTTTCCCTCTAATCGAAAGGTCTTCCTACTGTTTGGATTTCTGGGACTCTACTCGAGCTGGTTGAGATTATTGGTGCCAAAGTTTATGTGTCAATTTGAGAGATAATTATGTTGGTTGAACTACAAAAAAAAATATTCACCTGTTCAGGGTCTATGTTTTCTTCAAAATTAGGATCTCTTAGTCATGGTCTAAGAGAAAAGGTTGTATCGTTTGGTTCTGTAGAAGGCTCGAGTGGTCTTGCCCCTTGTTCCACTATTACTAATGCTTCAATTTTTTGTTCTATAGTGCTCCCTTTCTTAGTCTCTTCAAAGACTACTCTAGCTCTTTAGGTTGAGATAGTTCCCATTTTTCGTTATCGTTCTGCAAAATTTATGAGTGGAACGCTCCTTCCCCCTAAAAGGTTAGAAGGAACCTTGGTTGAAAGATCTGATTTATATTTAATGTATCTAGCTTTTGGGTCCCTAGTTTTGTTCATGAAATAAAACAAAATAAAAAAGAAAAACTACCATTGGGTTTGGGGGAGCCTTCAATAGCATATGCGCAGGTTCTTACCTCTCGTCTTAAAGTTCCCCCTCCACTAATCTAATTCTAAGGTTTAAAAATGATCTAATTCATAATTATTTCCTACCTTGAGACAACTGCATGGCAATGGCGCAAAAAATGATGGGTGTTCTATATGCACTAAAGACACACTAAAAACCCTCAATTAAATTGTCAACCTGGGGCGAGTAAACTTTGAGTTGTAGCACTATATGTGCCAAGGAAGAAAGGCTAGAGGTAATATAGTCTAATTAAGGAAATGGTCTATCTAAAAGATAATCTATTCAAGCAAAGGCTATTAATGATCAAGCCCTACTAAGAAACTTAAACTATCTATCCTAAGTAACCTTTGAACAAAGGATCTATGGATTGTCCTAAGAAAGAAGATGAAAACCCTACTTAAAGAAAATTAACTTAATCATGACAATAAGCAAAAGAAAACTATCTATTCAATCTACCTAATGAGCAATAACAACAACAAACTAATTTAATTAACCTACTCAAATTCAATAAGAAACTATCCTATTAAATCAAGTAAACAAGAAAGCAAGTAAACAAGCAAGCAACTACCCTATCAAATCAAGTAAACAAGTAAGCAATCAACTAACTAACCTATGGTAACCTCTACAATTACTTCTAATATAGTAACCTATGTCTTCGGTGTCTTATAATATCATGATGGAATTTAACAATTAATGATAACTCAAGAGGGATAAACTCAATATTGACATTGATAGTAAAGTGAAAAGTGTGAATTAGACAATCCAATGAGAACTTAGTCATTATAGAAGAAACATCAACTATCCTCCATATCCATGTGATTATTCAATCATGCATTAATCATCAATAGTATAAAACACTATTCTATTTAATTCAATTGCATTCTATGCTAATTAAGTAAATTCATACTACTTAGATTCATAACTGAAAACTAAACTCAATAATAAACTTCGAATTAAAATTGCAACCTAGATCTAGGAAAGGAAATTCCATGAAAATAAACTAAACTAATTCTATTTAACAAATTAAATTGAAAATGGAAAATACTCATAAAACATAAATTAAATCCTATTTCTATTTCATCATATGACAAGAAACTAAATAAGAAAACTAACTAACAACTAGATAAGAAAAAATAAACAGTAATTAGATAAGAAAACTGAAAATGAAAACTAAAACTAACAACTATCCATCCACCGAAACTTGCCAAAGAAACCATAAACCAGCTACTCTATTTTAACTCTGTTTTTAAACTCTATTTCAACATATGAAAAATCTAACTATCATCTAATTATACACAGAGTTAGTAGCTAAGAACTTGCAAGTTCATTTCCTATAAACTAAATGATCATTCTATATTAACACTAGCCTCCATAATAACCTGCAAAATTGAACTTAACTAATTAAATTATGAACAACAATTTATACAAACACAATAAAATCTCATGTACAGGAAATAAACAAAATGTCGATTATACTACTCAAATTCACTAAAAAACTAACTAAAAATTCACCCAGAATATTGGTGGGCCCCCCAGCAGGTCGTAGCTACTCTTCAAGGACGAATCACGAGCTCAATTAAGACAATTTCAACATTTAAAATCAAAAACGCAGTTTTACATAGTTTTAGAAAAATATGTCTAAAAATGGAAAACCAGAGTTGAACCATCCTTTTCTCTCTTCTAAATATTTTTTTGACCATTGAGGTGGTATTTATAGATTTACAAGTTGATAGGTTGACCACTGGAAGGGTCGACCTCCTCTAAAAGAAGCAAATCGCATTCAATGTGTCTTAACCATCGGTGGCTTCTAGAAACAAGGCGAGCCAATAAACGCCCAGCATAACAACCCAATATGAGTTGTTAGAAGCTCAGTAGATGGAGGCCACGAGCACAAATAAAAACCATGTCTCTGATTCTCCCATCGCTATCCGTTGATATGATAACCTCCAAATCCCCCATGTTTTAATTGTAGGACGGAGTGCTAGATGGAGTGTCGGATGGAGTACCAGACTAAGTGCGAGAAGGAGTACCAGATGGAGTGTTGGATGCAAAAATGACCTGCAATTTTTCTTTGTGACACACATAATACGAATTAGTTTCCTGAAATCATTAAAACATGATGAATTGTACTCAAAACCATTGGAAAACATAGATCATACATACCTGGTATGAACCATGACAATTTAACACAAAAGCTCTTCAAAAATATTCAAAACAAGAAAATGTACATACAATATTGGTCAAAAAGGGTCTAATCAACATCATTAAATTAACCATATCGTGGGCCCAACACTTCCCACCCCTCCATGGTTCATGGATAGACTATCTGAGGATATTCCCCCAAATCCTCCCAATTCTTCGGTTCATTTCCCCCAGGAAATATTACCCCCTACCAAAGTTTACCCCCCACAATGTCTGGACATTTGGTTTATGTCAAGCGAGCCATCGCAAAATGGTTGCGATCTCCCCTCTACGTCTTCGCCACTTGAGGACAATCACCCATGTCACCTCCATGGATCCCCTGTATTCTCTCATTTTTCACTGCGACGAAGATCTCTTGGAGGAATTCACTACCCCTGATTTCCCATGGAATGCGCTCCATCACAAAGCGCTTTTTCTCTCATAGGAAGCCTTTGACCCTCCTATCCAAGCTTCCATATGTGCAATCGAAACCAAGGATTTTATTCCATCAGTGAATATAGATTGGTTCAACAACCCTATCTTTGCCCTTGATGCTTTTGAAGAAGGAAACATGGCCAATATCTCCCCCACTGTCAAAATCAACATTTCCATCAAATTGGGAATCATAGAGGAAATCATCATTGGCGTCGCTGAGGAACTCATAGCTTACAAAGCTCTCTTTCAGAAATACAAAGATATTTTTTCTTGGTCATATATGGAGATGTCCGGCCTTGATCCTCTTATGGTCAAACATCACATCGACACATGGCCATATGTCACCTCAGTCCGTCAAAAGCAACACCCACTTCACCCATCCAAAGCTGTAGCTATCCAAGCCAAAATTGACAAGTTACGCACCACTGGGTTCATTTACCCCATTGTGTATACCTCATGGGTTTCACAACCCATCTCATTAACAAAAAATAGGGAACTATTCGCATCTGCACTGAATTTCACGATCTCAACCATGATTTTCACAAATACAACTTCCCAACCCCTTTCATCGACCAAATTATCAATGACTATGCCGGCCATGAGGCCTTTTCCTTCATGGATGGGTTCTCCGACTACAATCAAATCCAAATCCATACAACAGATCAATATAAAATCGCTTTTACCACCCCGTGGGGTACTTTTGCTTATAGCGTCATGCCTTTTGGGCTAAAAAAATGCAGGTGCTACGTTCCAACGGGCCATGACTTATGTTTTCCATGATCTTGCTTACATCATCCTTTCTTAATTGGATGACCTCATTTCTTGATCCAAAAAACAAACTTAGCATTTATATGACTTATGAGCTGTCTTTCAACGATGTTGACAATACATTATTCACTTGAACCCCCTCAAGTGTGTATTTTGTGTCACCATCAGATGCCTCCTTGGGTTCACCGTTTCCCAACACAAAATCATATTGGACCCAGTCAAGGTCCAAGCTATCACAAAAGTTCCACCACCTAGGAATTTGCACCGATTGTAGAGCCTATAAGGCAAAGACAAATTTTTACGAGGCTTTTTCCAAGATTACGCCACTTGCGTGCATGGTTTCCTTCGCTTACTATGTCATGATATCCCATTTTGATGAGATGAACATGCCCAAACCGCTTTTGATGTTTTAAAAGCTACACTTCCCAATGACCCTTTGATTAGTCCTCTAGACTATGATCATGATTACATCCTCTACTTATCAGCCTCATCCATTTCAGTAGCATGAGTCCTCATCCAACTAGGGGATGATGGACACGAGCATGTTATTTACTACATCAGTAAGAATATTTCAGGACCACCCCTGAACTATAATCATGATGATAAAATAGCCCTCGCAGTCTAGAAACTTTGACATTATATATTACTTTGCACTACCAAAGTCGTGGAAGACTCTAACCCCATGTATTACTTGCTTAGTCGATGAAAAAATTAATGGAAAATTTGCCTGATGGACCATCATCCTTTAGGAATATGACCTAGATTTCTCAACTCCCAAAAGTAAGAAAGAACTTGTTCTCACCGAACTCATCACAGTGTTTCCCTCAAACACTAACGGTTCACCCATCAATATGGATTTTCCAAACAAACACCTCTTCTTCATCCCCTCGGATGACCCCTGGTATGGCGACCTCCTTGTCTTCCTTCAGACACAGAATTTTGAGTCTCATCTCTCTCAAGATGATCATCGATGCATTCACCATCAGGCCCCTTGGTACCTCTTCATCGATGATGTTTTTAATTGATGTGGGGTCGACACCATACTCTGTCGATGTTTTACCATTGACGAAGAAAACAGAGTCTTAAACGATTGCCATAGCAGTGCCTATGGTGGCCACCTCTCAGGTATGTCCACCGCCCAAAAAATAATTTGAGCAAGATACTTCTCGCGCCCTACCTTGTTTCATGACTACATCCATGCTGTCAAGTGATGAGACAGATGTCAACTTTATGCAAACAAAGCATGAGCACCACCCACTCTTTTACATCCAGTCATCACTATCGGTCCCTTCTACAAATGAAGCATAGAATTCATGACTTGCAACCCTCCATCTAGTAATGGACACAAGTACATCATCATGGCAGTAGATTACTTTACCAAATGGGTTGAAGCCATGCCTACCTTCAACAATACTGCTGACACAGCCACGCATTTCTTCTTCAACCACGTCATTACCCATTTTGTAATTCCACTACAATTAGTCTATGATCACGGTAAGCGCTTTGAGAATGATATCTTCGTCAAACTTGCCTCAAAATTAGGCTTCTCCCATGAGTTTTCCTCCCCATACTACCCCCAGTCCAACGAACAGGTCAAGGTTGTCAACAAATTCCTCAAAACCATGTTGCAATGTACCATCAACAAACATAAGACCAACTGGCATCATATCAACATTATGGGCTTATCACACGACAGTTAAAACTACCACCGATTTTACATCATTTCATCTTGTCCATGGGCTCAAAGCCACCCTCCCCATTGAGTGGGAAATTCCCACATTGCGCACCGCCATCGAGATCTTACCTGAAACTGCTTTAATGGAGCAGTGCTTGCTGACCTTAGATTCGTTGGATGAATATCATTGGTCTTCATTAAAGAACAATGAGGCAGCTGAAAAATGGTCCAAAGCCACCTTTGAATGCCATGTCAACCTTCGCTCATTTAATGAAGGAGATCTCATCCTAGCCTACGATATCGCTCACGATACTCTCGGTCACAGGAAATTCGAGTCAATATGGCATGGACACTACATTTTCCAGCACTGCCTCACTAAATGCACATACATCCTGGCCTCTCCATAAGGATGTCCTCTCAAAGAACCCATCAACGGTTTGTACTTAAATAATTTTTACGCCTGAGCGTAGTCATTCTACCATAGGTTTTTCTTTTTGTAGAGATTTTAGACTTCTTTTTTTGCCTCCACTCCTCATGTCTGATCCACCATCCATTTTATTAATAGATGCATCCTCCATCAGATTATCACATTGGTTACCCTGACAGTGCTAGCCGTTGGACACAAAATCTCTCTTCGGCCGCTTGGGCCCTTTATACCCCCTCACATGAACTGCTCCACTCCAGCGGCATATGTTTAGGTGCATCCACCAACAACCAAGAAAAATACATATTCGTTATTGGTCTCCTCACCGAGGCCGGTCACCGCCACATTCTTCACCTTAGTGTATTATTAGATTCCCATCTTGTCGTCCTGCAGCTCAACAATGTATACTGTGTCTGTGATCCTTGTCGCTTTCCCAAATACCTGCAAGTTAGACTCTTATCTCGAAACTTTGATTCAATTACATTTACACATATTTCATGACAATTTAATCAAATAGCATATAACTTGGCTAACCTAGTGTTATATTGGAATTTATCACATCAAGACATCATTAAATATACATAATCATCAAACATTGGTCATAGCATATAGATTAGACATCATACACTATCATAAATATCAACACATGTAAACACCACAAATATCCAAAAGATGTATATCCATATATATATATATATATATCAGTCAAAGAATCATAAATGTTTACAAAAGTACAACATATACATCACATTTAATAAAGTGAGTCCCCTCACCCCTATAGGTACAAAATGGGTACCCCCTACCCTATAAAAAATGGGTATCAAAATACCCTATACAAAATGGGCTTGCCAGCCTACATAAATACAAAAAAACAAAAACAACACTCATGGTGCCCCCAGAGCTTCCCCACCGAGTCCTCTATCAGCAGGAGGTGCCCCACCAACTGGGGGTCCTCCAGGTCTAGGGGGCAGTCGACCAGTCATCACTGCCCCCGCACGGATCAAGGTCCTCCACTCTACCAGAACACCCACACACTGCTCTAGGACTCTCTCGTCCTAAATGTGGGACCACATGCCCTCCGACACACCCTGCAACACCTCCTCAAACCAGCGACAGAGATCCTCCATCCCCCCGCCAGCCTCTACCTATGGCGCATGCGATGGTCCCACACTTGGATCATCAAACCGGCATATATGTCCAACCCTCGCCTCATCCATTGGCCTCACACCAGCATCATCACTCCGGCGTTGCTCTCCTACCCGCAATGGTCTCACTGACCCCTAATGAGCCAACTCTCCAACCATATCCACCTCAAGGCCTTGAGACCCCACATCTATAAACACAAAAAAAAAACATAGAATAAGAATCCATATATATATATAAACATATGCTACACTATCAAAATATAAAAACATAAATACACCAACATACATCTCCAGGAGGCAGCACCATGTTCGAGTCATGCCAAAAATCCATCCCACCATATGGGAATCAGAGTATGATATGTGGCATGTGATTCCACACACACACCAACATGGGTGTAAAGTAGTGGCCACTCTCTCCCCCTCCGTGTCATGCCAAAATATTATCCCACTGCATCAGTCGCAGCATCTGCATCCCTGTAGGCGACAACAAAACCCTCGGGTGCAACATGGGCACCCTCTCCAGAAACCATGCCACAAGGATGGACCCAAAGGAAAAATCACCAGAGTTAGTGGTCCGACACCGGTGAATTTTCCCCATCATCTTGGAATGCAACATCAGCCCCTAGAAAAAAAGTTTCCCATCTAGGACCCTCTCCATAATCCACAGCTAACCTCTAGAAATCCGTTGAGTCGCTAAGGATCCATACATCCTCACCACCATGGCCGCGATGCACTGATGCAAGAATGCATCCATTGCCTGAATCTGTAAAATCGAACCTGACATTGGGTTTAGCCCCGTATAATAGTGTCATGCCATGTCTATCAGTTGCACATCCCTCGACAGTTGGGGGTAAGCAAGAAGGGCCATTCCCTGAAAGGGGATCCCCGTCAGAAAGTACACATCCTCAACAACTGAGAGTGTGAGTTGCTTCCCCCTCATAATGAAGCACTGCAGATCAGTGATACACATCGATATAAGATACTGAAGTAGGTACTCCTATGACCGTGTCAGTGTGCAATCGAAGAACTTGAGAAGCCCATAGGTTGCCAAGAGTCTCCAAACTCCAGGCTCCTCTTTGACCACCTCCTGGAGGCACTCCCAGTCTCTCTCCCTCCAGTGAACTGGCATGATAAATCTCCTCTCAAAAACTTATCACCTTCATTCACATAGAAACACTTGGTCAACACTCATCATTCATCAAAAATATAAAAAAATTCCAACTTTCAAAACCCCTTAGCTTCGCCTCTAGTGCGTGGCTTTCACCCTCACAGGCACGCACATATGTGTGCTTGTTATTCGCACAGTTGCACATTAATGAAAAGCTATCAGAGAAGAAGCTACATGTCAATGCATAGATTTCAAACCCACAGGTTCACACCCATGCGCACATGTTCTTTACACAGCTGCGCACTGATGCTCAGTTGTCTGAGAAACAACTACGCACAGTGCGCAGCTGTAATTCTAACAAGCGCACATCTCATGCATGCATGTGTTTCCCAACCACACACCTATATGCGTGGTTTTGTTCAACACAACTACACATCATGTGTGGGAAATGGAATTATACCCGCTCATCTCAGCGTGGGTATAATTCCTTCTCCCGTGCATTAGTGGCCCCACCCCTAAACCTACCCTAGTACGACCATTCTTACAAACCCTACCAATAAAAATAGAAAATACATATTGTGCAGGAGGATGGGATCACTAATATAACTCTCAAAAATCCTGGATCGGTCGGCTTGAACTCCTGTAATCTTTGAAACTCCTCCAAATACTCTTGTCAATTCACTATAGCAGCGGGTACAAATGAGGTGGCATTATGGGCCCCACAACCATATATAGTCCCTTTTGCCAAAATTCCACAATCAGTTATAGGAGCCCAGAGCCTCTGTTCCCTGATCCTTTTTCAGCCATGGGCTCAGGGCCCCACCATCTACACTGTCACATTCCCCGGGTCTCCATATGCCCTCGGCCCCGGGGGAGAATTTTTCTCACATCACGTCTAGGTACACATGCTCATGTTCAAAATTATCAAATAATTTGATCAGTATTTTATGAGAAGAATGAAATGACTATAGATTATTAACAAGTGCTTAACACAAAATAAAAAAGATACAATAAAACTGGTTTTTTGTTCAATAAGGAAATAAGTTGAAACTGTAAAATGCATCGGAAACAAGCTTGTTGGAATGGTGGTGGCTTATCTCTGAGAAGAGATGTGACGGCTGTGCTCATTCTCAATAAAATGATTACAATGAGGATCCGAAAGGAATTTTTAAAATAAACAGGAATTCCAAAAACCCTAGACATCCAAAAACCTAACCCTAGGAGATGAAGCGCCAAAAGTCATGTGGGCCCCGTTTGGGTAGGTTAGTACATCAACTTCCTGGGGTCGTAACTTTTGCATACGATCTTTGTTTTAGGCGTATGATAGCCCATTGGAAATGTATTGTCGAGGAGATTAATTTCAGGGGAAATATAGAAGGAACTTACATATTTCTCCCCTTTTTACGAAAAAACATCGTTTGGGGCCTCAAAACGGCTCCGAAAGTGAAAAATTGCTAAAAATAGTAAATTACCAAAATTGCCAGAAAACTATTTTTAGCCAATTGAAAAAGTTGGGTGCCCACTAATATCCACCTATATCAATCCTTCCTCCTTAGGAATAAATGGTCTCCATTGTGTTGATTTCCCCCATCATATGAGGAAATTTCTATTGAATTTGGCCCCGGGTGAGCCACTTACCTTGGTGAAGGAGTTGCCCTGCTTTGACGACTCAATAAAGTTGGATCCATTGATGTCGAGTGAGATTAATCTGTGTGTCCACAATCTGATCGCTAGATTCTTATTGTATGTAGTTGGAGTTGAGATCTGTTGGTGTTAGTTGTTCTGCTACTTCTGAGGTGTCCAATAATGGTGGGAAATAAGGACGAAGGAGATCCATGTTGAACACTGGGTGCAGGCCAAGGAAAGGAGAAATGTTGAGATCAAACGAATTATCCCCCATGTCCTTGGTGATAGTGTATGACCCATAACAAAGTGGGAAAATCTTCTAATGGGGTCATGTAAGGCATTCTTTATGCAAGTGCAACCATACTTTGTCGCCCACCTGAAACTTATGTGGCACCCTATGTTGATCATGGCGCTGCTTGTACTTGTCATTGGACTTCTGTAGGATATCATGAACCTATTGTTGGATGTGCTAGATTCGCTCAATGAACTAGATGGCTTTGTCAAATTCAGTTGGAGCAGGAGATGAGTTGGTCGAGGTTACCGCAAGGGGAAGTGCAACATCTATGGGACCCAATGGCTGGAATCCCAACCCCACCTAAAAAGGGCTATGGCCGGTTGAGCTATGCAAGGCTCGATTGTAGATATGTTGGACATAAGGAAGGCTCTCATCCCATGTGCAAGGGTTCTTTGAATTATACATGTGAAGGATATGAAAAATCATTTGATTTACGACCTCGGTTTGGCCATCTATCTCAGGGTGGAAGGTCGTGGATTTGTTGAGCTTGGTGTCCAACAGTGACTAGAGGCTCGACCAGAATGTGTTGAGAAATCGAATGTTCCGATACGATAAAATGATTTGTGGGATTACAAAATGTACCCAGACTCATTCAAATAAGATCTTGGTAGTGGCCTCTTTTGTGATGTTCTTCTTGCAAGAAACCAGAATCACCATCTTAGAAAAGAAATCAACAACCACAAAAACACAGTCATTTCCCCGCTTGGTGGATGGGAGGCCCAACATGAGTCCATTGATATGGATTCCCATGTCCTGTCAGGAGTAGGAAGAGGGGTTTACATGACCTATTTCTTAGTGGTCGGTTTGGCAATAGCGCAGGCAGTGTAGGACCCGATATACTTGCTGACCGTGGTAGGTGAGGAGAATATATCTGAGTATTCTTCCATGACCTTATCTACTTGCTTTTGTTGTGTGGAGAGGTTGGCCGTAGAGACCCTGGATGTGGCTGTGATATTTCACTTATTCTGAGATTGAATCACGAAGAAGACAAACTTCCCTATATGAGAGATGACCTTCCTGCATTTCTTAGTAGAGATCAATGAAATAGCACTAGGTGGGACTGCTTCGAATATCCTGTACAATTTCTTGTTCAAATTAATAATAACACTATGAGGCCTAGACTCATATACAACATGACATTTCCATAAATAAGGTTGGCCCAAATGAACATCACAAAATTCGAGAGGAGTAACATCACACAATACCTCATCTTTGAAGGGATTAATCTCATACGACAGTCGACATTGTTTCCTTATGTGGAGATCACTTCCTTTACAAAGCCATCCAATGGTGTACGGTTGTGGGTGCGGAGTTGTCGGCAGGGCTAACCTTGACAACCTCTACTGAGATGAGGTTCTTCTAGCTACCTCTATCAATGATGAAGTGCATTGGGGTGCCTTTTACCCACATCTGTGAATGGAATATGTGCTCTCCTTCTTCTAGCTCATCTGGTTCACCAAGCTCAAGCTTGGTGGTAACAATGGTGGAAGTGGGTTTCGTGTCAATGATCTATCTTCCCCTTTCTAGTTATGGCTCAGAGTCAGAACCCGCATATGATTCAAATGATTTCACTTCGGCCACCAGCGACTTCTTTGAGTGACAGTCAGCAGTTTTATGCCAAGAGCTCTTATGGAAGTCGCACCACTTCCCAATATCTTTCTTTGTCTTTCTGGTGTCCTTATTTTCTTGCGGCTTGGACTGGTTGTCGTGATATTATCCATATTTTCTCTGTCCTTTCTTCTGTGGGTTGGGGCCACCCTTTCTTGGCTTTTATTGTGAGGGGTTGATAGGCCCAAATTATCGTGTCTTTTGTTTGAGCTTCTCCTTGATTTTGATGAAATATCAGTAGGTCACGCCCAAGGATGAGATGTCTAGAAATTCCATTTTGATCTGGATGTATCTATGCAATGCACTGCAATACTTTATCACTAGATGTCGCTCTGAATATTTGATACCCATATTGGTGCACAAGGTATGGAAGATATTTGTGAAATATGGCACTGCTTGGTCTCTTTCTTACCGCAATGTGGTCCATTTGGTATACAAGTCATCATAAATTCTGACAGGGTAGTATTGTTCCTTAATAGAATCCCTGAAGGATTCCTAGGTGGCTATGACTATAAATAATGAGGGTTCCTCTATTTCCTTTTTCTCATAGAAATTTTCCCACCAATATTTGACATGGGGAACGACTTTGAGGAGTGAAAAAGTAATATTTTCTCTATTTGAAAAGCTATGGACAGAAAAATACCCTTCTAGTAGATTCAACCACTTGTCTACAACATATGCATCTATCTGACCTTAAAATATAGGAATATCAAANGGGGGGGGGCGCCTCCGCTCGAAGAAGATGCGTCACCTGTTGGTAGTCGCCAAGGGATTTGTGTGAAACTATCCATCATATTGTTCCTTTGTTGCATGAGGGCTTCCTCAATAAACAGTTTGAAAGGATCTCATGTCTTGCCATATTTATTTTCTCCTGCCATGAGAGGTCACTTGGGCATGCGAGAGCTTTTTTCCTCAAGAGAAAGAAGCTTGAGACCCAACTCTTTGTACTCCGACCTCGTTGGGGACATGCATTAAGACGATAAGGAGCAGACTGCTCTGATACCATTGATCCGGATTTTATAAGTAGAACAAAATGAATACATATTATTAACAAGTGATTAACACAAAATAACAGATATATAGTAAAATTGGTTTTCTATTCAATAAAGAAATAAGCTGAAACAGTAAAATGTCGCGGAAAAAGATTGTTGGAATGGTGGCGGCTTATCTCTGAGAAGAGATGTGATGGTTGCACTCATTCGTAAGAAGATGATTACAATGAGGCTCTGAAGGCATGTTTACAATAAACAGGAATTCCAAAAACCCTAGACATCCAAAAACCTTACCCTAGGAGATGAAGTGCCAAAAGTCATGTGGGCCCCGTTTGGGTAAGTTAGTACATCAACTTCCCGGGGTCGTATCTTTTGCATACGATCTTCGTTTTAGGCGTATGATAGCTTGTTGGAAAGGTATCATAGAGGAGATTCATTTTAGGGGAAATATCAAAGGAAATTACATATTTCTCCCTATGTTACCAAAAATCATCGTTTAGGGCCTCAAAACAGCTCCAAAAGTGAAAAACTGTTAAAAATAGTAAATTACCAAAATTGCCAGAAAACTGTTTTGAGCCAGTTGGAAAAGGTGGGTGGCCACAGATATCCACCTGGATCATAATTTTTATATGTCCTTTATCTTCATATATTGTTCACATTGGGTATTCGGTTTTAATGTGTGTAGGTACTTGGTCATCATCAATCAACGCAGCCCCTTCAGGTATATGCTCGACACTGGCATGTAATCATTCCCTCTAAATATCAATTGCAACTTCCAGTCACACCCTCTAAAATTCACCTTTATGGTCCCTACATCCATATTTGTAGTACTGTCACCTCTGTTGCATCTTGGTACTGTCACCTAGTAGCACTCTACCCCACATGAGTTATCCCATTCATAGTTCCCCTTGGTACTTTAACATTCATGCTACTTTCACCCCCTAGGTATGGGAGTCTCAATAGTATTACGCATTTTCGATAATAAGACACATACTCCTTCTCATCATTTTGCTATCTTTCCCACTAGACTCCCAGGTTATCTCATCTCGGTTCTATTTTGACTGCACCTCTGCAGTATCATTCACCCTCCATTCCATCCACACTCATTTTTCCCATCTGTAGATTTCCCTCCATTCATTTGCCTCATATAGAAACCCACCGATGGGGCCCCCACCCCCCACCAGTGCTTCACACAACTTTCACCCTCACAGCCCAAGCCATCTTGGACTGGGGCACCCATTTCTATATCTATACACTCATCCCAAATTATTCTTTATTTATTTGGTAATTGTAAAAATCCTTTGTTTCCAACATTTACTTAGCTTTTTGTTGTCACCCTTGATGACCTTCTTTTTTCTGGCAACGCAACTCATGTCTCCCTTGTTTGGGGCATCCACTATCCTTTACTCATTCTGACATTGTTCATAAACCCCGAGTATCCCACAGTCCATGTACCCCTGATCTCTAAGTTTGTTCACTTTGTCACGCCTCTGGAACAATTTAACCCCATGTCTAGTCATCACCCTAACACTATATACAGTTTTACAGTTGTTTCCAAACATCCTTCAAACATACCCCCAACCAAAGATAGTCTTGAGTCTCACCACATCTCAACTTCACTCATGTTCCCTACCAGTTCCTGATCTTATCTCGTGGATTTCATGAAGCCATTTTCTTCTTGGAGTCATGTATCCCTTCCTGTAGACATCATCACAGTTTCCAGAAGGGTGACAGTATCTTGATTCTCATTTCCTTTACAATGAGGAGTCTCAGATGACACAGAGAGAACCATCATTGCTCTCCGATGTCGTTGACCCCCAGAACATTCGAATTCAAAAAAATCTCATGTTACGGTGGGTCTTACTTTGCGACTATTGCAGTTTTTTTATACCAACCAAAGACCTCTAAATTTGTTAGGCCATCAATGCCTACGAGTCATCGACACTTCCTATAGGCGTCCTTGGCTCTTTTTAGAGTATGTTCACCATCAAAATTGTCATCTATCATTACCAAACCACCCCGGAGGGTGCCTCATTTATCTACATCAACATACAAATTTAGTTATTGTCTTACATTTTGAGTTACATGACACGAGCATGGGGCATGTCCACCTCGTTTGTATACATATTTTATTTTCTCTCCAGAGAAAGATTTGGGGTCCCACAATTTCCCCTCTCCCTCCGAAGGATCTCTCTTACAGTTCCTATTAGTACTCTTCATTACAATGGTACTCTCAGCAGAATAAACATTGATGTATTTCAGTTATACGTATGCTCCTAACCTCACACATCAGGGGGCATCTGTTATCACTTAAATTTCGTCTACAATATTGCATGCAAATGGTTACAGAAATACAGCAGTGCCAAACAACTATTAGTTCACTTGCAACACCAAAATTCATTTCCAAGAGGTAAAAACTATACAACTAGGAAAAAATTGACATGCGCTAACTCACTAAAGGAATCGCGCACACAGTGCGCAGGCCAAAGAAGCCCGTAGAGCACAAAATGCCCCATATTCATGACTGTGTATGAGAAAATATGCGCACTCCTATGAACGACACATTTATGGTTCTTTTTGGCCCCTCAACCACTTATGGACCAACTCCTAACTTGATTTGACCCTCAGATATGAGTTGAATCTGAATGGGGGCTTGGTCAAGGACCAAAGGGTGCCCTAAAGGGCCCCTTGTTCACAATAAGAACTAGTTGAATATTGCTTTGAAGACATGCTATAAATGAAGGCCATGTGTGCACTAAGAAATTAATATTTTCACAGTATTTTTATGTTGCCTCAATTCTCCCTTGAGAATCCTCTTTTCTCGTTGGAGCATTCTAGAAACATTCCAATAGGCCATTCCACTCACCTCTTGAGGGAATAGGCATTGATTTCTTCATCATTTTCTTTATTTTCTACCATTGTAAGAAGAGCTCACCATTAGGGAACTCAATATCCCTCCCAAGGAGGAAGAGGGGACTCATAAGTCCTCATTTATCTATGGTGTTTTTCCAACTAATATAGTTATCCATTGGTGGCATAATCTTGTTCATTGTTTTATTGTTTTTGGTTCAAAGTTTCTTATCTATATTTATTTCCTTAGTTGTTTTTAGTTTGTTTACTTGTTTATTTCAAGTGATTTTATTGTTTAAATCATGCACTAACCTCTGTCTTGTATAGTAGGCCCAACTAGACATGCAAGGGCCCTTGTTTTTCTCACCCAAGTGACAAAACAGACACAACAAAAAGTGCAACCAAACTTTGTCTCCCACCTGAAACTAGTGTGGTACTCGGTGTTGATCATGGCACTACTTGTACTTGGCATTGGACTTCTGTAAAATATCTTGAACCTATTGGCAGATGTGCTAGATCCAATCAATGAATCGAGTGGCTTTGTCAGCTCCAGTTGGAGCATGCAATGAATCTACTTGAGTGGTTGCAAGGGGTAGTGCAACATCCATGGGACCCAATGGTTGAAATCCCAACCCCACCTGAAAGGGGATATGGTCGGTTGAGCTATGTATGGATGTGTTGTAACTATGATGAACATAGGGAAGACTCTCATCCTAGGTGTGGGGGTGCTTGGAATTGTACATGTGCAGGATGTGCACGATCATTCTATTGATGACCTTGGTTTGGTCATCTGTCTAGGGGTGGAAGGCAATGGACTTGGTAAGATTGGTGTCCAGCAGTGACCATAGGCTTGACTAGAATGTGTTGAGGAATCGGCTATCCCAATATGATATAATGGTTTGTGGGATCCCAAAGTGTACCCACAATCATTCAAAGAATAGCTTGGTAGTGGCCTCCGTTGTGATGCTCTTCTTACAGGAGGCCAGAATCACCATCTTGGAAAATTGATCAACAACCACAAAAACACAATGATTTCCCCACTTCGTGGGTGAAAGACCCGACATGTAGTCCATTGATATGGATTCCCAAGGCCTCTTGGGAGCAGCCAGAGAAGTGTACATTCCTTATTTCTTAGCGTCTGGTTTGAAAATAACGTAGGAAGTGAAGAACCTAATATACTTGTTGACATCCTATCAATGTTTCAGCCAGTAGAAATGTCGCTGCAACATTTCCACTATTGTAATATCCCCAGGACGAACCCAATTTTAAATGTAAATGCAAATGTACTTAATCTGGTGATTTGTTTGATATCATTTATGTATGCACCTTCATGGCATAGTGCGCGCATGTACTGCGCAATAAAATGATGAAGTGTGCACATTCTAGGATACCGTGCATAGCATCTTAAGTGTGTGCGATATTGAGGCCAACGAGCCTTTGTGTATATGTTATGTTTTATAGGCTGGTGAGCCAGTTATTATAAGATAGGATGCTTATGTTTTGATTAGGCCGTAGAGCCTAGATGTTGAAGGCCAGTGTGCCTGTTTTTGTATATGTCTCATGATTAATATTAAATACATCGATGCGCATTGACCAACCATGATAAAATATATGGGGGGCTAAACTCCACTAGTTAGGGAAAGGGTGGGGGATAAAATTCAAGGAAAAAGAGCTAATATAGGGAGCTTAAGCCAAAAAGGAATATTATATTAATATTTATTAAGTATAAAGTATGGATAATTATTTTATCCTAAGTTCCAAAGTTGGGGACAAGTGGGCCAAAGTATCTCCAACATGACAAGTGTCAAGTTGGGGACATGCATACATATTGTTGGGACTTAGCTCATTTCCAAGGATTCTTGCCATCATTCAACCATGATTCCATGAAAATTTCACTCACACAGTCATTTATCCTTCATACATTCATTTCACTGTACCTGAACCTGTATCCATAGCCATTTTTGTGTTGGTGTACCTAGTTAGCTTAGGAGTTGGACAGAAGAAGTGGGTTGTCAGGCCTGTAGGATATTGAAGAGGTGGGTTGTCAGGCCCTTGAACAATTCTCTGGGTGAGATAATTGTTGGGAATTGATTTCCAGAAGGTGATAAACTGCATCTATAGTGCTCTGAGACTTCCTGCCCGACCTATTGTTGAAGCCTAGAAAGGAAATGGGGGAGGCGAAGGACTGTTGAGCAGAGAAGGGGCACACTTACTGGGTGGGACAAGCATGTGGGGAATAAGGAAATGTAGGTTGTTAGTTTGAGTTGGCACCTGAGACAGAGTCTTTCTTGTTGTCTATGAGCCTTTAGCCTGGTTAAGAATCTGTTTACCTGGGTGGAGTTTATTCCCAGCTCCGGGGTGACTCACTATTGGGAGTGATGAACAATGTGGTATAAGGATGGGAGTTTCATGGAAGGTTTGCACATTGTTGGTGACATTCTTACCAAGATAAGTGCCAATTGTGTGATAAATTTACATGTTGCATTTTTATTTACGTGCTTATTTTTATGGGTTATCATATGTGCGGTTATAAGCGTGTTTGTTTTTATGGGTATTTCCTATATATACTGCATGTATATGTTACTGTTATTTTAGTGTGAATCTGTCTATTTACATATGTATTTGTATGTTTACATTTTATATATAATGCTTCCGCAAGAGTTCTGTGTGTATATATTTTAATTGCATGCAGTTCAAAAAATTTATGTGGCATAGCTCAATTGGATACTAGGTATGTTACAGTATGTTCCATAGAGAGAACGTAAGAGTTCTCTGGTGTAGCATGGCCTGGACTGGGTGGTCATGGATGTTACAACTATCATTTCCATGCTAAAGTGTCCTACCACCCAAATGTAGTGGGATTCCCAAATCATATTCTCTCGCACACTTAATGGAATGTAGAGATGGCCCAGATGGCACAGTAGCCCGTCCTGAAGATGGAAATTAGTGACAGTTGTTTGTTTGTTCCCAACATATGGTAGGTTATGGTTGTTGATTTATTGGGTTGGTTGTCATTGATGTCAACCCTTGAAGCAAGTCCAGTAGAAAATTCCAGTACCCCAATAGTATGGTTAAGGGATCTAAGTTTGTTTAATGTATAATGGTATGACGGTTAGTATATTTGCAGGCATAACTATTCTATATGGATAGTAAATGTCATGACATTTCTGGTGATATGTGGAATGCCACATCACTCCTCACGGTTAGATATTTATGGCCTTGAGAAGTTGGAGAACCCTCATGAGTTATCTAGAAGTCAAAGAAGTCAAAATTATTCTAGAAGCTCATAAAATAAGTTGACTAGTCAAGTGAGTGAAACTAGGAGTTAATCATGGGTTAAGTTGTTGCAAATAAGAAAATAATTAAAAATAAATTAATTGCAACTACAAGTGGATAATTTAATATTTGTAGAAAAGTGGGTTAGAAGTGGACAAGTGTTTAGAAGTGGGTTACCCCTAAAAGAAGGAAATCGGGTCAGTTTGGTTAGAAGGTAACCCCTTGAGGAAGCTACATGGAAGTATAAATAAGAGAGAAAGGCTCTCCTATTATCACCTATTCAGCACATTGACTATATATTATTGTGTAAGGTTTATTGCAGGTGCTCATTGATACATTTTAATTTGCGCAAGTATGAGGTAGCACGAAAGGTTGACGGGGAAAGTTTCAGAATTATAGAAAATACTGGAAAAACCCTAGTTTTTGAGGTGTACGTGGGTTGCAGTGGAGAAGAGAGCATATGTACATGGGATAGAAATATCATAGGGTGCGAACATGATGCTAAATACCTAAGAACTTGAGAAGATGAAGATGGTAGGTCTCTAGAGTCTAAAAGAAAGCTCCCAAGAAGAACTAAAGTTATCAGGTACATCAAATCCATCTATTGGTTCAAAAGGTATGTCTTATTTCTATGAGTAGTTTGGTTTTGTTGTCTACATGAGAAATGTTTATGGGGGTTTGAGGATTTTCCCTAGAGATATTAGTGGTTGCATGGGAGTTTTTGTATAAGTCATATCTACAGAATACAGTGTTGGTATAATCAATATTTATCATTGATACATCTTGTTAGTGTTGAGGCACATCTTGTATTTCTTGGCATATGTTTAAGGGTTTTTGTTGTACATGATTGAGAGCTTGCATTTGTGAAGTGGTTTATGTATTGAGAGGTTGTATATCATAAAGGGTTTGATGTCTAGTTCATGTGAGGGTTATTATACTTGTTCATGATTATACACACTTGTATGGCACATGAATAGAGAGATATAAATGCATTAGGTTAAAGGATATGTGTGAGACTGTATGAATAGGGCACAGTTACAGTCTATACATAGTGACAGGTTGCAGGTTGATGTGACAGAGACTACAAAAGAGTCATATTTTTTTAGGAGAAGAGAAAACCATAGTCTTCAGAAGTCATATGCAGGCTGCAATACAGATAGGTTGTGTACATACACATGTTGCAGTGTAGATAGGGCACGTACATATGCATGTTGCAGAAAAGATAGGTTGTGTATCTGTTGGTTTTTAGTTGGTACAAACTGAGTACAGGTACAGTCATCCAGGTGGATATTGGTGTCCACCCACCTATTCCAACTTACTACTCTTGACAATTTTTAGTTCAACATGTTCTTCTGTAATTATTTGTAATTGTGGGTTCTACACTTTTGAGGTTGTCTGAATCCCTACACATATTCTAGGAGGATATTGGTGGCCACCCACCTAATCCAACTAGATTAATTTGGAAGTTTTCATGTCAGTACATCTTTCTATACTTCCAGGGCCATTTTGGGGCTGTAAACAGTGTTTTTTTGGCTTGCCACAATAAAACTGTAGACGGAGTTAGATTATAATGGCATAATGTGTAGTTCTCGAAAATACCTTTCCAACGGGCTATCACACACCTAAAACGGAGGCCGTATGCAAAATGTATGACCCCAGGAAGTTGAGGTGCCAACTTACACATCGGGGCCCACATAATGTTTGGTGTTTCACCTCCTAGGGTTAGGTTTTTGGATGTCTAGGGTTTGGAAATTCATGAATAATGTTAAAAGGGCCTCTGGAGCCTCATTGTAATCATTTTTATTAGATGTATGCATGTAGAAGCCACACATCTTCTCAGAGAGAAATAACACCATTCGAGCAAGTTGTTTCAATTTTGCAGTTTTACCGTTTCATCCTATTTCATTTATTCAATAGAAGTTATTGTTTACTAGATATATATTATTATCTATATGTTATTGTATTCAGATTGTTATTCATTTTGTTCCACTCATAAATCTAGATTAGTGGTATCAGAACGGTCTTCTCTTCATTTATTTTTCTTCATCCATGTCCCTGACAAGATCTGGGTACAAGAAGTTGGGACTCAAACCATTCGATCCTTTGCAAGATCTGTCACACTAAACCCAACAAAAACCCATGGGGAATGAAAAGAAATATGATGGAGCAGGAGATCCTTTTAAAATGTTTCTCTAGAAATCCCATGCATGACAAAGGAACAAAATGATGGACAACTTTGCATAGATCCTTCAGTGGTTTCCCACAGGAGAAGCATATTCATCAAGCGACCATGCAATCCCCTTCAAAGTACAGGTAAATTTTGATATTCCATTATTTGAAGGACTGATATATGCAGATTTTGTAGATAAATGGTTGAATCTTCACGAACGGTATTTTTTCGGTCCACAATTTTTTTGATAGGGAAAAATTACTTTTTCACTCCTCAAGGTCGTCCCCCATGTTAAGGACTAGTGTGATACTTACTCTGAGCAAAGGGCCATGGAGGAATTTGCAATATTTTTGGTCGCCCCCACATGGGATTCCATTAAATAATAGTACTACCATGTTGGAATATATGAGGACCAGTACACTAGATGGACCACCCTACGTCAAGAAAGGGACCAGACAGTACCATATTTCACCAATATTTTCCATACCCTGTGCACCAAATTGGGTATTAAATACTTTGAATGACATTTGTTTCTCAAATATCATGGTTGTTTGCATAGATACATTCAAACAAAAATGGAGTTTCTATAAATTGCATCATTGGGTACGGTGTATAGATATGTTGTCAAGATCAAGAAGAAATTTAAGAAGAAGAGGCGAGAGTTTGGATATGAAAACTCCTCATAGACAAAGCAAGGAAAAGGTGGCCCCAACCCACACAACAAGGGACAAAGAAAATATGGCCATTCTCAAGACAACCATTCCAATCCGCCACACAAGAATGGAAATGAGAAGTCAAAGAAGGACACCGGAAAATGGTGTGAATACCATAAAATCCCTTGGAACAACACCGAAGAATGTTTCTCCAAGAAGTCACTCATGGTCAAGCTGAAAGCTTCTGATTTGGAGGTTGATTATGACTCTAAAATAAATCCAGAAGGAGGGAAGCTAATTATCGATGTTGAACCCAGTGTCATGGTCGCTACCACCAAAGTCCAGCCAAGTGAACCATAAGAACCAGAGGAAGGGGAACGCCTCTTTCACTCTTAGATGTGGGTAAAGGCGACTATGATTCATTTCATTTTCAATAGTGGTAGTCAGAAGAAACTGATCTCAGTAGAGGTCATCAAGTGGCTCAATCTGTCGATGACACTGCACCCGCATCCCTACACCATTCGTTGGATTCACCAAGGAAGAGATATTTGTGTTAGCCAATAATTTTGTCTACCCTACGGCATCAAGCCCTTCAAAGACAAGGTATTGTGTGATATTGCTCCCCTTGAATTTTGTGATGTTCTTTTAGGACAACCATATTTGTGGAAGAGACATGTTGTGTATGAGTCTAGACCCTACAGTGTTATCATTACTTTGGGTAGACAATTGTACAGGATACCAAAGGTGGCGCCACCTACCGCTATTTCTTTAATCTATGTTGAGCAATGTAGTAAGGTCATTTCATAGACCGATAATTTCATCTTATTTTTTATCCATGCTCACAGTAAGCAGAAAGTTGTCGCCACATCTATGGCTTCTACACAGAGTCTCTGTTTGTAGAAGAACCAAGTGGACGGGATCGTCGAAGAGTACAGAGACATATTCTCCTCACCCACTAGGGTACCGACTCACTTCCAAGTCAATCATCCAATTGATCTAACCCGCAGTGCACCTCTTCCTAGTGGACAAGTATATCATTGCTCACTAATGGAAAATGAAGAAATCAAGCGTTAGATCCAAGAGTTTCTTCAAAATGGGCACATCAAAGCCAACTCCCGTCCTTACAGAAGCCCGATTGTACTGGTGTAGAAGAAATATGGTACATGGTGGCTCTACATTGATTACAGAGAATTAAACAAAATCACAGTCAGGAACCGATACCCAATTCCCATAATTGATGACCTTCTTGACAAAATCAAAGGGGAAAATTTCTTCAACAAGATTGATCTAAAGTCTGGCTACCACCAGGTTCCCATTGAACCAACAAATGTATGGAAGACAAATTTCAAATCTAAAGAAGGTCTCTTCGAATGGCTAGTCATGCCCTTTGGCTTAACAAATGCACCAACCACTTTTATGAGGTTGATGGATGATGTATTGATACCCTTTAACAAATATTTTGTGGTGTTATATTTGGACGACATCCTCATCTTCATCATAAATTGGGTGGAGAACATGCAGCATATTCAGTAGGTTTTGAGCACTCGACCGTAGCACAAGCTATAAGCCAATTTGGAAAAATGCTCCTTTGGCATGAACATGGTCAAATACTTGGGCTACATTGTTGATGATCATGGGGTAAATGTTGATCCAGCTAAGATGAAATTCATTCATGACTGGCCAACCTTGACCACACTCACCGAGCTTCAGAGCTTCTTAGGATTGGAAAACTTCTACCGACGATTCATATTGGGATTCTCCCATATTGCATCAACCCTTAGCCAAGTGACCAAGAGTGGAGGTAGGGAAAAGTTCATGTGGGGGAAGGAATAACAATGAGCATTTGATTATCTAAAGCATCGCTTATGATCAGCTCTAGTACTCTCCTTACCCTATCTGCAATAATCGTTCAAGATCGAGACTGATGCATCCGACTATGATGTAGGTGTAGTTTTCACTCAGCACAGTCATATGGTGGAATACCATAGTGAGACACTCTCAGATATTGTTCAGAAATACCCCACTTATGATAAGGAAATGTATTCCATTATGGAAGCTTATCGTCAATGGAAACATTACATTCTAGGAAAGGAGACAATCATCCACACTGATCACAATCCTCTACAATTCATACAGACACAGGGGAAGTTTTCAAATGATCGCCATCAGAAGTGGTCCACCTACATGCAACATTTCCTTATCAACATCAAGTATAATATAGGGAGCACAAATCATGTCTTTGACTACCTCATTTTACCTCCCGTGGCTGCACTCACCACCGTTCTCCATTCCTGTGGACATGGGGCATCTGAGTTGCCCCAACTTTATCAGCAAGATCCAAACTTTATCACCACCTATCATCTCTTGGGTATAGGCGCGAATGTCACCGATTTTCACATTCAGGATAGACTGTTATGTCATATTGGCCATCACTTTGTTCCTGCAAGCGATCATGCAAATATGATCTGGGAGGCTCACTATAGTCGGATGGTAGGACATTTTGACATGGAGAAAACTATGGCCATTCTACATAAACATTTTTATTGGCCAAAACTCTGACAAAAAGTCAACAAGTATATCATATCTTGCACTTCCTATGCCATTTCCAAGCCAACCATCAAGAATCAAGGCTTATACACCCCTCTTCCTACTCTCGAGATGCCTTGGGAATCCATCTCGATGGATTACATGTCTGGCCTTTCATCCACCAAGCAAGGCAATGATTTTGTATTTTTGGTAGTTTTGGTTTTCAAACATGGCCATCCTCATAGCCTGCAAGAAGAGAATCACAGTGGAAGATACTGCCAAGCTCTTATTCAAATGAGTGTGGGTCCATTTTGGGACCATGGACCATCATCTTTGATCAGGACAACAATTTCCTCAAAAACAATTTGTTGATCCTATGGTCACTGTTGGACACCAAGCTCACTAAATCCACTTCTTTCCACCCCCAAAACAATGACCAAACAAAGGTTGCCAATCGGATTATTGTGCACATCTTTCACATGTACAAATATAAGAATCCACATACCTAGGATGAGAGTCTTCCCTATGTTCATCACAACTACAATAAGGCTCTTCATAGCTCCACTAGCCATAGCCCATTTCAGGTGGGGCTGGGATTCCAACACTTGGGTCCCATTGATTTTACATTACCTCTTGCCACCACATAGGAAGAATCTTCCCATGTCCAATCTAAGACTGACAAAGCCACAAGATTCATTGAGGGGATTCAGCACATCCATCAACAGGTCCATGAGATTTTGCAGAAAGCCAATGATACGTACAAGAAGCACCATGATCAACATAGGGTACCTCACTATTTTTACGTAGGACACATGTTCTAGTTACATTTGTAGAAAGAATGCCTTACAGGGCCCCATCAGAAGCTCCACCCACTTCGCTATGGGCCTTACACTATCACCAAGGTTGTGGGTAGAAATGCTTTTGAACTCAACACTGCACCCTTTTATGGTTTTCCCCCAGTGTTCAATGTGGACCTCCTTTGGCCATATTTTCCACCCTTATTAGACACTTCATAGATCGCATAACATTCGACACCAAAATATCTCAACCTTGACTTCATGGAACAATAATCCACTAATCAGATAGTGTACACACAGGTCAATGGTACTCGCCAACAGAGGATCCATCTTTATCAGGTTGTCAAGGCAGGGCGTCTCCTACTCCAAGGAAAGTGGCTCACCCAGGGACAAATTCAGCAGAAGTTTCCTCGCCTGATAGGAGAAATCAATGAAATGTAGACCATTTCTTCCTAAGGGGGCAGGATTGATCTAGGTGGATATTGGTGGTGACCCACCTATTTCAACTAACTCCTCTTGACATTTTTTAGTTCAACACATTCTTATGTACTTCTTTGTAATTGTGGGTTCTACACTTCTGAGGCTATCTAAATCCCTACACATATTTCAGGTGGATATTGGTGGCCACCCACCTAATCCAACTGGCTTAGTTTGGAAGTTTTCATGTCAGTACATCTTTCTATACTTCCAGGGCCATTTTGGGGCCCTAAATAGTGTTTTTTTGGCTTTCCACAGTCAAACTATAGACAAAGTCAGATTTTGATGACATAATCAGTATTTCTTGAAAAGATCTTTCCAATGCGCTATCATGTGCCTAAAACAGAGGTCGTATGCAAAATTTACAACCCCAGGAAGTTGAGGTACCAACTTACACATCAGGGCCCACATAAATTTTGGTGTTTCACCTCCCAGGGATAGGTTTTTGGATGTCGAGGGTTTTGGAATTCATGAATAATGTTAAAAGGGCCTCTATAGCCTCATTGTAATCATTTTTCTCAGACGGATGCACGTATCAACCACATCTCTTCTCAGAGAAAGATACCACCATTCGAGCAATTTGTTTTAGTTCTGTAGTTTTACAGTTTCAGCCTATTTCATTTATTCAATAGAATTTATTGTTCACTAGATATTTTTTGTTATCTCTGTGTTATTGTAATATTCATTCTGTTATTCTTTTTCATCTCTCTCATAAATATGGATCATACAAGTTGATTATAGGGTAGTGATACAGGTTGTCTACAGGTCAGTGGTATAGGTTGGTACAGGTTTATAGCGATATATCTCACAGTGGCAGTGTGGCAGTGGATTCTTCATTTGACACTTATATTTCATGGCAGAAGGACATGGAAAGGATAGGTGGTTGTAGCCACCTTCTGATTGTAGCTGGAGAACATAGGGGGTTCTAGTTTCCTTCTAGTTGTATCCAGAGAATTGGGGAGTTGTAGCTTCCCTCAGGTTGTAGCCTAAAAATATAGGGGGTTGGAGCCTCCTTCCATTTGTAGTTGGATAACAAAGGATGCTGGTTCTTCCAATGAATGTAATTCTTAAATACATATAATAAAAATTATTATGTGGTTTTCTTCTACAATGGGTTTCCATGTAAAAATATTGGTGTAATATGTATGTGTATGATTGTTCATTGTTCATGTTTTATTTACACTTCACTTATTGGATGAAAATTCTATATTGATCTTAAAAATAAAATAACACTTGCATACTATGGTTAAAAGGATTAAAAATATTTATTACTAATTCAACCCCCTCTCAGTAATCCAACAATTGGTATCAAAGCAGGTTCCTTCAGAAATCAGTTTAACCATTGAAAGGTAGATCATGGAGAGAAACAATATGTATAAAAATGGAATACCACAGTTTGATGGACATAACTATGCATTATGGAGAAAAAGGATGAAAACATATGTATAGGCATAGGGATTTGAGGTTTGGCAATCAAATGTAGATGGATATAAAGAATCAGTAGTTCCACCAACAAATGACAATGGATAGAAACTTGGTCTAAATAATTAAAAAGACACAAATTCCCTTCTAAATAGTCTTTTTGATTCGGTTTATGTTGTTGGTAAAAACACCCTATGGACTAGAAAACTAGGGTCAGACTTGCATGCAATTTTTTACCGAATAGAAACTACTTTTTTACCTACAACCCAAGATTTAAACCCCTTTTTCATAGTAAATGCATGGAAAGGACCACCAACCTTATTACCGACGTTTGATGTAGATCCTCTGTTGCGCTTTGATTACTTGCTTGTGTTGCTCCTTCCACAGATGACCTGCACTCAAGATAAACAACAACTATGCATGCATGCTAATTCTATACTCAAAGGTTAGAAATCAAGCATAAATTAATCAAACTATAGACAATTCATGCATTGGAACAGGAAAAGCATTCTTTTTATTACTGAAAGTGAATCAACTAACAAAAGCTGAGACCGGCCACCGCTCCTTGAACCTGATCCTGGGCTCCTCTTCTTCTGTCCTTCAACTACTTTGCGTTAAATCTCCTTTGGCATGAGGAAAGGCTAAAGGGTTGGGACAATGGATTACGTAAATGGGCAGATTTTCTTCGCTATATTTTTTCCTCCTCCAAATGGTACCCCTACCCCTTCTTTTATAGGCTAGAAGGAGCTAGGGTTTTGGATGAACCCTCATCCATGCATAGCTGGGAGTTTCAGTTAACTGACCCATAGCTTTTTGTTTCTTCGGCAACTTTCCTTTTTTTGTGCTTTGTTAGGTACACGCGGGTTGTTGTGAGTCAGCCAGCGTGTACACGTGTGTAGTAATTAGTTAGGGCACGTGGGCCTTAACACAAGAGGATTTTCAAAAAGTTGTTCAGCAGATTTTTGGCAAAGAAGGGATATGAGTTGGCCTGATGCCAGGTAAGCATGTGTGGTGCAATTTAGGGTTATAATAGATGCCCCCTAATGTGTGAGGTCAGAAGAGAATATGATGGCCGGAATACATTACCAATCTTTACTGATGTGCCAAACGATTGAGCCCAAGGATCAAGAACCAGGAGGTGTCGTCTGCAAAATAACAAATGTCTCACTGAGGCGGGCATACCCATGCTCGGGATAAAATAGAACCATGTCTACCAATCAAATACACTGTAGATCCATGTCAAATAACTATAAAGAGTAGCCGTGAATAATACACAGTGGAGCTACATCTCAAAATCAGAAAGATATACATATAGATTATCCATCTTCCAGAAGTTGATTCGACCTAATGGCTGGACTTCAGAGCTCAAGAAACAACCTCAAAATCTTCCAAAACTTGGGTAGGAGTGTAATATGAGTGTACGACTGCACTACCCAGAGGTCTTCGATGGCTCGTCAATCATGGACTTGATAATCTTGATGATCGGACTAAAGGCTTCAGTGATTTCGAACAAGGACTTGATTGGACGTTCAAGATGGTCGGGTATGTAGACAAGAGACATATTGCAGAGGGGCCGACTCAGGCTTAGTGACAAACTTCCCTTGGACAATAGCATGACAAGTGATGAGACTCATGCAGCATATATGTTACTCATAAGTCTACGAAGTAGGAGGCAACGCAAACTCTCCATATGTTTGGAAGAATAACCAAACGGTGGAGGACACAACTCTATATAGCGAGAAAATCTTCCTAAGGTTGTACTACATCCCATAGTCTGATGATCAAACAGACAGATGTGCTTTATCCAAGGGCAACTGTTAAGAACCTGAATCAGATCTGCAAATATACTTCAGAAATAACCAAGAATAAACCATAAACCATTCACCATAACAATGAACACAAGAAATAGAGAAAACCCTTGAGGTAGGGCAACACCATACAATGGATCCTATTATGGA
>ML777131.1:2606378-2622727 GCA_009831015.1 Picea engelmannii | reverse complement strand
GCCATGGAGTCTGAATTTGAAATGTCTATGATAGGAGAACTGTCATTTTTTCTTGGTCTGCAAATTACTCAGAGGCCCAAAGGGATGTTCATTTCTCAAGAAAAATATCTAAGAGAAATGTTGAAAAGGTTTCAAATGGAAGAGTCTAAACCTGTGGGTACACCTGTGGTAACTGGAAGTAAATTAAGCAAGGATGATGATTCACCTGATGTTGATCAAATCTCATATCGATCAATGATAGGAAGCCTGTTGTACATCACAACATCTTGCCCAGACATAATTCATGTTGTAGGAATGGTAGGACGATATCAGGCTGCACCCAAACATATTCATTTGAAAGCTGTCAAAAGGATATTTAGGTATTTAAAAGAAACAATGACTTATGGCCTGTGGTATCCCAGAAATCAGAATTTTCAGTTAACTGCTTACTCAGATGCAGATTGGGCAAACTGTGTCGATGAGAGAAAAAGCACCAGTGGAGGAGAATTCTTCCTGGGTGATTCTTTAGTAGCATGGCTTAGTAAAAAGCAAGGTTCCATTTCTCTATCAACCACATAGGTAGAGTACATTGTTGCTACTACCTGTTGCACTCAGGAATTATGGATGATTCAGACACTTGCAGACTTAGAGGTAAAATGCACTGCACCAATCCCAATTCATTGTGATAACACTAGTGCCATCAGTGTGTCTAAAAATCCCATATTCCACTCCAAGACCAAGCATATTCCCATAAAATATCATTTTCTGAGAGAGCAGGTCACCAATCAGATTGTTCAGGTCCATTACATTCCCATTATAGAACAAATTGCAGACATATTTACTAAACCCCTAGCCAAGACACCTTTTGAATATCTCAGACAGAAGCTAGGTGTCATTTCTTCTCACACCTAAAAGAGTCCATCTTGTTAGGGGGATTTTTGTATTGTTTGAATATCTAATGCCTCCTAAAATTACTGCAATAGCTCAGGGGGAGCATGTCTCTTCTTTGACATTGATGTCAAAGGGGGAGAAAAGAATTCGGGTGCCTTAGTTTCCATCAATGACAAAGGGGGAGATTGTTGGCATGTTTTACAGGCAGCATATGCTTGTCATTGATGGAAAGTACAACAACGATGATGGATTGAGTACAACAACAATGATCAGCAACGTAGTGATAATCAGGGAAGAGCAGCAACCGTGATCGTTGGATCAAGGAGAACCTGCACGTTCTTTAAAGTGCAAGGAGTAGCAGGCTCACAAAATCCCGAAAGAAGGAGGATCATCCATCTTCAGGCAGGACACATGGGGAAAGATCATCATTTCTCTGACTGGAGAGTCAAAGGAACGGGGTTCCCTAACCTCTCGAAATCGCGATATGTGAAATCACAAAATAATCTGAGCCGTCAGATCAAAGTTTGATCTGGACTGTTGATCCCAATCCATTTCGGAGTTTCGCGGATCGAGAGTTGGAGATGTCAAAGAATATTAACCACAGGAATCCTGAAATCATGATATGCAAAATCGCAACTTAATCTGAGCTGTTAGATCAAGGTTTGATCTGGACCGTTGATCCCAGTCCATTTCAGAGTTTCGCGGATTGAGAGTTGGAGATGTCAAAGAATATTAACCACAAGAATCCCGAAATTGCGATATGCAAAATTCCGACTTAATCTGAGCCGTCGGATCAAGGTTTGATATGGACCATTGATCCTAGTCCACTTCGGAGTTTTGGAAATCGAGAGATTGAGATGTCAAAGAAATCCTACCATAGGAGTCCCGAAGTCATGAACCCTGAAATTGCGATATGCAAAATCATGAAGACATCAGGACCGTCGAATCACTTAGAGTGTGGACCGTTGATCT
This sequence comes from Picea engelmannii, assembly GCA_009831015.1. Taxonomy (NCBI): domain Eukaryota; kingdom Viridiplantae; phylum Streptophyta; class Pinopsida; order Pinales; family Pinaceae; genus Picea; species Picea engelmannii. The sequence goes on along the minus strand of ML777131.1, from coordinate 2,620,885 downwards.
GACTCCATTTTGGAGCTTCGGATAACAGGACATGGAGCGTCAAGAGACTCTACCATGGGAGTGCCGAAATCCCGAAATGCCGAAATGCGAAACACGTTTTGGCTCAATCTGTGGTCGCAGCCATTGCTCACATCGGCGGAAGATGAAGGAAGGAGCTAGTTCAGATAGGCTCCATTTCAGAGTTTTGGGGATTGGGACATGGAGCATAATGAAATCATTACCACATGGATCCCGAAATGCCAAACTGTGAAATGGTGAAGTAAATGCAAGTTTCTATGAATTCAATCCAATAGTGCAAGTGAAGTTGAACAAGATCACAGGGCTACTTTTGTGCCTCGCAATGTAACTGCTAGAAACCATTGATGGTCTCTGCCAGAGAATTCGAGGAGACCTCTGTGTGATCGCCAGAGGAGATGAAGAGTCTCTAAGCTTCATCTAGTGAAGCAAGATGATTCTTAGGGGGATTGACAAATGGATGAGTGTTGAAGTCTGTAACTGAAACAAAAGGCATAATCTCGGCTGTGCCAGAGAAGACGAGGAGTCTCAACTACCAAAGAAGTTGAGGAATCTCAGGAGAACACCTAGTGATGCTGAACGCATGGTGGGAACCACCAGAAAAGATGAAGAGTTGCGATGATCAGGAAAAAGCACTTGATATGTGGAGGAGATGCATGAGGGTGTGAGCATGCAGAGGCATGGAAATATTGCATGCACAAGGAGCACAGGGACGATAAGAATGGGGAGAAGGAAGAGATTGGGGTTGTTGTCGCTGTGGAGGAGAATTGAGGTGTGTACAAGGAGGCAGAACGCAGGAGCATAAATTCACAGTGAAGGAATGGTGCATTGAAGGGATATGGTGCATAGAGAATAAAAGGCCGAAGAACAGAAAGTGATAGAGGTGTGCAGAAGACACTGCAGATAGGGTAGAGCAGTGTAATAGAACAACAACAGGGTTGGTAAACCATTGAATAATTTTATATCGTTGTAATAAGTTTTAGTAACAAAGAACTTATAATTCAGGGTGGTTGGGAGGTGCTAAGGAGGATTGGTGTCCTCAAAGGTTCAAGTGGGTGCTTGAACATGGGGAGTTGGTGCTTCCTTCTAGTTGGTGCTAGAGAAACTAGGGAGTTGGTGCTTCCTTCTAGTTGGTGCTAGAGAAACCAGGGGGTTGGTGCTTCCTTCTAGTGGGTGCTAGAGAAAACAAAGAGTTGGTGCTCTCAGCAAGTTGCAACTTGCAAAACAGAGGTTGTAGCCTCACAATGAGTTAGTGCTCATATGTATGATAATGTAAAGAATGTAGATAATACTTATCATATAAAGAAAAAGAGGTTTTTACCCTGTATGGATTTCCTCGGGAATTATCTATCTCTGTTTTATCATATATGTGACTGATGTTGAATGTGCCTTTGTTTATTTCCCATCATTGTGATAATCATTGAGTGCACTATAAAGATTTTAAAAGAAGCATAATTGTTTAAGCACAGTAACAACTGATTCACCCCCCCCTCTCAGTTGTTCAATAGTACTAATCTTTCTTCAAGCGGAGAAGTGTCTGGCAATAGCTGTATTGCCAATTTTAGAGATGGGATTTGACATTCAATGGGCAAGACTGCCTCCAGCCTGTAAATGAGTTGAAAAGGTGAGAAACCGGTTGCAGTCTTAACAGATGTTCGGTAAGCCCATAATGCCGAGTATAACATCAAATTCCAATTTGACTTGGCTGAGTTGATAGTTCGCTGTAAAATAGTCTTGAGAGTTTTGTTTACAGCTTCCACCTGCCCATTGGCTTGGGGGTAGTAAGGTGATGAATTCTCCTGCCGTAAGCCAAGCTTTGATGTTAATTCAGACATCATTTGGTTCTGAAAGTGACTGCCATGGTCAGTGACAATCTCTCTCAGGACGTCGAACCTTGCTATGATCTGGTTGAATAAGAAGAGAGTTGCAGTCTCTCCATCATATTTAAATGTTGGCATAGCTTCAAACCACTTAGTGAAGTAGTTGACAGCTATGATGATATAGCGGTGCCCCCTTACTGACGGGGGGTTGCATGTAGTGTAATCAATCCCCCACTTAGTGAAGGGACCAACTGTGATGACAGGAAACATAGGAGCGGGATGTGCCCTCATCTTCTGGGAGAATACTTGGCACAAATGGCACTTCTTGAACGATTCGATACAATCCTTAATAAGTGTTGGCCAGAAGTAACCTGCTCGTAAAATATTTTGGGTTGTTGCCAACCTAGATAAATGACCGCCACAAGCTCCAGTATGGAAATAGTTGAGCACTATGATGGCCTCCTCATGAGTGAGACATCGACGCAAGATGTATTCTACACCTCTCCGATACAACGTATCATCAAGTATGAGATAATTTTTAGCCTGATGGCATATCCGCCAGCGCTCATCACTAGAAGCAGAGGTGGGGCATTTCAAAGTCTGGAGATAGATAAGTATATCTCCGTACTAGGGGTCTGAAGATGCAATCAAAAGAAAATCCCCCCGAATAGGTGATTCCTCAGGCACAACGTCACTTGACTCAACCAAAAGTTCCCAAATAAGCTCTGCGAAGACCAATGACTTCTTGGACTTGGCTGAAACAAAGTCTAAGTCAAATTCTTGGAGGATGACTATCCATCTACTAATATTTCTGCCTATAACTCGTCGTGTCAACATGTACTGGAATGGATTCACGACGACAATGGCGGTGGTCTTGTGAAATAGAACATAGTGACAGAACTGTTGAACAACATGAAATGCTGCCAATGCAAGTTTTTTGATATGAGAATAATTGAGCTCCGGTCCTATGAGGCCTCAGCTCAAGTAATAGATCACGTATTCTAAGAACAAATCATCTTCCTGAACTAAAACCATGCCAATGGTTGACTCTGCGACAGCCATATATAATAAGAAATCTTTGTTATAGTTAGGTGGTCGTAGCAGAGGTGCGGTTGTGAGGGCATGTTTTAATGCATCGAAAGAGCGTTGAGCAGCTTCATCCCAAAAAAAAGGAACGTCTTTCTTTAGTAAACACATAAATCCCTTGGTGATTTCGGCATAGTTGGCGATGAAGCATCGTAAGAAGTTCGCCTTGCCTTGTAGATTCTGAAGTTGTAAGATTGTGCCTGGGGGGGGGGCAACTGGATTATTGCCTCCACCTTAAGAGGACCGACCATGATCCATTTCGTTGATAAGATGAAACCTAACAATCGTCCTGACGTTACATAGAAGTTGCACTTGTTTGGATTCAAGCGAATCCTAAAGTAGCGACAACGTTCGAATATTAGTCTAAGGTGTGTGGGATGATCCGTTCACTTGCGAGAGCATGATGCTAAATCATCTAGATAGGCGTCGACTATATGCTTGAGGTCATGAAAAGCAAAAGACATGGCCTGCTGGAATGTGGCTCCAGCATTTTTATGGCCAAAAGGCATCTTACGATATGCGAATGTACCCCACGGACAAATGAATGCCATTTTATGATGGTCTTTAGGTTTGATTTGGATTTGATTATATCCTGAAAAACCGTCCATGAAAGAAAAGGCTTCACAACCGGAACATTCATCAATGATCTAGTCAATGAATGGCATTGGAAAATTATCTTTGGGACATGCCTTGTTCAAATCATAGAAATCGATACATACATGAATTGTGCCTTGTCTTTTATTGACCGACATAGGATTTGACACCCATTGAGTCAAATGGATAGGATAAATAAAACCTGCCTTTAGAAATTTCTCAACCTCAATCTTGATGGCTGCTGTTTTCTTGGGATTAACTGGATGAATTTTTTGTCGAACAGGCTTGGCATTAGGATACGTTTTGATTTCATGTTCAACTATTTTCGGATAGATACCTGGCATTTCCTTATAAGACCAGGCAAAAACGTCGCGGAATTCTTTGAAAAGATCTGTGTAAATTTGAATCTCTTCGGGGGAGCAATCCGCTCCGATGAAGACATTCTCCATGACGCCAGGGTTTTGGGAGATGTTGATGGGTATAGTTTCAGCGATAGTCCCCATATTTCCCTCAACATAAATTTCTTGCATAGCTAAGAGATTAATAGGACATGGTTGATCTCCCGTCATGGTAACGGTGAATTCTCCTGCTTCGATTCGACTTAACTCTGGGAGAAAATATGATCTGTGATGAAGATATTCCCAAGGTTTGTCCAGACTAGTCATTTTTTCAATTACTGCTTTGTCAGAAGGCAAGACTAAGTCTAACAAATCGACGTTAGCGAGAGAAACCTGAGCCCAAATAGGCTCTAGAAGTGGATCTAACTCTTGTGTAGGAGTCGGATCAGGGTTAGTTGAAGCTTGCTAGACTACAGAGTACACTACCTCAGCGGAAAACAAAGGCATGGACATGTCTGAGTGCCCCGTCTCATCCATCATGGTTGATGGGGAAGGAAGAATCCAAGGATCCTCAAAGTAAGTCGTGCGGAACGACGAAACTTGAAAAATCTCAACCTTATGGTGATTAGATATAAATTTGATATCATCCTGAGGAGGTGGGAAATCGAAAGTACCCATCAAGGATGGGCACAAACCAACTCCTACGTTAACGACACCTGGTTGAGGATTATCAATCATCGGGACTGTCGATGCCCCCAAAGCTAGGTCAGGTCTGGAGAAAGATAGTTGATCAATGGTCACTATCCAACCCTCATGTGGAAACAACAAGACTCAAAAAACTATAGCAACCACAGCTTGCATAGCATAAGTCCAACTCCGTCCTAACAAGAGATTATAGTCGAGGGGAGCATCAACTACCTCTACTTTGACACACATGATTTTCCCTCCTAACTGCATAGGGAAAGAAGGAATGATGCCATGTGGTCAGAATGAATGACCGTCGAAAGTAGTGAGGAGAGTAGGTGATGGAGACAAAACGGGTTGGTCAATGGCCTGCTAGCATGCTAACAACATACTGCATGTCGAGGCGCCCTCGTTGACCACCGTGCGGAAAATATTGCGAGTAAAATTTTTCGTGGGATGAGCCACTACTATCTCAAACGTGATGTGGTAAGGCAGATGAGGTTTTAAGTCGGTTGTATCTAACATGATGGTGCCCGGATTACAAGTCTTAGTAGAGCCCAAAGCAGTTAACAAGGCTATCCTTTGAGCAGGGCAGCTTTGGAGGACCTCCAAAGAAGACATCGCACAAGGGGTTTGTGATAAATCCTCCACCACAGAGCAATTCTGGGTGGCCCTTGCATTTGGGTTGTGAGAAGATTTTCTAAATGCACCCTTTGGAATGCATGTCATTGTTTCTCCCAACGTCTTCTCAATTTGTAGAGGAAGAGATGGGAGATCAACTTCTTTACCCTTCTTAGAAGCGCTTGGTTTACTATAGTCGTGCGCTCTAGTTGTTATGAAAGCATCACCCCTAACCATATATACGTTCTCGGATGAGGGATTGTTTGGAGGAGGGCAGGTTTCTTGGCTACCCCCTTCTATGATTGTAGAGGCTTGAGTTATATTTTTCCCATGTTGAAAGGGATTAGTCAACACTGCCTGCTGTTGCTGTGTGAAAAAATTTTGGGCCTCTGCAAGTCGAGGACAAAGATGGGTTGGGTGGTCTTCTACACACAAGTTGCATGGATACCTCACCTTTCATTTTTTCATGTTGTCCCCACCAGCATTATCAGTGGGTTTTTTATCCCCCTTACCCTTCTTTCGTTGTTTTTTCTTCCCTTCAGGCTGCTGGGTGGCCTTTGGGTTAGTCGACTACATGGTGTGTACTTCCGACGTTTGGGTAGGGGGAGTAGCCAAAGTAGTAGTTTGGCTGGCTGCTGTGTGTTGTATGGATAACTGTTGCAACTGTTTTGTCAATTGATCAGTGGGCTTGGTTTGTGCTGAACCAACAATACCATCGGCATGTGGTCCAGCTCTCTGTCTAGTTTTATCCAATATCAAACGTGGCGCATCTAGCAAGATGTATAATAAACCAGACTGAGAATAGATGAGCTCAAACTGTTGAGCCCTCATGATGGCATCTTCTTCAGAGAAAACTTTGGACGTTGCGAAGTCTTTGGATAACTGTGGGACCAAAGACTTAAGGAACCACTCAAGCAGGAATGCTGGTGGGACTGGTACTTTGATTAGACTCTTTCGACGTCTCCATTCTCGGATATGATCAGAGATATCTTCCACTGCTATCTGTTCAAAATTGGCGAGCAGATCTGTGCCAGCGTCGTATCTCATAGGTAACTAGAAATGGTTAAGGAAATCCATCGCCAGTTTGCCAAAAGAAGAGTATCTTGAGTGATCGAGCTCGATGTACCATTTTGCGACACTCCCAATAAGAGTATGTTGAAACAATCGCAACTATACGGAGTCATCTTTCAATGAGTTAGATGAACACCAAAGATGAAAGGTAGTCACATGATCACCTGGATCTTCATTAGTCTTGGCTTCAAACTTTGGAATGTCCGAAGGCAACTTCGTCGGCATAGGAGGCCAACGTGGATCATGACAAATAGGATCATTTAACAACCTTGTCAAATCTGGCAAGTGTAACGTCGCCAGGAATGGTAATTTGGGTTGTTGCTGATAACCTGGGAAAAAGGGTCCTTGAGTTTGACTGGCACCAGGTTGCCAGGAAAAGTTTGGCTACTGGCCCGGATTCTGGTAGAATCCATGGCCTTGACCAACGTAAGGATTTTGCATCTGTGGAGACATCATCGGCTGATTTCCCATAAAGGACATAGAGTGTTGGACATGCATCGTGTTTGAAGGACTTTGGGAAGGATTACCCCATGTCGGTCCTGATGGGAGAGGCATAGTAGTCTGTCCGTGGTTCCATTAACTGTGGAAAGAATTACCCCAGAATGACATTCCAGAGGAGGGAAAAGATCCTTGTCTTGAGTTCCAAGGTCCTGCTATGTGTGCCCCCTATGCAGGAATAGTACCTTGCACAGGAGTGGATTGTCCAAAAATGGGGTTGCCCCCCGATGGAAAAGTGGTGGATGAGAATGTGTTGTTACCAAATGTCTTGTTCCAAGAAAACAGTGTCAAACCTACCGGCATACTGTGCGCAGGTGTTCCTTGACACCCTGCTCCAAATAAACTAGTGTGTGTAGGCTGCCCGACGGACTACTGATGCGGACCACCAAGCGAAGGGGACGAAGGAGGGATATGACCTCCTGCGTAAGGAAAAGCATTAAAAGGAATAGGAGTTCCCCCAAAGTGACCTTGTAGAGGAGTGCTAGAGCTCCCTACCCCCAGACCCAAAGTCTGTAAAGTGGAGTAGGTTAGTGCAGGACTTGTACCTGAACTAGGCATACCGTATGAAAATGGAGGTCCTGTCGCACTAGGTGTGAAGGGAGTTGTGGCTGCTACCATAGACGGGTTCGGTCCACTGTGCGATGCAGTTTCGGCTGAGACCATGGTGGCTCAGACCGACGATGGTAGATTAGGAGATGACTCTTCTGTGGTAGCAACTGTGGTGGGAATTGAAGAATTCCTAGAAGAAGTAACAACATTTGTTTCCATAGCTGTGTGAGGCACTGTCTGGCATTCGTGAAATTGGATTGGTACAATAAATGGTGCCAAGATATCAGTGGTTGGGGTTTCAACCGAGCCAAGAGTGGCTGCTTCAAGGTTCAAAATGGTTGATTCCTCTGGGAGTTGTTTGGGCACAAAGGTTTGTAACCCGGTCGCTTCAAAAGACCATTGTTGGTCTAGCTTCCACCTTAATGGTGGCGGGGGTGGCTCCAGTGTAACTGGTGGCAGGCCAAGAAGCCTTTGTGACCGGTGGAGCTCGGGATCCTCCACTATGTGAGAAGATCCAAGACATGCTAAGGTATTCTAAATGTTCAAAAGTAACACACACTAAAAAATAAGCCCCTAAAAGATAAGACAAGCAATCACTAAACTATTTGGAAGAACAGTTACAACAACCAACACTAGAGCAACTTACCAGTGCAATTGCAACTCAAAAATGGAAGCACCCTCCAGCTATACTCTACAAAGTGTGGCCTGATATCTGTCCTAGGTACCGTGGTATACCCCCGCAGTCACCTGTGTATGTCCCTAAAAAGATTGGTAACTAGGTTGCCAACACGCGAACAGTCACCAGGCGGGTACAGTTGAAAGTCGGGTAGACCACAATGAGCAGGGTATCGAGCCCGAAACCTGTCAAGGGTATCGAGAGAAAATGGTACAGAAGACAACTGAGGACCTCAAATGGATTTGAGACCCATGAAGCCCCGTGGAAAATGCAAACGATGAAATCCCAAAACAAGCCCTCTATATGTGTTCTCCACTACGATTGGTCCGGCTTTGGAGGGGTTATCTCCACTACCTTTCCGCATGCGACCTCATGTTTATCCCCTGTGTTAGAGGGGCATCCCAGATAACTTCCATGAAACTGGACTTAGGCACTCCCTATCTCAGACTCTAATGTTTGGTTTTGAATGGCCTTGAAGAGTTTCCTCTCCAACCTAATCCAAGGCCCTAGTCCTGAACTAGTTTGTGAACCCTACAAACATAAAAGTCTAATAGATTTTAAAATTAGTTTTGCTTTTATGGCTTTATCTTACATCAAGGGGTATGAGGGTGAAACTGATGATGTGTAAAGACGAAAGAAAAATGAATGAAAAAGCTGGAAAAAAAAAAACTTTTACTAAATGCAAAATTTCAACAACTTTTCACAAAGACAGATTTCTTTTTTGAATTTTTCTAAGATTTTATACAGCAAACTCAAAGGAATTTTGCTCGACTATGAGATACTTATGATCTAAGTGAACTGCAAAAAAAACTTACGAAATAAAAAGACTTTTCCCTATCTAATGATGCAGAAACACACTCCTCAACCAAAGAAGAAAATGAAAAGAGATTTTTTATTTATTTAAGTGCTAGTAAAGCAGAAAAGGGAAAATACCGACAAGCAAAAAACCAAGAAAAACAAATTCTGTCTTAAAGCATAGATTGCAAAGAATCAGAGTAAAGAATCACACAATGGCAATAAAAAAAAAACAAAGATGCTCACGCTTGTCTAAAAACCATAAAACATTTTTTTTATATATATTTTTCTGTTAACTTTTTACTGAGAAAAAGAAGGCTAAGGGTAAGATGACCTAACCTACTGACTGTTCAAACCTAGACTCAAACACCTGAGAGGAATACTTCTTATCAAAGGAGGGAATGACTGCTCCACCTTGAACAAAAAGTAGCATGTCCAAGCATGCGACTGTCACTAAAACAACACGTGTGCAAACGAGTGTTGAATAGAGACAGAAAGCATGTACACACGGGATGACCTTGTACAGGCCACATGTATATCTAAATTCTAAGGAAAAAAATGAAAAAAGGCAGTCTAGACCAGGAAGAGGCCTCTGGTATTGATAACCAGGGTCCCTTGAAGGCTTAGATGCTCTTTCTAACAGAAAATACAAATAATGCAAGGAATAATAAGGCGAAAAAAGGAAATCTGAGATAGGACTGTGAACCAGCAAGACTCAGACAGGATTCCAGAAAACCCCTTGAGAATGTGTAATTCTGACAGGGAAGAGGAGGATTGCCTCTAAGGTTCTCTAAACTCCTACATGCTACTACTATCTCTACAGCTAGTGTTCACACGTGCGCTATCAAATAATAGGGCGTAGGTACACGCATGCAGGCCTTCTGCAGGCCACATGTACCTCTGTGTGTCCCAAAAACTATAGTCAAGAAAAAGTCAGGGAAAGCTGGTATGGAAAACCAGACTCCCTGCTAGCCTAGACCTTACAGAAAAAGACAGGCAAAGAAAAACAGAAAACCTAATCTTTAAACTACCCAAAAACTCAAATAAATCCAGGAATCCTAAAGAGTATCATCCCCAGTATGGTCGCCAATTCTATTGTTGGGAAAAACACCCTATGGACTAGCAAACTAGGGTCAGACTTGCATGCAGATTTTGACCGAATAGAAACTAATTTTTTACCTACAACATAAGATTTAAACCCCTTTTTCACAGTAAATGCATGGAAAAGGACCACCAACCTTATTACCGACGTTCGATGTAGATCCTCCATTGTGCTTTTATTACTTTCTTGCACTGCTCCTTCCACAGATGACCTGCACTCAAGACAAACAACAACTATGCATGCATGTTACTTCTATACTCAAGGGTTAGAAATCAAGCATAAATTAATCAAACTATAGACAATTTATGCATTGGGATGGGAAAACCATTCTTTTTATTACTGAAAGTGAATCAACTTACAAAAGCTGAGACCGACCACTGCTCCTTGAACCTGATCCTGGGCTCCTCTTCTTCTTTCCTTCAACTTCTTTGCGTTAAATATCCTTTGGCATGAGGAAAGGCTAAAGGGTTGGGACAATGGATTATGTAAATGGGTAGATTTTCTTCGCTATATTTTTTCCTCCTCCAAATGGTACCCCTACCCCTTCTTTTATAGGCTAGAAGGAGCTAGGGTTTTGGATGAACCCTCGGCCATGCATGGCTGGGAGTTTCAGTTAACTGACCCATAGATTTTTGTTCCGTTGGAAACTTTCATTTTTCCATGCTTTGTTATGTACACACGGGCTGTTGTGAGTCAGCCAGCGTGTACATGCATGCAGTAATGAGTTAGGGCGTGTGGGCCTTGACACAAGAGGATTTTCAAAGAGTTGTTCAACAGATTTTTGGCAAAGAAGGGATATGAGTTGGCCTGATGCCAAGTAAGCATGTGTGGTGCAATTTAGGGTTATAACAGTATATGTCAAAGTTATGCATTGCATCTCCACTAAAGATATTTGGGAAAAACTACATAATATTTATGAAGGAGATGCAAAGGTCAAGGCAGCAAAGCTTCAAACTTACAAAGGTCAATTTGAGTAGGTAAATATGAAGGAAGATGAGAATATTGTATATTATTTCTTATGATTTGATAAAACATTGAATGTAATCATAGGATTGGGAGAAGAAGTTGATGAATCTATAATTGTTCAAAAGTTATTAAGATCTCTTCCAATGATATTTGATCCTAACATCTCAGCACTAGAAGAAAGGGAATATATAGACTCAATAAGCATGGATGAACTACATGGAGTCTTCACATCCTATGAAATGAGAACTGAACAAGAGAATCCAAGTATAAAATAAGCATCATTCAAAGCATTCAAGAAGTCAAATAAAAAGGGAAATCAAAAATAAAAATAAGATAACAACAGCAGTGACATCTTGGAAGATGATGAAGAAGTGGCCAACTTAGTCAGAAGACTAAAAAAGGGAACCAACGACAAATATTGAGGTAAGCTTCCTTTAATTTGTTTTAATTGTGATGGTATTGGTCATTTTTCTAACAAATGTGATCACAAGAAAAATAAGAGAAATGAAGAAGATGATTCAGATAGCAAACAAACATATAAAGGAAAAAGAACCAAAAAGAAAGTCTTTGGGAAAAGTTTTTGTACCAAAGAATACAACTCCTCATCAGAAGAATATGAAGTGAGTGACAGTCAGACAGAAAGAGTTCTGTTAGCAACATTTCTTGCACATGGATTTTTTCCTCTCCGATTTGAGGCCTCTGATGTAAACACATAGAAGTGGGATTTTGAAAGCCGGTCAGGTGAGTTTTATTCAAAGGCCGCAACCATAAACGTCAAGCGAGCCTGATCATGGACACGAGAAATAGTGAAAGATATCTAGACCATCCTTCTGAGAAAGGACGCATGGCAGGAGATTGGCGTCATCGAGAAAGTCCCGACAGGGAAGCGCCCATCGAGAAACTTGAAGCCATCGGGATATCGGGGATCTTGGGGACGAGTGATTCGTGCACTTCAAAAATGCGAACCGCGAAACCCCGACGGAAAGTATGGTCAAGGGCATATGGTAGTGGTCACTTGGACCAGGGCCTAGTCAAAGGGCTAGCACGAAAGGCGCATCGACAATCGAAGAATCACGAGTCCCGGAGACTTGTGTATTGAGACATCGAAATCGCCGAAACCCCGACAGAGGTTTGGCCGAGGTCATATAGGAGGTGGTCATATGGACCATGGTCTAGCCGGGAGGGGATAAGGACATAAAGGAGCTCATCGGAGAGTCGGTGATCAGGAGTTCAAAGGGTTGAGAACTCTTGACAACGGGAAACACAAAACCCCGAAACCCGATACAGAGTCGAGAAAAGTCACCGTGAAGTACATGAGACCGTGAGGAAAGAAGAAGAGACCTGTGGACTGGGTCAGGTGTCCATCAGGGATTCCACTCAGGGATCCAAAAAGATGCTTCAGCCCAGCAGAAAGGAGAAAGGGGGTGGGTGAGGCCTCACGTCACCCATTTATTACAGAATATGGAGGTCCCGGCTGAAGTATTACCCAGGAYGGCCCCTTGTACCGGTTCTCTTCAGGAAAACCACGTCGAGTCTCCAACTCACCAGAAGAACCTGCACACGCCAATTCAATATTCAAGGGGCTCAGCTACCCCCTGGTGCGAGCCATGCTGAGTTAAAGAGGCGTGTGAGAGGGGAACATAGGGCAGATTTGATTGAAGCAGACTGACAGCCTATCCTGGTAGATAAGCTCCTCATTGTCAAGCATTGAATTCATGATATGATGATGCCTTCAGTGCCGGAGTCAGTTGCAAGTATATGTAGGCATTTCTGCCATTTTTTGTAGGCATCGATGGTTGAGCAGAGCTCCCTGGTTGTAAAATTTTAATGAAGCATTGTTGTTCTGGTTATGTACGAGATTTGGAGACTTCTTGCCTTATGAATTCCAGTTTCTATCATATCTTTGTTTACACTGTATTAGAGCAGCTCGGAATTGGAGGATCCAGTCGAGCTGTAAGTATTATAGGATGCTGTTGTAATGGATCACTGTAATAGTTACAGAGCCTCTAATCAGTCCCTGTAATTCTCTTAGCGTTGAATGACTTGGAATTGGAGGATCCAGTCAAGTCCTCTTTCAGCTTCTTGAAGCCCTGAACCAGAAGGATCCTATTTTCGTAGTATTTCCTCTGCAAACTGCTGCAAGCCTGATGCCTAGAGCTGTTTGTCCACTTTCTCCTAAGTCTTCCACCTGTTCATGTTTAAATCAACCCACTGGCTGAAGTTAGGATTCCATACCTCCTCTGTCCTTACGTACTAGACTCAGTCCTTGAGTTAGAGTGATACCCCTTAGAGCCATTATCTCCATTTGATCACCCATGATAAACAAATCGTGACATAAAACTGATGGGCGTTGGGCTCTGCTCCTGCAAGCAATCCAGGAGTGACTTCTAACACTAACATTTCTGGCGCCGTTGCCGGGGACGAAGTTGAATATTTTCCCTGGGTAGAATGACAATGAGCTTCTGATTATGAGGGTGCATCAGATATCAGAACCCTTGAAGATTGCACTTGCACCTGGCGACTCCACTGAGGTCATTACACCTGGTAATTCCTCTGTTGCAGTGCCTCTGGCTACACCTGGTAGCACTTAGGAGACACAAAGCTCAGTTCCGGTCTTTGATGGTGAATGAAGATTGGGCTCACTTGTTATAAATTGCATTCACCTGGCGACTCCACATTTAAAGACTCCACCAGAGGGGATTCTATTGACAGGAGGAAGTCCATGTTGAAGGGAAAGACCAGGTATCAGTTTATGAACTTACTGCATGAAGTTCTGTATTTCTTTATCAGCTCATTTTTCTCTTTCCCTTCATTTATAGAGAATTTTCTTCTCTACTTTGTACATTCTGATGTCCCTGAGCCCCCTCTTATCCACTCAACCTTGGAAGAAGAAAACATACCCTCTTCTTGTGTTGTAGATACTGATCTTGTGCCTTCGCCTCTGCCTATCCTTAAAGATGAGATCTGTATCACACCTCCTCTTTAAGTCAAATGCCCTTGTAATCCTAAGGAGGTTGAGAATAATTCACAGTCTTCTCAGACCTTGTTACCCCCTGTTTTTCCTACTGAGCCCTCCCAGCCTCTCGTTGAATCCCATGATCAACCCACCTCTTTTCAAGTCAAAATCAGAAATAGGTTGTTTAAACCTCTGCGACTGCCATATCACCTTAACCCTTATCCTCATGATTTATTTGGGTATCTTCCTCGATTTTCTGGGGAAGATCATGTTACAGCTGAGAAGCATATGGAAGCCTTTGAGACCCTTGTTGATCAGTTTGAGATCATTCATGAGGATGTTGTCCTGAGGATGTTCTCACGTTCCCTGTCTGGAGATGCTGCAGTGTGGTTTAGATGTCTGGAGACCGGTTCTATTGGTTCCTGGACCGAACTATACCATGCTTTTTTAAAAGGTTGGGGTGAGAACAAGTCCCTTGATCAATATTGGTTCGAGTTTAACACCTTGAGGAGAGGGGAAGATGAATCCTTGGTTATTTTCAACAGGAGATTTTTTAGTGCTTATCATAGCATGCCTGCAGAGATCAAACCCATAGAGACTGCTGCTATGCTGTACTATATCATGGCTCAGCATCTAGAGCTTGTCTTCCTCCTGAGAGAGAGGAAATCCTCATCATTGATACATCTATTTGAAGATGCTTTAGAGGTTGAAGAAAACATCAGGGCCAGCAGGTGGA
>ML777131.1:2582148-2605400 GCA_009831015.1 Picea engelmannii | reverse complement strand
CTGCTTGAATGGCTATGGTGGAAATCAGCTTTCACCTAGCCTCATGAGTGTTTTATTAGTTTAGGACCATACATAAATAAGCTCTTTTGAGCATGTATTTCTATTTTATTGTTTTGTTTTTCGGCTTGTATTTTCAGCAGTAGAATATTTTGAGCCAGACTCCATAGCCCAAAAGCAAGGCACTGAAATTGCAAAAGTGTTCTTAGAGCATCACAGGGACGACTCTATCCCCCATGGAGCCTAATGTTAGCAACATTTCTTGCACATGGATGTTTTCCTCTCTGATTTGAGGCCTCTGATGTAAACACATAGAAGTGGGATTTTGAAAGCCGGTCAGGTGAGTTTTATTCAAAGGCCGCAACCATAAACGTCAAGTGAGCCTGATCATGGACACGAGAAATAGTGAAAGATATCTAGACCATCCGTCTGAGAAAGGACGCGTGGCAGGAGATTGGCGTCATCGAGAAAGTCCCGACAGGGAAGCGCCCATCGAGAAACTTGAAGCCATCGGGATATCGGGGATCTTGGGGACGAGTGATTCGTGCACTTCAAAAATGCGAACCACGAAACCCTGATGGAAAGTATGGTCAAGGGAATATGGTAGTGGTCACTTGGACCAGGGCCTAGTCAAAGGGATAGCACGAAAGGCGCATCGGTAATCGAAGAATCACGAGTCCTGGAGACTTGTGTATTGAGACATCGAAATCGCCGAAACCCTGACAGAGGTTTGGCCGAGGTCATATAGGAGGTGGTCATATGGACCATGGTCTAGACAGGAGGGTCTAAGGACATAAAGGAGCTCATCAGAGAGTCAGTGATCGGGAGTTCAAAGGGTCGAGAACTCTTGACAATGGGAAACGCAAAACCTCGAAACCCGATACAGAGTCGAGAAAAGTCACCGTGAAGTACATGAGACCGTGAGGAAAGAATAAGAGACCTGTGGACTGGGTCAGGTGTCCATCAGGGATTCCACTCAGGGATCCAAAAAGCTGCTTCAACCCAGCAGAAAGGAGAAAGGGGGTGGGTGAGGCCTCACGTCACCCATTTATTACAGAATATGGAGGTCCCGGCTGAAGTATTAGCCAGGACGGCCCCTTGTACCGATTCTCTTCAGGAAAACCACGTCGAGTCTCCAACTCACCAGAAGAACCTGCACACGCCAATTCAATATTCAAGGGGCTTAGCTACCCCCTGGTGCGAGCCATGCTGAGTTAAAGAGGCGTGTGAGAGGGGAACATAGGGCAGATTTGATTGAAGCAGACTGACAGCCTATCCTGGTAGATAAGCTCCTCATTGTCAAGCATTGAATTCATGATATGATGGTGCCTTCAGTGCCGGGGTCAGTTGCAAGTATATGTAGGCATTTCTGCCATTTTTTGTAGGCATCGATGGTTGAGCAGAGCTCCCTGGTTGTAAAATTTTAATGAAGCATTTTTTTTCTGGTTATGTACGAGCTTTGGAGACTTCTTGCCTTATGAATGCCAGTTTCTATCCTATCTTTGTTTACACTGTATTAGAGAAGCTCAGAATTGGAGGATCCAGTCGAGCTGTAAGTATTATAGGATGATGTTGTAATGGATCATTGTAATAGTTACGGAGCCTCTAATCATTCCCTGTAATTCTCTTAGCGCTGAATGACTTGGAATTGGAGGATCCAGTCAAGTCCTCTTTCAGCTTCTTGAAGCCCTGAACCAGGAGGATCCTGTTTTCGGAGTTTTTCCTCTGCAAACTGCTGCAAGCCTGATGCCCAGAGCTATTTGTCCACTTTCTCCTAAGTCTTCCACCTGTTCATGTTTAAATCAACCCACTAGCTGAAGTTAGGATTCCAGACCTCCTCTGTCCTTACGTACCAGACTCATTCCCTGAGTTAGAGTGATACCCCTTAGAGCCATTATCTCCATTTGATCACCCATCATAAACAAATCGTGACATAAAACTGATGGGCGTTGGGCTCTGCTCCTGCAAGCAATCCAGGAGTGACTTCTAACGCTAACAAGTTCCATTCATGGAAATAGAATACTCTAATAAGGAAGAAAACGAAGAGGAATATGAAGAGGTATAAGTTCACTACAAAGAAGAACTGTTGAGTGTTATAGAAGTTATAAAAAAGAGAAAACAAGAAAAACAAGAAGCTCCGGGAAGAACTAGACAAGAAGGAAGACACTCAGAATTCAAACTCTAAAGAACTAGAGAAAATGATCACTGAGTTAAAGGTTCAAATAGAAGAAGACAAAAGAATCGAAGAATGACTCAAAGAACAATTAGAAGAAATAGACAAGATCATTGGAAATTTGGAAGCAAAGGTTGTTACATTGAGAAAATACCTTCAACAGAAAAACATGCAGAACAACTCAAAGGTTTTGGATAATATTATCAACTGTCAAAGGCCACATCATGACAAATCCAGGATAGGATAAAATCAGATAGAAATAGGTTCAATATCCAAAACCACAGATAAAGAAACACAACCAAGAAGCTATGAAGAGACAATTAGAGAAGACAAGAAGTTTTACAGGGAAGATCACAGGGACACTCCACCTAAAAGATTCATATTTCATAATCAACGACATTCAGAATCAAGCAAGCTTCAGGAAGAAGAATAATTTATAAGAGAAACTCCTTTCAGAAGATCTTCAACTCCCAAGTATCAAAATATTTTTCTTTTCTTTATGTTATGCATGTAATAATTTTGGACACAAAGTTGTAAATTGTAGAGGTAATAGCAGGAACATAAACAACTTTGAAATTCATGCACAAAATGATTATCCAAGAAGGTCTAGTGAAACACAGAGAAGAAGCTACAACAGGTTTGAATAATTGAGCACTGAAGTGGAATGTTACAAGTGCAAACACTTTCGAGACATGGACAAATATTGTAGAATGATAGTCCCTCCTAGAGAATCACAACAGAATGAAAACAGTCACACATAGGAACCTTACTAGAGAATATGGATAAGAAAGAAAAAACATTTTAAAAATGAAGAATGCACACTCTCCCTACGAGTTGAACACAAGAAACATGGTTGATATGTTGACAGTGGTTTCTTAAAGAACATGACAGGTAAAGATGACAATTTTCGTACATTAATAAAGGAAAGATATGGATCAGTCTCCTTTGGAAATGATGACTCAGCTAGAATCATTGGAAACGACACAGACAGAATTGGAAACAAGAATACAAAGGCAAAAAATATTCTACTAGTGGAAGATATGAAACATAATATTCTAAGTGTAATTCAAATGTGTGGACAAGGTCATAAACTTATGCTCGATTCACAAAAGTGCGAGATAAGAAAATCAAGATCAGGAAAATTGATTGCAACAACTACAAGAACTTCAAGCAACATATATGTATTAATTGAAATTGGAAATGAAAAGTGTTGTCTAGGAAAAGAAGATGAATTTTGGATATGGAACTGAAGAATGGGTCACCTAAACTTCAATAACCTCATCAAAATTAGCAAAAAGGAACGAGACAGAGAAATTCCCCAGATCACAAAGCCAACCAACACATTATGCAAGCATTGTCAACAAGGAAAGAAAACAAAGACCAGATTCAAATCAAAGGAATATTCCAAAACAAGACCACTCAAAATTTTGCATATTGATCTATTTGTACCAACTAGAAGAAATGGTTTAAAAGGTGAGCAATACTTTATGTTATTGGTTGATGATTATACAAGAATGTCTGCAGTTTATTTTCTCAAGAAGAAATCATAAGAATTTGAAAATTTCAAGGTATACAAGGAAATGGTTGAAAATGAATTGGATTCAAAAATAAAATGTTTGAGATCAGACAATGGAGGAGAGTTTACTTCAAAGTAATTTGTGGATTTCTAAAGCAAGCATGGAATAAAAAGGCAATTCTTCATCGCCAGGACACCTCAACAAAATGGAGTTGTTGAAAGAAAGAATGGGATAGTACGGGAAATGACTCGAACAATGTTAATGGATTCTAAATTAACATATGTCTTTTGGACACATGCAGTGCATAAAATAGTTCACATTCAAAATATAGTAATGCTTAGAAACAACAGTGATAAAACTCCCTACGAGCTATGGAAATGAATACCAACAAATGTGAAGAACTTCAGAGTGTTCGGAAGAAAAATCTACATTAAAAGACAAGATGGTAGAATGGGAAAGTTTGACTCTTGTGTGGAAAAATGCATACTTGTTGGTTACTCAAGTACAAGGAAAGAATATAAGCGTTAAAATATAAGGCTCAACAAAGTTTTGGAAAGCATCAATGTAACAGTTGATGAAACAGGTGGACGAAAAATAAAGGAAAGAAAAAGAATCAGTGGAACAAGTTTATGAAGAAGAAGAAAAGGATGAAGAAGATGTAGAAAGGGAAGATGAAGAAGATCAAATAGAAGTAGAAGAGAAAGTTCAGAAAGTACCTCCAAAGACACCTAGAAAATGAGTACAAAAGAGTCATCCTTCAAATCAAATTATTGGGAACAAAGATGCAGGAATGTAGACTAGAGGAAAAATTCGTTCACCAGAACAACTGCACCTAGCACTCTTATCTTCGATTGAACCAAACAGTTTTGAATAAGACAACAATGATGAATTCTGGAAAAATTCCATGAATGAAGAGTTGAATCAAATAGAGAAGAATGAGACTTGGGAATTGGTTCCAAGACCTAGGTACAAGAATGTGATTGGCACAAAGTGGGTCTTCATAAATAAATTGAATGAAGATGGACAGGTTACCATGAACAAAGCTAGATTGGTATGTAAAGGATACACACAAGTTGAAGGGATAGACTTTGAAGAGACGTTTTCCCCAATTTATATAATGGAAGAAATACGATTGATCTTAGCTTATGCATGTTCCAATAATATTAAAGTGTATCAGATGGATGTGAAATCAACCTTTCTGAATGGGGAACTTGAAGAAGAAGTCTACATTGAGAAACCAGAAGGATTTCAACTGACAGAGAACGAATATTACATGTGCAGGTTGAAGAAGGCCTTGTATGGTCTAAAATAGGCTCCTAGAGCATGGTACTCTAGACTGGATAGATATCTACTGCAAGAAATGTTTAGAAAAGGAAATGCAGACAACAACCTCTACATCAAGTGATGATGACAGGCTAAGACAAAAATTTGCAAAGGATATGCAGAATGAATTTGAAATTCCATTACTTGGAGAACTATATTTCTTTTTGGGTCTTCAGATATGTCAAAGAAACCAAGGCATTTCTATTTCTCAAACTAAGTATATCAGAGAAATGATAAAGAAGTTCGAAATGGAATATTGCAAACCAGTTAACACTCCTATGAAAACTAGCTGCAAGTTGATCAAAGATGATGATTCAAAGTCTACATATCAGAGGAAATACAAGTCAATGATTGGTAGCTTACTCTATGTGACAACATCCAGACCAGATGTAATGCATGCAATTGTACAGGTGGCATGATTTCAGGAAGCACCAAAGGAATCACACGTTCTAACAATGAAGAGGATTTTTAGATATCTCAAGGGCACATAAGAGTTTGGATTGTGGTATCCAAAAGGAAAGGATCTATCACTTATTGCCTACAAAGATGTAGATTGGGTAGGTTGCATTCATGATCGATGAAGCACCAGTGGAGCGACATTCTACTTGGGTGAGTGTTTGGTATCTTGGCTAAGCAAGAAACAATCATTAGTATCATTGTCTACAACCGAAGCAGAGTATATTTTAGCAACAACATGTACACAAGCTCTATGGATGAAATGAAATTTGATATATGTACAGGTTGAGTATGATGAGCCCATTCCTATATATTGTGATAATACAAGCACTATCAATATCTCAAAGAATACAGTCATGCACTCCAAGACGAAGCACATTCCTATCAAGTATCACTTTCTATGGGTGTTGTGCCTCGTTCGTCACCTTATTGAGAAAAATAGAGGTTCTTGCAAGCTTAGTTGAGTTTTCTAAGCAGGACAGCTGTAAGGAAAAGGGTTAGAGAAAGAAATATAAAAGAACAACTAAGAAATAAAATAACAACTAAACTAGTGAGCATAGGGACATAAGAATAAAAGAAACAATAAGAATCATGTCACCAATGGTAAGGTTTATATCAATGAAAGAAAACACCAAGAAGAAAGAGGACTATGAGTCCCTTCTTCCTCCAAGGGAGGGATCTTGGACCCCCACAAATAAGCTCTTCTTACAACTTTGAATGAAAATGGTGAAATAATTCCTTACAAATCCACTCAAGGGGTGAGATGGATTGCCCAATGTAATGGTGCTAAGATACTCTTGATGATAATAAAGGATTCCTCAAGAGAATAGTAGCAGCATAACTTTGCTATTGAAATTCCTTGAAAATAAAGTGCACCCATGGCCTTTTTATAGCACCTCCTTGAGGCATTGTGCAACCAGCTTGTAGTGTGAAAAGAGCCTAATTAGGGAATTTTTAGGTCTTTGACCAGCCACCCAGTCAGATTCAGTCCAGATTTGAGTGTCAAATCAACTTGGAAGCTGAAACAGAAGTGGGTGGGAGGCCGACCAGTCTCATAAATGCATTGTTCTCACATGTGCACGGCTTTTAGCGACCACAATCATGCATCGGGCACATGTGTGCTTTTCTTACGTTTCTGTTTTGCGTATGTGCGCGCGCACCCTGTGTATTCATAGAGCACTTTAATTTTATCATTGGTTGCATAGTTTTTGACCCTTTGGAAATTCTTTTGTGGTAATTTTGGTCTATGGGTGACCTCATAACTATTTGACGATGCTGGATTCTTGTAACCATTTTCGGATGAAATTTCAGTGATAACAACGGGAACAGGTTGCAGAGAATAAAATCAGAGTTGAATATATGGGAACAAAAGAACAGGTTGCAGATATCTTCACAAAACTGCTTCCAAGGGAAGATTTGAGTATCTTCGCAAGAGACTCGGAGTAATTTCTACTCCAAAATGAATTCCTTTTAATGCTTATCTTATATATTTTAGATTTACACAAGGAAGAACCATCAAGAGGATAGTTTAGATTGGGGGAGCAGGTTTAGGAAGAGTTCAGTCAGGGGGAGCATCCCCAAGGATAGGTCAGTTAGGGGGAACAACCCCAGACATGAATTTACCTTTACCATTGATGTCAAAGGGGGAGAGAATCACGAGATGAAAAACATAGAGATTCATCATATGCAGGACAGAGAGTTAGATGCTTGGAGAGAGAGCACAAAGGCATGTTTCCAAAGGGAGTGATGATCACAGGGGGAGCATAAGAAATATGAATTTAGTGTTCCATCAGAGTGTTTCCATCAATTCCAAAGGGGGATATTGTCGATTAATTGGGTTGGGTTTCATTGATGTCAACCCTTGAATCAAGTCTGGTAGCAAATTCTGGTAGACAAATAGTATGGTTAATGGATCTAAGTTTGTTTTATGTATAATGGTATGTAGGTTAGTATATTTGCAGATAAAACTATTCGAGATGGATAGTGCATGTCATGTCGTTTCTGGTGATAAGTGGAATGCCACATAACTCCTCACAGTTAGAGAGTTATGGCCTTGAGAAGTTGGCAAACCCTAATGAGTTATCTAGAAGTCAAAGAAGTCAAAATTATTCTAGAAGCTCCTAGAAGAAGTTGACTAGTCAAGTGAGTGAAACTAGGAGTTAATCATGGGTTACGTTGTTGTGAATAATAAAATAATTAAAAATAAATTAGTTGCAACTAGAAGTGGAGAATTTACTATTTGTATCAAAGTGGGTTAGAAGTGGACAAGTGGTTAGAAGTGGGTTATCCCTAAAAGCAGGAAATTGGGTTAAGTTGTTTAGAAGGTAACCCCTTGAGGAAGCTACATGAAAGTATAAATAAGAGAGAAAGGCTCCCCTATTAGAACCTATTGAGCACATTGAATATCTATTATTGTGTAAGGTTTATTACAGGTACTCATTGATACATCTGAAGTTGCACAAGTATGAGGTAACATGAAGAGTTGACGGTGAAAGTTTTGGAATTACATAAAATACTGTAAAGCCCTAGTTTTTGAGGTGTACGTGGGCTGCAGTGGAGCAAGGCGCGTATTTACATGGGCTAGCAGTATAATAGGGAATGTACATAAGGGTAAAGACCAAATAACTTGAGAAGATGAAGATGTCAGGTCTCTAGAGTCTGAAAGCAAGCTCCTAGGAAGGTCTACAGTGATCAGGTACATCAAATCCATCTACTGGTTCAGAAGGTATGTCTTATTTATATGAGTATTTGGGTTTTGTTGTCTACATGAGAAATGGTCATGGGGGTTTGAGGATTTTCCCTAGAGATATTAGTGATTGCATGGGAATTTTTGTATAAGTCATATCTATAGAAATATAGTGTCGATATAACAATATTTATCATTGATACATCTTGTTAGTGTTGAGGCACATCTTGTATTTCTTGGCATATGGTTAAGGGTTTTTGTGGTACATGCTTGAGAGATTGTATTTGTGAAGTGGTTGATGTATTTAGAGGTTGTATATCATAAATGGTTTGATGTCTAATTCATATGAGGGTTATTGTACTTGTTCATGATTATACACACTTGTATGGCACATGACTAGAGAGATATAGATGCATTTGATTAAAGGATATGTATGAGGATGTATGTATAGGGAACAACTACAGTCTAGACAGAGTGACAGGTTGTAGGTTGATGTGACAGAGACTACAGAGGGTTATATATTTTCAAGATAAGAGAAAACCCTAGTCTTTAGAAGGAATATGCAGGTTGTAGTACAGATAGGTTGTGTACATACATGGGTTGCATTATAGATAGGGCATGTACATACACACACTGTAGAACAGATAGGTTGTGTATCTGTTGTTTTTTGGTTGGTACAAACTAAGTACAAGTACAGGTTGATTAAAAGGCAGTGATACAGGTTGGCTACAGGTCAGTGGTACAGGTTGGTACAGGTTTATAGTGGTATATCTCACAATGACAGTGTGGTCGTGTTTTCTTCATTTGAAACTTATATTTCAGGGTGGTAGGATGGGGAAAGGATAGGTGGTTGTAGCCACCTTGTGGTTGTAGTTGAAGAACATAGGGGGTTGTAGTTGCCTTTTGTTTGTAGCCATAGAATTGAGGATTTGTAGCTTCCCTCAGGTTGTAGCCTGAAAATATAGGGGGTCAAAGCCTCCTTCGAGTTGTAGCTAGAGAAAAAAGGAAGTTGGTGCTTCCAATGAATGTAATTCTTAAATACATATAAGAAAAATCATTACGTGGTTTTCTCCCGCATTGGGTTTCCATGTAAAAATATTGGTGTATTGTGTATGTGTATGATTGTTCATTGTTCATGGTTTATTTACTTTCCACTTATTGGATGATAATAATATATTGATATTAAAGATACAATAACACTTGTATACTGTGGTTAAAAGGATTAAAAATATCTATTACTGATTCACCCCCCTCTCAGTAATCCAACATTGGTGAAGTCAGGATCTGTCTCATAGAAGTGGGGCCATATGGAGGTCTCATGGCCCTAAGAATCTAGCACTGTGGTGAGTTTCACAACAGGAGTTTGACTGAGGAAATCAATGACTTGGTTGGTACTTCCTTTTTTATACTTGATGTTGAGGTGGAACTCCTGCAAATATGTGGACCACTTTTGATGGCACTCATTATGCAATTTACCTTGTGTCTGCATGAACTACAACAACTTATGATTAGTGTAGATGATTGTTCCTTCCTGAGAATGTAATGCGTCCACTGACGACATGCTTTCACAATGGAGTACATTTATTTGTCATAAGTAGGGTACTTACGAATGACATTTGGTAGTGTCTCACTATGATAGGACACGGGGTGGTAGTGTTGAGTGATGACAATGCCCACAACATAATGTTGGTGCAGGCCTATTTTGATAGAAAGGTATATTTTGGGGGCAAGCCTATTTTTTGAGAGAAAGAGATATTTTTGGAGCACATGCCATAGGTGGCGGAAAATCAACATGCAGAAGGAGGAAAAGCAACATGTCATGCATGCAATCAAACCTATCCATGATAGGGTTAGGGTTTTGGGACATGAATCTAATGGATATAAGCCAGTAGAATAGTATAAATAAAGGCCTAGGAGGTCTAGGAGAGGTTGGTTATTAGTTTTTATGGTTGTTCTTTTTTTTTAGACAAATAAGCTTGGTTTTGAGGGTTAGGTCACAAGATGTGGAGCCTGGTGTGATCTAGTCCACCTCATAGAGGGAATTCACCCTCCTTTTGATTGTAATCTTGAAGATGTAATGCACGCATCATGGATTTTGCAGAAGAATGAATAAAAGAGTAGAAGAGATATATATTGGTGGATGTAGCCCTAGGAGGGGGTGAACCATGGTAAGTCCATTGTGTTCATGTGTATGAATGATTGTTTGAATGTTATGTGATGTATCAGTTAGAGAATGAATGCTTAAATATGAGTTTAATAGCATGCATGCATAGTTTAATGATGAATGAATCCTAGAAGTAGATTAATGAATAAGTATGGTGATGCATAAGAAAAAGAATCAAAATACAGCTCCCACTCCTTCCTACACTACAAACACCTAAGTATTATAGTCCCACATAAAGCTATCTCGGGTGAGACTACATTGTGCCCTATGTGCATAGTGTTTCCTTCTGGTTTACCAGGACGGCTGATAGTTTTGAGGGTTTTGTTGGAAACCTATTGAGAACAAAACATGGGTCATCCCAAGCATCCAACAAATGGCTCTGTTTCCATCTAGAATTGCACAGGATTGAGTGGAATGGATCTGGTGAAGAAAATCAAGGAGGATGAAAGCATAGAAGGGAATGTTCAAGCAATGGAATCCAATGAAGGAGGATATTTAAATATGGTTGAGAAAAAAGGAACTTGAGATTGCATAGAAGGACAAAAAAAACCCTAAGTTTACACCACACAAATATCTCGACAAATTTGTGTTTAGCGATTTGCATGAGGTATTTTTCTATGATTTTCTACATCTGTTGCAGTAGTGGTTATTGAGGTTGAAGTAAAACCATCCTACTAATCGAATCAGATATCTAGAGTGGAATCCTATGGATATCACATAGTTACAGTGCGTCAATAATATATTTATGCACGTAGTATATTTTTGGTTAGACAGAATTATTGCAGGGTTTATCACTGAGTTTGCGGTTGATACTGTGAAGTCCTACAGTGCTACAGAGAAGGAATTTGTAAAGGGACCTAGAGGTAGGTACATCATATCACTTTATACTACGATCAATATTTTATTATATGACAAAAGTGTGATGACCATGGAATCAGACAACTAAAATTCCCTGTGCGCATGGGGGAAGGGGGGAAGCACTGATAGGTGTTTGATACATGGATAGGGAGATGGATAAAGGGAAGCATAAGGAGGACATGGACCCAATAATGATGGAAGAGGACTAGATAAATCAAATAATGCAAAATTTTGGAAAGACATGCAACGATAGACCTTACCAATATAAGATGAATAACAAAAAGAGGGCCATAGCTGACAAAGAGGGTTTAGCAAGCGATGAATAAGAGGTAGAGGTTGTGGAGAATATTGATTAAATCCTATGTGAAACATATGAAAGGAAAACACAAGTTCCATAGTCAAGAACAGAAGGAAGAACTCCAATCCAGATCATAGTCAGTGTGGAACCTACAAACCCATGTGCGACTAATACACTGGAATGAACACCAGCATTTAGACAGTCGAGTTTTAGTGGAAGAGGAGCAACATGTTAGGGGTCCAATCAAGGAAAACCAACTAGGGTATCAAGTTCATAAAGTAATAGTCAATTATCTACACCACGCGGAGGCATAAGTTTGACACAACTCAAAATGGCAGGACTAGATTCCAGCATCAGATTACCATAGTTTCGGGGAGAGGCATATGAGGAACCTGAAAATCATTTATTTATTTGTGAAAAGATCTAGGAAGAAAACAATATCACAGATGAGGATGCAAAATTTGTGCAATTAGCCATAAAATCATAGACCACACATTGTAATGGTACATGAGCCTTGATGTAAATAGCCCATAAGGATCACCTAAGACTATCGTAGAGGTGAATAATATATTGGTAAACGAATTTCAAAAGACAAGATCAAAAGACTAGTACATGAATGAAATGATTGAAATCAGGCAGAAACCAGGTGAGTCTATCTAGTAAATTGATCAAAGGTTCAAACATTTGAAAGGTAAGTTGATGTATTCTATTACTGACATGAAATATAGGAAATGGTTTCTGAACTCATTGTTACCACACTTGAAGTATCCTTTGAGACAACAAAAGTTCCAAACTCAGGCAGAGGCCCTGCAAGCATCCCTGCAGCTGGAAGAAAATTGTTGTTAATAAACAGATCCAACAATAGAGGAGTTGAAAGAAGATATGAAGAATATGACATTTCAATTAAATTAAAATTAGGGGAAAGAGAAGAGAGAAGTTTTTTGGTGTACGTTATGCAAGACATAAATATATCATAAGAATGAATGTCCAACTTTTGAGAAATACTTGGCAACAGGGGTGCCAAACCCCTTGCCAAAAAGAGGACCATGGTGTGAGATCTATAATACACATGGGAATGATCCATATCATTGTCCAATGATGCTAAAGTATAAGACAGTT
Organism: Picea engelmannii; assembly: GCA_009831015.1. Classification (NCBI taxonomy): domain Eukaryota; kingdom Viridiplantae; phylum Streptophyta; class Pinopsida; order Pinales; family Pinaceae; genus Picea; species Picea engelmannii. The sequence continues at coordinate 2,592,809 of ML777131.1, read as the reverse complement.
CCAAAAAGTTCGTATTGCAATTTTTGCAAATCAATGGGTCATGATGATAAGGACTGTAGAATGATGGAATTGATGAGAGAAAGAACTTCATACACTTATAGGTTGCAAGAATAGATGATGATAGGATAATATGGACCATAGTTCAAAAATTTTCCACCATCATTTAACCTCGCACAACCACAATACAACAATGCACAACCACAAAATAATCCCATGCAGTATAACTAGGTACCCCGGTACAATGCACTGTGAGGAGACATAGGTGGATTCAAAGGTGGAGGATGAGGTAGAGGATGATTTGGAAGAGGTAGAGGGCTAGTAGTATTCCATAATTTCCAACAACCAGGACATTATGCAAGGGATTGTCCACTTCCACCTATGACATGCATGTATTGTCACACAATAGACCATGAAACAGAAGACTGCCCAACACTCTTGGGAAAAATATGGGAAAAAAGGAACCAGAACAATCAGAACATCCAGTGGATTTCTATAGAAGCCAGGGATGATGGGAAAAACATCAACATAGTCACTCGAGGAGGAGACAAGACAGGAGGTGATGCAGTAAAATAAGATCCAGCTCAACACCAGTGGGTCAAAAAGAACACTGATCCACAGAAGCATTTTGACACACGGAAAGAAAAGGAAATATTTAAGGAAGCTAGACAAGAGATTCTCAAAGAGAACATTGCATCTACATCAATTGCGCAACGAACTTAAGATCCACCAATGTACGAGATGCCATCTTCAATGGATCACACCAGCAAAGGAAAACCTTTAGATCCACTGTAATATAAAGACTTTTCTGCAATCCTGTGGTAAGTTATTGAATGATCCACCATCCATTAAGATCTTGAAGAAATTGCTAGAAAGATGCAACACAAAAGTAGAAGTGAATTTAGAGAAGAAAATAGTCAATCACCTCCATACAAGAAGAAGAACAAGTAGGGAATTTAGGCTGAATACCAAAATTGGGGATTTCAATATGGGATATATCATACTTGATTTAGGATCTGAAGTAAACATATTTCCTAAGAAGACATGGCAGTTTATGGGGGAACCCACATTCGACTATTCATTTGTCTAATTGAAACTAGCAAATTAGCAAAGAGTGTTACCAATTGGAAGACTTAAAGGTGCGGCAATAGACTTGGATGGAGTGCTCACTATGGAATATTTCAAAGTTATAGAGATAGTAGATGGAACAACACCCTACCCAACATTACTTGGATTGGATTGGGAGTTTCATATATAGGTTGTAATCATCCTGAAGACAAGGAAAATGAATTTTGAATCAGGTGAGTACAGAGTTATTTCACCATTGCATCATTTAGAAGGAGACAGGTTTGTAGAGGTGACATGTTTGGACTTAGAAGAGATAAATAAGTTATACGGAACCACTGCATGAGAAGAATATTATGTCAACCCAACTACAGATGGGGTACTCAGTTGGAGAAACATTACATCATGTGCTTCAGACTCAGGCATAGGTTTGGAGAATTGGCAATATAGACTACATGAAGTCTCAACAAGGAGGTGCACAAGAATAGACTGCACAGTAAGGTGGGTTGGTACAAAGATAAGGGAACCTCCCAATTTTCATGGGTTGAATGACTTAGAGGAATTATTGACCAACTATGAGTAGGAAGTTTTGGAAAATCATAGGTTGTTAGCCCTGGATATTGCACTCAAGGCAACACCTGCAAGATGGTGGGGTGCACACAAAGAAACAATTCAGGACTAGTATTAGTGTAAATAGCTACTGCACATTAGATTTGGCGCAGAATAGGGGAGCAATATAGTGTAGAAGTATGATGGGAGAGGAAGGACAACTAATCACTTAGAGAAATGAAGAACACAATGGAGGATGACACCACCATAGGAATGGCATCATCACTTCATTCATACATTGGAAGGGATGCCAAGGAACTGGTACATAGACCAAGAGATGCATAGTCACTACAGAATGGACAATATTACAACATGATTTTGTGGTAACCTTCTCATTTGAGCATGAGAACCCCAACATTGATTCAACTCTAAAGCTGATACAAGGAATGATATTCTTTGAGGAACTTGAGGTGGAGATTATCACTGAATATTAGAAGTAGAATAGACATATAGTTAGAGATTACTCTCATCTTATCATGTCACAGAGGAAGCACCATATGAATATGATCTGCACAACATTCAGATCATTGATATTGAAGGAGAGAGAGAGAGGTGGAAGTTCCATATCTGGAGTCAGAGGCATTTGTTGCACTACTAAAGGTCAAGAAAGTCAACATTGGGGCAGAAGAAAATCCTAAAATGACAAGAATTGGAGACTACTAGGATGAAAATACATTAGAAAGGATAACAGAGTTACTGCATGAATGCAGTGACTTGTTTCTAGCAACCTTCACAGAGATGAAGGGAATAGAAGGTGACCTAGGTGAGATGAAGATACTCCTAAAACCAGATGCTAGACCTATTAGATAGAGACCTTACAAGCTAAATACAGCATATAAGAAGAAAGTGAAAGAAGAAATTGATTGAATGTTGGAAGCTGGTATCATAGAACAAGTGGAGGAATCCAAATGGATCAGTCCCATGGTAATCCAGGAAAAGAAGTAAGGGGGAATCAGGATTTTTGTAGATTTGAGGAAATCAAATGATGCTTTCTTACATGATAATTTATGTACCCCTTTTACAGATCAGGTCTTAGAGAATGTGGGAGGCCAGGAAGCATATTCATTCACACAAGGATTCTCAGGTTACCATTAGATCAAAATAGCTCCAGAGGATATGTGTAATACTACCTTTTCTAAAGAATGGGGATCCTACCAACATACAGTTATTCCCTTTGGATTGAATTATGCACCAGCCATATTTTCAAGGGTGGTCATAGATTCTTTTAAAGATTTCATACATAATATATTAGAAGTATATTTTGATGAATGGATTTTTTTTAGTCTTTTGAAAGATCATGTAGAATTTTTAAGACTAATGTTGGAAAGATGTAGGCAATGTCAGATCTCACTAAACATCAAGAAAGGCATTTTTGACACACCTTTTGGAATATTGTCAGGACATATAGTCTGCAGACAGGGTTTATTGGTTGACCCTTCTAAGATTGTTGTAATTGTGAACTTACCACTACCAAAGTCAGGGCACCAGTTAAGAGCCACACTTGGACATACAGGGTACTACATGAAGTTTATCAAGGGGTATGCGTAGATTATTGTGCCAATGGAAAAGTTGTTGAAGAATGACACCAGATTTCAGTGGAATGAGGATTTTCAATAGGGATTGGAGAAGATGGTGATAACACCTATATTAGTGTTTCCAGATTGTGAAAAGGCATTTCATGTGCATGTAGATGCATTATCAATAGCACTTGGAGTGATTCTGGTGCAACCAGGAGCAGGGGATTTTGATCATCTTATAGCCTTTGCAAGTAGGAAGTTATCAAAATCCGAGCAGAATTACAACACCACAGAAAGAGAAGGCTTAGCCATGGTATATGCACTTTATAAATTCAGACATTACTTATTGGGCAAGCATTTTAAAATTTTCACAGATCATTCTTCCCTCAAATATCTAGTCAACAAGCTAGTGTTGTGGGGGAGGATCTGTAGATGTTTGTTATTATTCCAGGAATTTGATTTTGAGGTAATAGTTAAACCAGGGAAGCTGAATGTAGGCCATGATCACTTTTCAAGGGTAACCAATGGAGAATAACCTACTAACTCGGAAGACAACTTCCCTAATGCACAGTTATTTTCGTTACAGGTAGTTGATGAGTACTTCATTGATATCATTGAATTCTTGAGTACATGAGTTGCACCAAAGGAGTTTAGTATTGTGAAAAATAAAAACATGGTAGTCAGATTTGTTGACTATCAACTCATTGTAGGTCAATTATACAAGATGGGCACATAGAACATCTTGAGAAGTTGTGTATTGGAACATGAACGACCCATGGTTTTAGCAGAAGATCATGAAGTATAGTTGGAGGACACTATGCAAGAAAATCCACCACGCAGAAGGTATTGTGTGCAAGTTTATGGTGTCCAATAGTTCATAAATATGCCAAAGAAAATTTCCATAACTATGATGTATGTCAGAGGGATGTAAAACTAAATAGGAGGGATGAGATGGCCCTCAGACAACAAGTAACTCTTAAGGTATTTGACAAGTGGAAAATATAATTTTTCGGACCTATTAATCCACCAGCAAGAAGTTCAGGAGATAGATACATCATTACTGTGACATAATACTTAACCAGATGGGAAAAAGTAGCATCATTCAAGGATTGCAGCGTAGAGACAACAACACACTTCTTGTTTGAGTAGGTGATCCCAAGATTTTGATGAGTGACCAAGGCACCCATTTTATTAATAGTACCATCAAGGCTATGACTGGGGATTTTGAAGTCTATCACCAGAAGAGTACACCATATCATCCTCATACAAATGGGATAGTATAAGCTTTCAATATGATTTTGGAGAATGCTTTGACTAATATATGCAATGTGAACATGGATGATTGGGATTTGAAAATATCATCAATATTATGGGCATACAAGACTACATGCAAGAAGTTGATAGGACAAACACCATTCAGATTGGTGTATGGACATGAAGAAGTGGTGCCATTAGAATTTTTGGTACCCAATCTAGACGTAGCAAAAGTTACCAATAGTATAGAAAGAGGTGTAGTACAAGAGAGGTTAAGTCAACTAATCGAAATGGAAGAAGAAACGATTCTTGAAGGATTCCACCAAGAGTTGTAGAAAGCAAGGGACAAAGCCTAGAATGGAAGACACATAAAGAAGAACATCTTTAAGGAGGGAGATCTAGTTCTTCTCTATGAAAACAAATTCTTCCTACACCCCGGTAGGTTCATAATGCATTGGCTAGTGCCATATGAAGTAAAGAATGTCATAGATGGAAGATCTGTGAAGCTAAAGGACTTGGGAGGAACAAAACTAAAAGGAATGGTGAATGGTAGTCGACTGAAACTGTACAGGGACAATAGACCTACTAACTCTTAATAAGTTGTAGCGCAATGAGGAAGCCATGTATATAGTGTACTATAGTAGATATTAGGAGAGAAAAAATTATAAAAAGAAATAAAAAGTAGAAAAAATAAGAAAAAGGAAGACAAAAGAAGAAAAATACAAAAAGAGGAGGAAGTGGGATGAATGACAAAAAATTGGGAAATGTTGCACGCAATAGACGTCAAAATCAGTGTGACAAGACGTAAAAGTTACTGCATGCAGAATATGAGTGATAGTAAGAAAAAATAGTGCACCAGAGGAAATTCACAACGGAAATGTGTGGTGCACTGAAAAATTACAGAGCACTAGAAAACAGGCCAACGGTCGGAAAAGAAGAAATCGGTCATCAGGGGAAAAAGGCATGATCCAAGAATTTATGAAACTTAATGAAGCGTGCCCAAGAATTTTTAGAAAATTTATCACAATAAAGGAAGCGTCGTCGAGAAGATTCAGGACATTTATGACACCTCGTATATAATTGAAACACGGTCCAAACAACACTTATTGTGAATTTGAGCATACGCAGAGCTAAGAAGCACGAAGACAATTGGCAAACATGTGATTTCAAATAGTTTAGCAGCTAGATTTCAACAACAAAAGGAATAATTCCATAGGATGGAAACTCCAAAGGTCGACGCACCTGGCCAAGCAACACGAAAAACATGCAGTGGCCACAGGTCACCGTAGGAACCCGCAAGGGAAGAATAGGTTTATACACTACTGGAGGGAATCATCGATGTCGATGTGATTCCTTCACCACATGTCGAGCTAGTGAGCGCCACACTGGTAGAATAAGAGGGGAAAACCCCAACGATGGTGGGGATGGATATTGACTCACAGGGCAGTGCAGGGGGGCCAAAACCCATCGATGAAAGGAAACCCACATCAAGCATCTAGGGCTGAAAAATCCCACCAGAAAAAATGGCATTGACAGTGAAAGAACAAAATCTGATGGGCCAAGGCCACATCTTGTGGTAGGGTACATGCAACATGAGGAAGTGCAACTCAAAGATATGATGGGAGGACAAGATTCAGCTGTTTAATAAAGAGAACCATAGGTTGGCCCATCTAGCACGCTAGCATAGAGAAAAGGGAAACAACCCATCGTGAGGTCCCCATGCTAGAAGCCCAAGGCCTATATAGTTTTACCATGCATCCTAGATGGGGTGTAGGCCACACCATGTTTGTTGGGATACATCGATAGGTTAAGGTATGCAAACCACAATGTGTCTGACACTAGCAAGTTCCCAGATTTTTTTTAACAGGCATACATGGAAATCCTGGGAACAGGGACACTAGGAGATCTAGTGTTGTAGCCAAATCAATGGGTAGCAGGACTGGTAAATAGAGGGATACTTCATTTTTTGGAGATTCCTCATTTCAACAAGGGGAAAGAAGTGAAAAACTGCATCAATCAGTTACTGGGAGTCCTCCATGGAGTATTCTTGTGGATGGATAGACCAGTGTCCATTGATGTCCAACTGATTTCATTCATCACATGACTGCCATCAAATGGTGAGAAACCTGCGCAGTACATGGACGATAAAACAATGGAGAAGGCGCTCGCGGAGGAGATGAAGAAACACTATGGAACATAAATGGTCTCGTACGACATTATAATCAAACGGATCAATGATGCAGCCACACAAATGGAAACAAAGCTGATGGTGTGAAAACTCCTTCAAAAATGTCACAAGGATGAGATCTGCGCAGGATTTGTCACAGCCATGGAGCAGTGTGAAAATGACACCATGCTAAGTTGGGCCTCGTATTTATTGAATTTTCTCCTAGGTGACTGGAAGGATGCACAGGACTTAGGGACCGAGTTCCACTATTCGTGGCTCATCATGTTGATAGTGCTAATCGGATGGAAAGAGCCTACCTATTCATACTTATATGACAGAGTAGGACATTGTCTCTTATCACGATACCAATCATTGGGGAGCACTTCCAATTCAAAGAGAAGAAGTGGAAATTCCAGCACTTTTGTTAGGTATCTAAGAGATATGTAGAACAAGATAGCCAATAGCTGGTGAATAAATCCTAAGGTGGTTTCTTACTACAAGGGGATAGCCAACTTCAAGGCTATGTGACACAATATGTGGACTAAGAGGATCCAGACAAAGAATGGCTACAACTTCAGTTATGTATCAACACAGAAGAGGTAGAATGGGAAATAAAGGACTGGAAGGATGACTGGAAGATCCCAGTCATAACCAAAGACATGCCCAAGGGTAAATAAATTGAAGCAGGGTCATCAAAGACACCTGTAGGAGGAATCATTGCGGAGAATAAACCAATGCATCATATGAAACATGGACCTAAGACAACGCAACAGAAGAAGGACACAGCCCCAAAGAAGAATGGGCAGATAGGAAAGAAGGATAATGTCCCCACACATGAGAAACAAGGAGGGGAGGACACAACAACACAAGGAACCCTGACAATGAAAACTTCACAAGATGCAGGGCTACCCAAGCAGCCAATCATACAAATAAGGGGGCCGTGCAAGAAGGACAAGGCACATAAGGACATCCCAGAATACACAATCACGAAGGATGATGCCGAGTTAGTATTAGAAAGGGTTTAGGATGGTGCGATAGAGGAATATGAGGAAGCCAAGAAGCAAAGAGAAAGGATCATGAAGGAGTTGGCTGACATTAAACAGGTCCTGGAATGGATACAAGTGACACAGACACAAGATAGGGGAGAAGAGTTGATCTCGCGATCGACGGAGGCAAGGGACAAAACCGCGTAGAATGAGGAAGAAACAATCCAACTCATAGTGCAGACAAGTCCAAGATTCCACATTACAATAGATATTTTGAAGCTCAAGGAGACCATGGGGCATAGACACTGCTTAAAGACTTGGCACAGGTAGAGTTGGTCTTAGCTAAAATACCAACTAAGGTATTGTACAAGTTGCAAGTCAACGTTACATAAGAAGTAAATTCATGGGCCAGGGAAGATGTGACAGAGATGGAAGTCACTAGATATGGAAAGGATGCTCTACAACTCATGGTAGAGAAGGTCAAGTTAGATACATGGGAATAAATGCAGTGCATGGATAACCACGAGCAGAAGTTGAAGGAAGTCTTCACAAAGATTCTGAATAGCGTGCAGGTGGCCATGAGAAACACTAAAGAACGGATTCAAATTATCGCATAGACACTCAAAGGGTACAAGAAGGATATTGAGGAACTCAAGGAAAAATTAACATCAAAAACTCCTCCCGAAGTCACAGCTGAAAGAGAACAGCTTGAAGCCCTACAAATAGATATCATCGAAAGAGAAGCCAAGGATGTCGCATAAATTTTTGACACAATTGCACACATGTGGATGCCTTTGGAGGAAGATGAGAAGGTCCAACAGCTATACCAACAAGAAGAGAAAATCAGTGTTGCAATGCAGGATTTGAATCAGTGACAGAAGGCCATGAGTATCACAAAAATAATGAAAGTAATGCAGGAGATGAATACCCTGCAGACATAATTAAAGAATGTGCAGATAAACAAGCAGACAAGGAAGGCCTAATTGGAACCACTCTAGGAGAAAGAAACACAAATAATTGTTGAACTGGAGGAGGAGAAGATAATGATGGCATAGTTCCATGCAGAGAGTGCAGAGTATCTGAAGGAACATATTACAACACAGATGGTAGACGAGCTCACAGAGAAAGTTATGCAAGAAAAATCCAAATGGGAGGAACTAGATGGGAAGTTCCATGACTTGGAGAAGGTCATGCACGGAGCAAAAACCTCCTGAGTGGCTTAGGAAAAGCCACATGTCAATGTTGGGGGCCTATTGGCACATGCCTATTTTGGGTGCAGGCATATTTTTGGAGCATGCGCCATAGGTGGTGGAAGAGTAGCATGCAGGAGGAAAAGTATCATGTCACACATGCACTCAAACCTAGACATGATAGGGTTAGGGTTTTGGGACATGAATGTAATGGCTATAAGCCAGTAGAATAGTATAAACAAAGGCCTAGGAGGTCTAGGAGAGGTTGGTTATCAGTTGGTATGGTTTCCATTGTTGTTGAGATGAATAAGCTAGGTTCTTAGGGTTAGGTCACAGGATATGGAGCCTAGTGTGATCTAGTCCACCTCGTAGAGGGTTTTCACCCTCCTTTTGATTTTAATCCTGAAGATGTAATGTGGGAAGCATGGATTTTGTATAATAATGAATAAAAGAGAAGAAGAGACATATCTTTGTGGACGTAGCCCCAAGAGGCAGTGAACCACTGCAAATCCACTATGTTCATGTGTCTGAATGATTTTTTGAATGTTATGAGATGTATCATTTAGAAAATGAATGATTAAATCTGAGTTTAACAACATGCATGCATAGTTTAATGATGAATGAATCCTAGAAGTAGATGAATGAATACTGATGTTGATGCATATGAAAAAGAATCAAAACATAGTCCCTGTTAGCACTCTGTAATTTGCCCAAGGCTACAGAGGCAGTCACAGATCCAACATCAAAACCACTTCGAGTCTTGGATCTAGCCCTCCAAGACTCAGAGAGGGATCTCTCTCTATGATATAGATTTGTTTGAATAGATATTAGGCTAGTTAATGGGTTCAGAGTTTGGATTTTGAATTGGCAGGGGCAGAGAAAAGCGCAATCTGAAGCTCAATCAAAAACAAGTTCTACAGAAAGCCTTACAGGGAAAGGTAGGCACTTTTGTTGGATTATTTGAATTTGATTTTGGACTCAAAGGAGCAAGATGAGAGGACCAGGCAATGACAGGGAAATCAAGAATCCTGAAATTAACCTTTGAGGAGAAAACATTGACAATTATGTCAAAGCCAAAAACAGAGTATATGTCTAAACAAATTCTGTTCTTCGAACTTATTTTCATAATTAAGAGTATGATTAACTTGATAAATACAATGGAAAAAAATTAGAGTGAATTAGGAAAACATCACCACCAAAAATTGCACATGAATCATGTAGCTGTTGTTACTGTATTATTGAATTGATGAAAATACAGAAAGCTCAGTGAGTTGTTTTACAAAAACTCAATCATGGTCCCCTGACTGATCAACCCCCTTTTACACATTTGAATCAATTCAATTTATAAAACAGACTCTCCCCGGGCTCAGAAGTTCGGATTCAACCACCTCGGCCAAGAATATCATAAAATCCCCAAATATCTGGAACTGCAAATTTGGTCGAATTTACTGAAAATAGGGGTACACTCAGTTATTTATTTCTCCCAATTAGTGACACCTATTCCAAAACCGAAGGAGGTTCTTGTATATTATCTTTTCTGGAGTAAAAACCTCCTTCAGTTTCTCAAATTTTGTATCCACCTTGCCGAAACAGCTCCCGCAAAATTGGGACTGTAACGGGAAAAAATAGAAATCCGAAAAATGAGGCTGAAAGATAGCTTCGATTCTCCCAACTAGTGGCACCTTTGAAAAAAATGGGAGAGTTTTTTGTTCTTCATCTCGTGATGAACAAAAAAATCTTTCGTTTTTTTAAATTTCATCTATGTTTGCCCATAATCCTCTTTACAAGATGAGGTGTCAAACAGACAAAAAGTGAGCAGTTTTGAAAAATTGGGGGAAAGTGATTTTTTGGGGAAAGGTGGTATTCCGGACCCCCC
>ML777131.1:2555068-2582110 GCA_009831015.1 Picea engelmannii | reverse complement strand
GTTATTGGTAGGGGGGGGTCCGAAATCACCTGGAGGTGACAAGTGTCCCTCCCAATACCACTATTCCAGACCCCCCACCCCCCCTCCGTTAAAGTTCAAAAAGCACGGGGGGGTCCGGAATTTTTTATGTCTGTGGATTTATTTATTTTGGGATATGTATAAAAAGTGCTCACTATGTTTTTATCTTATTTGTTTTTGAATTGTTGTTTTATTTATTACATTTTGTCTTTTTGTTTTTTATTTTATTTTTTTAGTTTCTTTTTACGTGTTTTTTTGTTTTTAATTTTTATTTTGTTTGCTTTTTATTTATTATGTTTTAACTTTGTTTTATTTTTAATTTATTATTTGTTTTATTAATGTTTTGTACCTATTCATTTTATTTGTTTATTACTCATTCACTTTATTATTATTTAAGTTATTACATTATATTATTGTTTATTAATTTTTGTTTTAACTATATAGTTTAGTTTTTATTTATGATTTATTTTATTTCTATGTTATATATTGTTTTTTATTATTGTTTTGTATTTCAGTTTTTTTTTTAATTATTTATTTTATGTTTTATTTGTATTATATTTTTAATTGTTTTTTTTTTTGTGGGATTAATAAAGCGCTAACCTAAGTATTAACAACTAACTTAATTATTAATTAATTAATTTAATTAATAATAAATTTATTAATAACAAGTCTGATCTAACTACTAACCTAATGTTTTTATCCTAAGGTGGTTTATTGCAAATGTAGGGATGAAGATAGTGAAGAGGAGCAGAAGTTAAGGATGAGGGAATGAAGGGCGCAATGAGGTAGATGAAGGATGCAGCAGGGTGATGGAGGATCAGGCAAAATGAATGGAGGGGTAAAAGGAACAAAAATCGAGAGACCAGCAAACCAGGAACTTCATCATGAGACCCACAAATGATATCTGAATCATCAGATCTCCTATAATTATAGGACTCTAACATAGGCTCCGCCTGGGGATGGTAGCTCTTTCAGGAGGTGTCAAGAACCACTGAACTCTGAACATGCAAACTAGTGCTTTATTCATTGGGTTGATCCCAAAATCTTATTATGCAACTTGTACCTGTGTTGATCTTTCAATTGAGACCACATCAAAATGAAACTATAGAAAAAAAGATGCTCGCAAAGATGAGCTTATTCATACTCTCCTACCTACCCTATACTACTGAGAATCATGTTAAATCAAATAATACAAAAATGCCAATGAAGCCAATCAAGTAGTTGTTGAGACTAAAGGACTACTTGACTGCTTGTTAGAACAATCAAAAAGGAAACTTGATCTTTTGTCCATGGTTTCAAAACTGCAAAGTGTAATGGCCACTGTTGAAAACATGATTGATCTTTACAACGGAGACCTTGACAATCCTGAAGAACAAAAGTAATGCTAGAGATAGATTGGGGCTCCGCAGTGAAAAATTTCTCCATATAAACAGCCACTGGATCAAGATAAACTTGACCTATTACTGGATATTCAAATTTAACCAACTCAACTTCATGATTTGATGTTGTAGTTATGTTATTTACATCCTCATGCACTTCCTGATATGGCTGCAAATGTTCTAGTGTGTTTTAAAATGATACTTCTACTGAACATGTCCCTGTAGTTGACTGCTTGATCATGTCAATATCATAACATCTTTTCAACCTATAGCTGGATGATGGAAAATGGCTTTGACAACACAATTCATCCAGCACATCAGCTATAGAATCATAAAATGCTTTAGATAATGGTGCCATTGGCTCTAATGGTACTTCATGGCTTACACTGTGACTTTCAACTAGAATCTGGCCAAGATTCCCCCTCAAAATTTGAAATGAATTAAGGCACAGGGGCAATGAATCAAGATGGATCATCTCATCACTTGTTTCAGGCTTCATGATTTCATCTGAGGTTTGACCTTCAAAAAGGCTCAAGGGCTGCACTTCTAGATCAGCTTCCATATCAACAATGGCATCTTCAACTGATTAATCAGAGAATTTTCTGTCTTCACTATTTACAACGGGCCTAGATTTTCTTTTCAGAAATTGAAAAGATGAGAAACATAACGGCAAAGTGTTTCCACGTACTCTAAGATTTTCTGCATTTTCCTCATCGTTTTCATGATTGTTGTGCAAAGGTTGATTGTCATATCTGAGTTGTAACTGATCTTCTTCCTGCCAATGACATGTTGTTGGTTGATTTGAACAGTCCACATCTATTTCAGCCTCATGATCATCATCATAATGATCACACTTGGGTAGATTATCCAAGTAAGAAATTTCATCCAACATGCACATCATATCAGCTGGTTGTTCCTCTATAAGTTGAGATGGAACTTCATCTTTGACTATGTTGTGAATTGAATACATGAAAGAATCATTAACCAAAACATGGTACCAAGGATGAGCAGTAAAATGTTTGGGAATAGTGACCTTTTCTTTCTCTGAAATCAATGGAACATGATGTCTTTGAACATCAATTTCCCCTCTGTTACTAATCTTCTACATCATCTCTTTTATAGTGTTGGCCACGACTTCCAGTTTAGCTTCTGAAGATTTTAGTTGCTCCTTTTCTTTTTTCTTTACCTTTGACATTTTGATCAACAAGTTGGCCTCCACATCAACTTCAATGTTCTGCATTTCTTCGAGAGTAGCAGTGTTCCTTTCTCTTAATTGGAATGCCATCTTATGATCGAAGGCATCTGGGAAATGCAAGTGGGTTGATCCTAGGGGTGGCCTTATATCAACAGGAATTGCATGATATACCTTATTGAACCTTGCTGAAAACTATTGTACCATTTCCCTTGGCTATCTTTTCAAATGGTCATACTCATCGAGTATGAGAAAGACATTTCTCATGATCACCCACCTATCTAAGAAAACTTGCATGAACTGATGAAAAATTCTGATGCTTGTAGCTGGAAGGTTTTTAAACCAATTTTTAACTTTGCCTTGCAAAGACAAGGCAAACATCCTGATATAGACATCATCATCTTCAACCTCATAAAGGTCAAGGAAATCTTCAAACTTCTGGATGTGTTTTTCAGCAGTGACATTGGCATCCTCTCCATCAAATCTAGGCAGCTTATTGTTATAATTGGTAGGGAGGTCATGGAGGATAGGAGGCAAATCTAGGGGCTTGTATCTGTCTAGGATTTTGGTAGGTACATGATGTGAAGCAAAAGGATTACAACCATCCGGAGGTTTAGCAAGAGTAGGAGATAAAGCAGGAGGCTTATGTCTCACTAGGATTTCTACAGGTGCATCTGGGATGTGCACACGTGTATGAGTATGTACATGATCTACAATTGGGGATCTGATCTCTTGAGGCTCATCAATTAGCAGGTGGTCAATGCAATCTTCAACAATGTACTTTTGATCAGGCTTAGAATAATATATAACGTAATTACATATAAAACCAAATATGTCTTGAATGCAATTATAGATTGAGTACCTGATCTTTCTAGGATGCTTGGTCATGCTTCAGGTTCTTCCTCCAGTGGAATCTTTGAGTTGGCACTGTTTGGAGCTGATTGGAGTTACCAGGTGAAATATTTCATCCTTCTTGTGTCTGGTCACTATCCACCATCGGTGATCAGATCTGGAACTTTGAAGTGTACTTTTGGGGAAAGGTCCCCAGTATGGTCTCCATTCTGTTAGCACTCTGTAATTTTCCCAGGGCCGCGGAGGCAGTCACAGAGGCAACATCAAAACCACTTTGAGTCTTGGATCTAGCCCTCCAAGGCTTAGAAAGAGATCTCTCTCTATGATATAGATTTGTTTGAATATATATTAGGCTAGTGAATGGGTTCAGAGTTTGGATTTTGAATTGGTAGGGGCAGAGAAAAGGAACCATGGGAAATGGAGTTGCAATCTGAAGCTCAATAAAAAACAATTTCTACAGACAACCTTACAGGGAAAGGTAGGCACTCTTTTTGGATTATTTGAATTTGATTTTGGATTTAGAGGAGCAAGATGAGAGGAACAGGCAATGACAAGGCAATCAAGAATCCTAAAATTAACCTTTGAGGAGAAAACATTGGCAATTATGTCAAAGCTAGAAACAAAGTGTATGTCTCAACCAATTTTGTTCTTTGAACTTCTTTGCATAATTCAGAGTATGAGTAACTTAAGAAATACAATGGAAATAAATTACAGTGAATGAGGAAAAAATCACCACCAAAAATGACACATGAATCTTGTAGCTGCTGTGACTGTATTATTGAATTGATGAAAATACAAAAAGCTTAGTGAGTTGCTTTACAAAAACTCAATCATGGTCCCCTGAATGATCAACCACCTTTTACACATTTGAATCACTTCAATTTATAAAACAGACTCTCCCCAGGCTCAAAAGGTCGATTCAACCACATTGGCGAAGAATAGAATAAAATCCCCAAAAATCTGGAACAACAAATTTGGCCGAATTTGCTGAAAATAGAGGTATGCTCAGTTATTGATTTCCCCCAATTGGTGAAACTTGTGCAAAAACTGAAGGATTTTATTGTATATTATATTTTCTGGAGAAAAAACCTCCTTCAGTTTCTCAAATTTCGTCTCCACCTTGCCGAAACAACTCTCGCAAAATTAGGACTGTAACGGGAAAAACCAGAAATCCGAAAAATGAGGCTGAAAGATAGCTTCCATTCTCACAACTGGTGAAACCTTTGCAAAAACTGGGAGATTTTTTTGTTATTCAGCCTGTGATGAACAAAAACCTCTTTCGGTTTTTTAAATTTCATCTTTTTTTGCCTATAATCCTCTTCGCAAGACGAGGTGTCAAACAGACAAAAAATGTGCGGTTTTGAAAAATGGGGGGAAAGTGGTTTTTTGGGGAAAGGTGGTATTCCGGACCCCCCCTGAGGTAGTAAGTGGTATTGGGAGGGAGGGTCCAAAATCACCTGGAGGTGAAAAGTGTCCCTCCCAATACCACTATTCTGAACCCCCCCCTCCGTTAAAGTTCTAAAAGCACAGGGGGGGTCCAGAATTTTTTATATCTGTGGATTTATTTATTTTGGGATATGTGTAAAAGGTGCGCACTATGTTTTTTATTTTATTTGTTTTTGACTTGTTGTTTTATTGATTACGTTTTGTCTTTTTTTATTATTATTTTTTCTTTTTTATTTTATTTATTTAGTTTATTTTTACATGTTTTTTGTTTTTAATTTTTATTTTGTTTAATTATTATTTGTTTTATTAATGTTTTTCCGCCTATTCATTTTATTTGTTTATTACTCATTCTCTTTATTATTATTTAAGTTATTATATTATATTTTTGTTTATTAATTTTTGTTTTAACTATATAGTTTAGTTTTTATTTATGATTTATTTTACTTTTATGTTTTTTATTGTTTTTTATTATTGTTTTGTATTTGTTTTTTTTTTTAATTATTTGTTTTATGATTTATTTGTATTATATTTTTAATTGTTTTTTTTTTGTGGGATTAATAAAGTGCTAACCTAAGTATTAACAACTAACTTAATTATTAATTTATTTATTTATTAATAACAAGTCTGATCTAACTACTAACCTAATGTTTTTATCCTAAGGCGGTTTATTGCAAATGTAGGGACGAAGATAGCGAAGAGGAGCAGAAGTGAAGGATGAGGGAATGAAGGGCACAACAAGGTGGATGAAGGATGCAACAGGGTGATGGAGGATCAAGCAAAATGAATGGAGGGGTAAAAGGAACAAAAATCAAGAGACCAGCAAGCCAGGAACTTCATCATGAGATGCACAAATGATACCTGAATCATCAAATCTCCTATAATTATAGGACTCTAACAGTCCCCACTCTTTCCTAGACTGCAAATGCCTGAGCATTTCATTCCCCCATAAAGATATCTTGGGTGAGACTGCGTTGTGCCCTCTGTGCTCAGTGTTTCCCTCTGGTTTACTAGGAAGGTCGATAGTTTTGAGGGTTTTGTTGGAAACCTATTGAGAACAAAAACTGGGTCGGCCCAACCATCCAACACATAGTCTGAAGCACCTATCTCGATCTCAAAGGGTTGTTGTAGGTTAGATAATTAAAGCACTAGGGCTGAGCACAAGCGTTGCTTCAGATCATCAAACGCTTTTTGTTAGGACATGCGCCACACAAATGTTTCTTACCACTAACCCTGGTTATTTAGCTGAGGGCCCATGCAATATGGTAAATTATCAACATGAACCTGCGATAGAAATTGGCAAGGCCTAAGAATCTCTGAAGCTCAGTGAGTGTGGTTGGGGATGGCCAGTCACAGATGACTTGGATCTTGGTTGGATCAACATGCACACCATGCACATAAGGGATGATTTTAGGGGCTAAATTTCGCTCATGGGCTAATTTTCCATGGTTTTTCCAAAAATGAGATTCGCTATTTTAAAAATGATTCACCCAAATTCTATAGGATAAAATTATTTTACCTTAAAAATAGCCAAAATTAAAAAAAAACTATATAAAATACTTAGAAATTTGAATAGTTTTACAAAAATATCAACAAACATTTATAGTTGACATATGAAGGATTAGTAAGATTCGCCAAGGTTTCTACATTTTAAAATAATTTTCCATCCTTAAAATCATTCCTAATGCACATAAAAAATGTAGCCTAGGTATTGGACCCTGTCCATGCCGAAGGAGCATTTTTCCAAGTTGGATTTTAGCTTGTACTACCACAGAGTGTGCAGAACCTGTTGAATATGTTGCAAGTGTTCTTCCCAAGTCTTGTTGTAGATGAGGATTTCATATAGATACACCACCATAAAATAATTAGTGAAAGGCTGCAAGATATCATCCATCATTGTTGGCCCTTGACCAGGTTTTATGGAAACGCTGGTCCTGTTTGACCAATTTTGGGATTTCGACAGGTTGGTCAAAGGCGGAGCACAAGGCGAAGCAGAGATTATGGGATCTCGGCATCTTTTCAGGGCTTTTTGGGTTTAGGTTTTATGTAATAGGTATGGGATGTCGGCCCATGGGTTTTACCAATGTTTAGGCCCATTTTGCAAAGTATAAATAGACATCTAGGAGATGTAAGAACTAGTAAGTTATTTGGTTTAGTGCTAAGGCAAGTTAAGTGCAAATGATGTAAGTGGGATCTATGTGATTGAGTTGGCTCTGTGCATACTGTGTGTTGAGAACTCGCAGAGCTAAGTGCAAGTGATTGTAAGAATGCTCTGTGCCTAGATCTACTTAGGGAAGGAGGATCTGGAAAGGTGCGTGCAGATCTCTTGTCCTATGCGGAGTTGACCTTGTGGCTTTGTGCATGTAAGAAGCTTGAAGAAGATAATAAAGAAGAAGAAGAGTTGGTGGATGTAGCCCCACACTGGGGTGAACCACATATATCCTTTGTTGTGATTGCTTTGTGCATTATGGTTGTTATGTTATTGATGTGATTTATGCTTAGTGCAGTACTATATGTTAGATGCATCTGATATCGTAGATTAGTGCTTATTGATGTAAATGAATGCTAGATCTGGCCTATTTTTATGTGTTAAGTGCTTAAATGTGTTAGGCCATGTTGAAGACTGCGTTGCTCTGTAATTAGGGTTTCACCTGCGATGTGAATAAAGGGTTAAATACTAATGATTGGTATTTGCTAAGTGTTCTGTTAAGTACTCTAATCACAGATCTATGTCCCAGCTAGGCTGTAGACACTAGAGTCCTACAACCACCCTTGCCTCTACCTCGGGTGAGAATTCATCTTCTTTGCAGGTGTTTTCGAAAGGGCCAGAAGTTGGGGTTTTGTTGGTGCATTGTTGAAGGGTTGAACCATGGGTCTGCCCCTGTGCCAACAAATGGTTCCATTTCTAGGACCTGAAGCTATGATTCCTGGGAACTGAAGAAAAAAAGGGAAAGCTTTGTGTGTAGATCTGCTATTGCAGTGCGCAGTATTCTACTTTACTTGTGAAGCTCTGTGCTAAGAAAGGAATCAGATATGAAGAAAAGAGGTAATATCTTAAAGATTTGTGACCTGATAAAGGTAAGATAAGTGGAAAAATTTTCTTCGAAAGAATGGATCTAGGTATGTTTGATAGATTTGGTCCTAGTCTAAAAACTAGGGCATAGTTAGAAGAAAGAAGAAGATATGATATGAATAGATCTGATAGAAATAGTGAAAGATATGTTATTCCTATGCATAGAAAGAATGTTTGGACTAACAAATGGATGCAGGATCCTAGAAAGAATGTTTTGCAGGTTCATCACTGTGATACTAGTGCACAGTATAGGAAAGGTTGGAGATCATTTAAGAGAAAGAGAGGATTAACTCTGTGTTATAATTGCAAAAGACCAGGACATCTTACTAAGGAATTCCCTGGTAGAAACCCTAGTTGTCTTTGTTGTAAAGCTATGGATCATGAAGTTTTGGATTTCCCTAGAATGATTGCTAAAGTTGAAAAGATGACCATGAGACAAGAAAACCCTAAGGAAGGCCAAGAGACTAAGAATATGAAAGAATCAGAGGCTCTATTATTGCATATGAAAGAAACACTGAATGATCATAGAGACACCAGTTTATCAGAGATATTAAAAGAGAGAGAGTGCATAGAAACAAGAATAGGAGACTTCGACATAGACTATGTATTGGATGTAGAAACACAAGGGAATATTATGATAGAAAGAACTTGGGAAATTTTGGGAAAACCAGCTCTGATTCCTTCACTGGGAGGAATAGGATTGTTTAAATGAAAATTGATAACCTTATGTGGAAGAATTACATAGATACCTATGAATGGTCATGGATATTTGACAGAGGAAGAATTTGAGGTCATTAATTTTGTTCAGAACAACACCCCATTTTCTCTTTTGCTAGGTAAGACCTGGGTTGAGAAAGATCGGATCTGAAAGAAAAAATAAGAGAAAGCTCTAGAAAATAAAAGGAAAGAACTAAGAGATTTCATGGCTAGGAGTATAGCACATTTAATATAAGAGCAGGAGGACAAGTTGAAGCTACTAAGAGCTAGAGACTTCATTGTTGAATTTGAAAGAACGTACAAAGGCTTAGGAAACATATCCATGCAAGAGAGTAGAGCACCTACTCCAGAAAAAGAAGAAGTATTACCTTCGAACCCTATGAAAGAATCTCATCAACGTGAAGTTGCTATGTTAAGTACAGACAAGAATCAAAATGGAAAGAGAAACCTAGTAACTCAGATCATAGGAAAGAAAGCTAGAAAGCTTAACAAGAAGAAAGCTAAGTTTGGAAAATTTCAAGAAGTTCCAGAGAGGACTTCGCAGAAAGAAGATTTACATAATTTGAAATCCGCTGAAATATCGGAACAACGCAGATTGGCACTTCGCCATGACGAAGCGATATAACCATTGGAGGCATCTCGACCGTGAGACCAACGCTCCAGAATGGCTAGAAATGCAATTACAGTCGAAAATATCACTATTCGACCATTGAGACCATGCCCTAATGGATGGAATCACATTGATGAAGGCTTTCTTGTCCATTGGAGGGGTTCATTACATCATTGTATATTTATCCCATCGAATGTTGCACCAAGAACATTTTTTCCAATTGTGATTATTCAAGCCCGCAGAGAGCTGACTATTACCGTGTTGTGCTTATTGAGACCTCACCGTCCATTATGCTACCTATTTGTTCACCGACTCGAGATATATGATCTTGAGTGTGCATGTCGGACGACTTGAGTGTAGTAGATAAAACTGTTGAAGAAATTCTCAAAGACGTCATGGCAGAGAAGCCCATGTCCACAGGAATCCAAGCCTCATTGACTAGAGGAGTGCAAGAATCATCGTCGAATGCTTGTGGGTTTGGACCATCCCAAGTTGCGACCGAGAAACAAACCAAGCATCATGATGAATTAGCGAATGTGAAGCTCATCCCATCCATAATGCCCAACTACATCCCACCTCTGGTTGATGCAGTGAGTCATGATAGTGTCCCAAGGGACTTCAACTACACCTTGATTACTGCGTACATCCCGAAGGGGATACGTGCAATCAAACAGAAGTTGGAGAGGATTCTGACGTTGAAGATCAACGACTTAAACTTAGGAGATTGCAAGAACTACAGCAATCTCGAACCTCATAAGTATTTGACCAGGACAAAGGGGAAGAAGTTGAAGATAATCCCTCAACCATGGACCATGCACATCATGAGGTCCAGCATCCTGAATTTAATGAAAATACCCCACTTTGGAAGGAATCAAGAGTCTAACGTGTGTTAAACTCCTGCTTTCCTTCTTCCATGGAGGCTATCTATGTATGGATGGACACATTATCGTAGATCCAGCATTGATCCATAGGATCACCGGATTAAGCATGCAAGGACTGGATCCACAAGAATTTTATCCAGGGAAGGCTGCAAATCGCTCCCTAGCGCAGAAAATCAAAGACACCTATGGCGATGTGGAAAAGGGGAATCAAGGCTACAAGGTAGCCTCCATCCAGAATGGTGCAGTGCGCCTAGCTTTCTAGTTGATCATTGGTAAGCTAGTAAGGAAGAACAAACCCACGCAGGTCACAGGGTTTGTTGTTGACCTCGCAGAAAAATGTATTGAAGGGCTACAAATGAATTGGGCGAGCTATCTCATCAACCAGTTAGAAAAAGACTTTTTTGAATCTCAGGATCAAGGCTACAAGTTCCATTTTAGTTGGATGTTGATCCTCATCGCCTTCATTGCTTGGGAGATGTCGGAAGGTGCGACTTCCCTGAAATTGAACCATCTTAACCCTTAGCTGTGAAGTTCACTATGCTCTGGTATTCAAGCGACATGTCTAAACAATGGAATTCAAATGCAGTGTTTCACACCTATTACCTATAGTTGAAGAGGGCTATTGAGTCTTTCCCTCACATGACGTCGAACACCCTACACAAGTTCAGGCCCTTTGTGAAGTTCCATGTAGATAGACACTTTATTTATATCACTGTGCATGGAGACGAACATAAATAAGAGCTTCAATCCTACTATAAGAGGAGGACATGGAATAAATAACTAAGGAATGGCCTATAGATCTCCTTATACCATTCGACCAGACAGAACTATCTGACCCCGACCTCATTGGAAGTCCTGTGGTCACTCATGAAGATTATGATGCACCCATCAGTAGTAGAAGGAAGAATAAGGAAGAGGTACAAGAGATGAATAGCACATCAAAAGAAACTGCTTCAGATTCACCTGAAGGGGGATAAGGTGATGAAGTGGACAAAGAAGAGAGTGAAGGGGAAGAAGACAAATAGAAGCAGGGCGAAGTAACACCACCTAGAGATCCCATTGAAATGATAGAGACATCCAATAAAAGAAAGGTTTCCCCAACAAAACCTACATCACGGAAGAAGTCAAAACATAGTAAGCCCAAGTTGCAGACTGTGCTCATGGTGGATGACATCGACCTCATGATTGTTGCCATATCAGATACATGAGAAGATATTTTACAGTGCAATGAAGCAAAACAAGAAACCATGTATGATCACATTGAAGCAGAGTTGAAAGGGGTACAACAAGTCCTCTACTCCAGCCACGCGGTATCTACTGCGCCATTGCCATTAGAAGGAGTAGAGTTGGGAGATGAGCCTGCCCAGCTACATAGAATAGCATATGTGACAGAAGCTCTCCTTCATTATTTCCAGGAAGAAAAATAAAAAACCATAGAGGCACTGACGCAAGCAAAGGAGGAAGATATAGAGAAAAACTGAGTTGCATAGTAGGAAAAATACAACCTCCAAGCGAAGTTCGCAAAGGATAGAGAACAGATCCAGAAGGAGAAAGAACAGCTGCTCATGGAGCAGATTGGAGTTAAAGAAGCAACCACTAGAGAACTTCACTCTATGATGGGCTTAGAACATATGGAAGAAGACCCAATGGAGATTAAAGTGGGGAAGCTTGTTGAATCCATTTAACAACTCCAACAAAGAGTAGCAGAATTAGAATTACAGATAGTGACAAGCACTCTGCAGGAAGTGTGAGATCTAAGAGATGAAACTGCGAGGAGTTCATTTGAGAGAATCAAAGCATTGACCTTGGAATTGAAACAACTCATCAGTCGAAGTGCACAGACCTACGAGCACCTTGTAGAGGACCTTGAGCTCAAGACTCTAGAGTCACAACTCCAAGAGGTGAATAAGAAAGCAACAATAGTGGAGGCGCAATTGAAGCCTCTATTAGCAGTCGAGAGAATGGAAAGGTCCCAAGAATAATGCATTGTTTAGAAATAGTTCCATGTCATCTAGAGTAAATTCATGTAAATGAATCAGAGACTCCAACCAGTACAAGATGAATCTTGCACACGTTTCGAGGAAATTGAAGGACAAGGTGCATAGCTAGAGCAAGTGGTCATTGCAGTGGAACAATGATTAGAAGGGCCAGTGATCAAAAAAGTTATTCAAGAGTTCATCAAGCAGGAGGCTCTGGATAAAAAATAGGTCAAAGCAGCCCAAGCCAAGCTCGAGGCATTAGAGGCACATTTACCCATATCAGAGTGACTCTGGATGAGTCACAGGTGAGTGTTGAGGGCCTGTTGGCCCTTGACTAGGTTTTGTGGAAACGTTGGTCATGTTTGACTAATTTTGGGACTTCTATAGGCTGGTCGAAGGTGGAGCGCAAGGCGAAGTGGATATCACGGGATATCGACCCCTTTTCAGGGATTTTTGGGTTTAGGGTTATGTAACGAGTATGGGATGTTGGGCCATGGGCTTTACCCATGTTTAGGCCCATTTTGTAAAGTATAAATAGACATCTAGGTGATGTAAGAACTAGTAATTTATTTGTCTTAGTGTTAAGGTTAGCTAAGTGAAAATGATGTAAGTGGGATCTATTTGATTGATTTGGCTCTATGCATACTATGTGTTGAGAACTTGCAGAGCTAAGTGCAAGTGATTGTAAGAAGGCTTTGTGCCTAGATCTACTCAGGGAAGGAGGATCTGGCGAGGTGTGCATAGATCTCTTGTCCTATGCAGAGTTGACCCTATGGCTCTGTGCATGTAAGAATCTTGAAGAAGATAATAAACAAGAAGAAGAGTTGGTGGGCGTAGCCCCACACTAGGGTGAACCACGTATATCCTATGTTCTGATTGCTTCATGCATTATGGTTGTTATGTTATTGATATGATTTATGCTTAGTGCAGTACTATATGTTATATGCATCTGATATAGTAGCTTAGTGCTTATTGATGTAAATGAATTCTAGATCTGACCTATTTCTATGTGCTAAGTGCTTAAATGTTTTAGGTCATGTTGAATATTGAGCTGCTCTGTAATTAGGGTTTCACTTGCGATGTGAATAAAGGGTTAAATACTAATGATTGGTATCTTCTAAGTGCTCTGTTAAGTACTTTAATCACCGATCTATGTCCCAGCTAGGTTGTAGACACTGGAGTCCTACAACCACCCCTGCCTCTACCTCAGGTGAGACTTCATCTGCTTCACATGTGTTGCCGAAAGGGCCGGTAGTTAGGGTTTTGTTGGTGCGTTGTTGACGCGTTGAACCCTGTGTCTACCCCTGTGCCAACAATCATCCTCATGAAATTTGGTGGGGAATTTTTAATTCCAAAGGGAATAACCAACGATTCAAAAATACCTTCTCTTAACTTAAAGGTAGTTTTTCATACATGTGTATGTTCTATTGGGACCTGATGGTAGCCAGACTTCAAATAAATCTTACTGAAGTATTTGTCCCCCTTGAGTTGATCATGGAGATCGAGGATTTAGGGAATCAGGTACTAGTTCCTGACTGTGATTTTATTTAGGGCCCGATAATCAATGCAAAGTCGCTAGGTCCTGTCTTTCTTCTACACTAGCATGGTTGGGCTTCCACAAGGTGATGATTTGGGTCGGATGTTCCCCTTATGGAGAAATTCTTGGATCTGATGCTTGATCTCCTAATTTTCTAGCAGAGAGCGATGATAGACTGTCCCATTGGGTAGTGGTGTGTCGAGGGTCAAATCGATGGGATGCTTTACCTGACAGTGCAGAGGAAGCCCAGTATGGGATGAAAATATGTCTTTGTATTCTTCCACGACCTTATCCACTTTCTTCTGTTGCGTGGAGAGGTCGACCATGGAGGCTATGGATGTGCTAGCCACCTTTCTCTCACTCTGAGAGTGAATCATGAAGAAGACAAACTTACTGGTCTAAGAAATTACCTTCCTGAATTGCTTGGAAAAGATCAAGGAAATAGCACAAGGTGGGACTACCTCGGTTATCCTATACAATTTCCTGTTCAAAGTAATAATAACACTACGTGGCATAGACTCATATACAACGTCACATTTCCATAAATAAGGTTGGCCCAAAAGAACATCAAAAACTTCAAGGGGAGCAACATCATACAATACCTCATCATTTAATGGCTTGATACCATACATCAGGCTTCATTGTTGGTTGACACGAAGATCACTTCCTTGACGTAGCCATCCGATGGTGTAGGGATGCGGGTGTAGAATTGTTGGCAGGGCTAGCCGCTTGATGAGCTATGCTGAGATGAGGCTCTTATAGCTACCGCTATCAATGATGAAGTGTAGAGAAGTTCCTTTCACCCACATCTGTGAATGAAAGAGGTGCTCACCTTCCTCTAGATCCTCAGGTTCATCAATATGGATCTTGGTGGAAAAAATGGTGGCACTAGGTTCCATGTCAATGATCTGTCTCCCCTTTTTTGGTTTTGACTCAGAGTCATAACCCACATCTGATTCAAAGGATTTTACCTTAGCCACCAATGACTTCCTTCAGCGAAAATCTACAGTGTTATGCAAGGGGCTCCTATGGATGTCACACGACTTCCCAGTATATTTATTTGTCTTCCCATTGTCCTTATTTTCTCATGGCTTGGATTGGTTTTCCTAAGGTTTCCCATATTTTATCTGTCCTTTGTTATACGGTTTGGAGCTTCCCTTTCTCTACTTCTGCTATGAAGGGTTCCCAGACCCAAAATGTCGTGTCTTTTTTTTAAGCTTTTTCTCAATTTTGACGGCATATCAATAGACCACGCCCAAGGATGAGATGTCCAAAAAATCCATTTATGTATAGATGTATCTATGTATACCACCGTGGTACTTGAGCACCATATGTCGCTCATAATATTTGATATCCAACTTGGTGCGCAAGGTGTGGAAGACATCGGTGAACTCTAGCACTGTTTGGTATCTTTATTGTCGCAGTGTCATCCATCTTGTATACAAGTCGTCATAACTTCCAACAGGGTAGTATTGTTCCTTAATATCATCCCTAGAGGAAACCCAAGTGTGTGCAACTTCAAATAATGTGGATCCTTCTATTTCCCTTTTCTCATAGAAAGTCTCCCACCAATCTTTGACATGGGGGACGACCTTGAGGAGCACAATTGTAATATTTTCCCTATCGGAAAAGTTGTGTACAGAAAAATACCCTTCAAGAAGGTTTAACCATTTATCTATGGAATCCACATATATTTGACCTTCAAATATAGGAATATCAAAATTTATTTGTACCTTGAAGGGGGTGTCACCTCTGCTTGAGGTGGATGCATCGCTTTTCAACAGTCGTCAAGGGATTTGTGAAAATCTATCCATCATCTCATTTCTTTGTTGCTCAAGGGCTTCCTCAAGAAACATTTTGAAAGGATATCATGTCTCATCGGCTTTCTTTTCTCCCTCCATGGATGGATACTTGGGTGTGCGAGAGAAGTTTTCCTGAAGAGAAACAAGCTCAAGACCCAACTCTCTATACCCTGACTGCGTTGGGGACATGCATTAAAAAACAACAAGGAACAGACTACTCTGATACCAATGATCTAGATTTATGAGAGGAACAAAATGAAACCATAGGTTTATAATATTAACAAAGATTCACATTGAACAATAACAAAGATACAATAAAACTTGACTTCTATTAAATAAGAAATATGTTGAAAACTATAAAATGCAGATTGAAAGCAAGCTTGCTAGAATGGTGGCATCTTATCTATGAGAAGAGATGTGATGACTACGCTCATTCACAATAAGATGAGTACAATGAGGCTCTGAAGAAATTTTTACAATAAACATGATTTCCAAAACCCTAGACAAGAAACTTGATGGGACCCCTTGATTACCCTAAGTTCTTAGGCTAAAATTACCCATGACTCAACCAGATGGGGACCCCTAGACTTGACGATGCCTTATGACATTTTTTGTCCTAGATTTTCACAAAAAAAGAGCATTATTTACCATCAAATTAAAAATGTGAATTTTATCTTGATGGATAACCTCAATTAGGTTTTAGCAAATCATGAGGGTGAGCTTGACTTGATTTTTAACATAATGTTAGTGGAAAAAATGGGTATCTGTGAACACCTCTTGAAGGGGATTCTAGGAGGTGGGGTATTAAGTCATGTGGGCCCCATTGGGGTAAGTTAGTACATCAACTTCTCAGGGTCGTAGCTTTTGCATACGATCTCCATTTATGGTGTATGATAGTTCGTTGGAAAGGTATTGATGAGGAGATTCATTCAGGGGGATTATTCAATTATTTAAACTATTATTGAGGTGTGCGATAGTGAAAACACATCGTTTGGGCCCTCAAAATGGCCTCGGAAGTTTGGGAACCAAAAAACTACTAAAATTAGTAAGTTGCCAAAAAAATGTTTTGACCCAGTTGGAAAAGGTGGGTGGCCATCGAGATCCTCCTGGATCAATTCCATAGGTACAGGCTTTGCAACATTTTTTCCTTTGTATTCTGACACCTTGACCCATGGAGGAATATTCTTGAGTGTCCTTATCATGCACATGTCTCCTCACACTAAGCATCAATATGTTCCATGTGCTAGGAACTATTTTTATTTCCCAAAAAACCCATTCCTCCTTTGCAATGTAGCATTCTTTTATTCATTTTCAAGCTCGTTAAAAATATGAAAAATACAAAAAAATCAAATATTCCAAAAAGAGGGGAGGGGAAAACATTCTCTTTTACTGGAAGCAATCTAGTCACCCTTGGAAAGCGCACATCCTTTCATCTATTCTGCAGAGCACTGGGATTTAGTATGGCCTTAGGAAGTTGTTCTCATTACATAGAGTTGTGTCATCCTCCATTTGGTTACTCTTCCAAACACATGGACAATTTTTGGTGCCTCATGTGCCACAATATTATGTTAATAACACGTTTCCTGAAAATTTTCATATGTCGTGCTCTTGTCCAAGGGAAATTCTTACAACCAGAGTCGGACATCCTAAAATAAGTCTCTTGACCTTCATGAGTCAGCCATCCTGAGAGTCCTATCAAGTTCACATTCAGAATCAATGAATTTTCATGCCTGATGTTTGAGATCCTCCATTATTTCCATGGCGGCTTGTCAAATACCTCGTGATAGTCAATTTTACACTCCTATTATACTCCTACCTAATTTATGAATATATTGAAGATATTACTCGAGTTACTGAAGCCATCATCTTGAGCTACAGGAATTGATGCTTCCCGAAGATTCATATTAAATTATATTTGTATATCTTCTGATGATTTTGAGATGTAGATCTATTGTGTATTATCCATGGCTACAATATATATTTGCATACACATTAGTCATGTGTTCATGATTACTATATATGACATGGATCTCCAATGTACTTGATTGGAAACCATGCTTAGTTGGTCTCAAGCATGGGTATACCTGCCTTGGTGATTATTATTATTATTTTGTAGATGAAACAATCGTGAATACTCGTATGGTCTTACTCTACTCGGTGCCTTCCAAATTTATTAAATATTTTATAATTTATTTCGTCCATCAGTTTATCTTCTGACCTCACACATTAGGGGGCATCTGTTATAGCTCAAAATGCCACTATCATGCATTTTTTACTTTTTCCTGCTTAATTACACATCCACCAACCACTTTTGTTGAGGTTCCTCTTAAAAAACAACTTTTTGCATGGTGTACATGCCCTTCTACATATGCAGTGTGCATACATACGCTAGCTACATGCCTGACAGACCCTCGTATATTCTAAAAAGTTGCAAAAATTAAAACGTTTCTCACTTTTAGGTGGAGTTTACGGGCTATGTCAGGTTGCCTAACCATATTGCCTCTTTTAGAACTTATGAAAACTAATTAACCATCTTTTATCCATATAAAAGGCGCCCTAGCGGGCTCATTTGGTTATATGAAAGAAGAGGCAAGTGAACTCTACCAAATTTTCTTCCTTTCATTCCAAGCCTTTTGCATCATGTTCTAAGTTTCATCTTCAACATTCCCTTCTAGTCATCCTTTATACCCTATATTGGCATGTTGGTTGTGAGGATAACATATTGGGAATAGTGCACTTAGAGTCAAAGTAGAGGAACCCAGGCAAGGTTCGTGGAGCGACGTCGACAAGATTCAAGTTGTAACTTCCAATATTGTTATCAATAAAAGAGAAACTTCTTGTCCCATATATTATGTATTTATGTTTATTTTTATGAATTTTTTTTATGAATATCTAACCCTTTAGATGATCTTGGTATTTATACGTATGTTGTCATAGTTTTCTCTATGAATTTGTTTTGGGCCAACTTTGGGAGGAAGCCTACAATTTTGGAACAGGGCACAACAAGAAGGGATATACAACAGACAAAAGGACTTAAGGTACACATTTTGATCTTCTCTCCCTTCCCTTAATTACGATTAGTTTTTGTTGGATTTGGGTAAAATAGAAGTGTTTCTATCTTTTAAGGTGTTAAGTCTCTACCTAGTTGCTAGACCTGGATTAGGGGGATTTTTCCCCATAGCACGAACCCACTTGGGATTTTTATATGGATGTGGTCAAGGAGAAATATTACCCTATGGGAAACTATGATGACCAGTACATGAGATGGACCATGCAGCATCAAGAGAGGGGCCAAACAATGTCATAGTTCACAAATACCTTCCATACCTTACGCACCAAGCTGGGTATCAAAGACTCCAAGTAACATCTGGTTCTAAAATACTGCGGGGATCTACATAGGTACATCCAAACTGAAGTGGATTTTCTAGACATCTCATCATTGGGAGAAACTTATTGATATGTTCTCAAAATCGAGTAAACATTTAAGCACCAGAACAAGAAAAATTTTGGGTCTGGAAATCCGCAACAACCAAACTATGGTAAAGGCATCCCTAATCCACAGAATATCCAACCACACCCACAGCCATACAACATCAGATTTCTTCATCAGGGACGATATCTTTATGTCATCCTAGAGTTCCACCCATCATACAACATCAATCCCTTCAAGGATGAGGTACTATGTCATGTTGCCTCACTATAATTCTATGATGTTCTATTAGGCTAGACATATATGTGGAGGCGTCATGTTTTTTATGATTCTTGAACCTGTAGCTTCATTGTTACTCTGGGGGGGCAACCCTACAAGATACCAAAGGTAGTTTTGACTATTGTCCTAACAAAACAATGTCGCAAAGTAATCTCTCATACCAAAAAGTGTATCCTCTTCATAATCTGGTCATAAGAGAAGGAAACTGAAACCACTACAGCCTCAACCCAAGACCTTTATATCCATCAAAATCAGATCAACAAGATTGTGTAGGAGCACCAAGATACTCATATTGCACCTACGAGGGTGCCCCCACACTGCCCAATCAAACCAAGTTATGATAAATACCTTCATGTTATTCATGTTTCATCTTCATTGATAGAGTCCTCCCACACACAAACAGATCATGCAGTTAGATTGGTTAAATGGATCCAATCCCTCCAACAATAAGTTCATAACATCCTTCAACAAGCTAAGCAGGTCATCCTTTTTAGAAAGGAAAGAAAATCACCAAGGTCCGGATTTAGTAAAATATTCCTTGGGGACTTGACACAATGGATATGTTAAGTACCTATACCAGATCTGCAAATATATTTCAGAAATAACCAAGAATAAACCATAAACCATTCACCATAAAAATGAACACAAGAAATATCCAAAACCCTTGAGGTAGGGTAACACCATATATTAATCCTTATGGAAGGATAAAACTCCTCAAGCAATCCTTGCTTGTACAATCACAATATTCTTCACTATGCTTCATTACATTGCTTACACTTTTTTATAGAGCTCTCTCTATCTCCTAGGAACCTTCTAGAGATCCTTCTCACATTTATTACATCCAACTACCATAGTGGTTCTTTATTAATATAGTGGACCTAGTCCACCTTACATTTAATGACCACATTCTCATATATTAAATGACTTCCACTAATAACACATAAATGAATTCCCATTGGGTACCTCCCTAGGTACCCCATATTACCTCCCTAGGTATACTACATTCCATCCCCCTTCACATGTTTCATCCTTGAAACATGAGAAGAAATCATACAATATGACTATCTAAGCAATGCATCCAACTGGTACCAAGTAAAACCATCCATCCATCGCAATGGAAGTCGAACATGATGTCTATCTACTGCCTTTCCACCCTGATCTTTCTATGCATCATGTCAGGGTTTCCATGGGATTGTTTCTGTAACTTGAGCTCTTCCCGTAGGGCCAGTATTCCTCCATGCACCTCTTGATCAGTTTCCTATCTGGTGCCCTACTGGTGCATAAATGTGTTGATGCACACGCCCTTGCCTTGATGACTGTCGTTTCTCTATATGATGTGGATGGTGATATACAACAACTGTAGGAATTTGTTCTTTTTTCTTCAAATCTGCAACACTTTGTGCCTTTGAGTCAATGACCTCCTTAGCTTCATGATTATGTCCTTCTTGTAGTTTTTCTTCATCTCCTTCTGTAGACTATGCCTCTGATTCAAATTTAGACTCAGCAATAAATTCTTTGCTAGCTTCCATGAGCCCATCTTTCTTACTGAGAGACACATCCTGCAATGTGATTTTTTTTTTCTTGTACCACAACTTCAAAAACTTCTTTTTCACATTAATATTAATGGTACCCACTGATTCTGTCCAAGGATATCCCAAAACAATATCCACTTCATCCATATCCATAGCATAAAAATTTGAATGCAACACATATTTATCCATGGTAATCTTCAAATCTTTAAAAATTTGAACATTTTCACCCTCAACCTGTGTGCTCTGAATATTCTTTACTGGAACTTGCAATCTATTAACCAACTGAATATTGATAAAATTATGCATGCAACTAGGGTTAATAGAAACAATGATATTTTCTTTATGAATACAACCATGAACCTATAATATAGATTTGTCACATCAAAATAAACTCTTGGTTCTCTCTGTATCCTTATTCTTTCCGTGAGACCACTTTTCTAACAATATTTTTTCAAATTCTCCATTGGAGAGTGTCATCATCTCCTTATAATCATGCGATTTCCACCAAATGGCAGCATCACCTTGCAATTTGAGATCTACCCAATGGGTCCAATTCTCTTCCCATGATGACTTTATTTATTTAATGAATTCTTCAGTACTAGGGCCATCATATTTCCCTATAAAATACATCTTGCTATGAAAAACCCCAAAAATAGAACAATACGTTATGGCAGAAAATCATGGCGTTTTCCAGGAAAACCCTGAAAAACTGTTGAATTTAAAATGCTCATAACTTTACTTCTCGAACTCTGTTTCGGCTGATTTTGTTTTTGAAGATAGGTATTTTTTCGAGAGGAATTCAAATACCCAATTTTTTTTTCCAAATTCAACTCGTAAAGCTTCATATATGAACCTGAAGTGCACCGCCCTCTTTTTCTAACCTAGAAAAAATTCTGCAAAAAGAGAAAAACAATTCTTCCTTTCTTTGGCCAAGGAATGTGTTCTGATACCAATTGTTAAGTACCTATACCAGATCTACAAATATATTTTAGAAATAATCAAGAATAAACTATAAACCATTCACACTAGTACATATTGTAAAAATTCCGACGTTTTATTTGTGACGTTATGGACAAAATTGTCCATATTGTTGCAAAATAGAGGAAATTTAAAAAAAAAAATTCATATTGCCCGATAACGTTGGTATTGCCACGTTGACGTCTCTCTTGCCACGTTGACATCTCTCTTGCCATGTTAATGTCTCTCTTGACATGTTTTCCAACGGAACGTCTCTCTTGCAACGTTTGTGACATAGACGTCGTTCTTGCCACATTTGTGAAGATTGATTATTGCCATAGACTTTAACATCATTCTTGCCACAACATATAGTCATTTATATGTTGTAACAATGAATTATCTATAGTAGATACATCAGATTATCAGTGTTTCCCAGACTAGCCAAGTTAGGAACATTACATCATCTTATTGTAGGTTATCCACAGTTTGGGAGGAGGAGAGATTTGGCTAAGAGGCTCTTGGATTTTTTCTAAGGGGGTCGATTTACCTTTCTCTGCAGGGTCATGGCACTAGGAGGTTGGATGGGATTTATTGAGGGCTGAACCCTCTCTTTGATGAGCAGTGAAACCATTGTGAGGGAGCCATGAGGTTTGGAGCAGGTCGCGTGGCCCTTGAGTAGGCTGCATGGGATAGAGGAGGGCCATGGGCCCCTTATTGCTGAGCAGAGAGGGTTTGAGAGGGATGTAGGTCCATATGGTTGAAGCCGTGGGGTTTGGTGAGGACCGTGAGTCCATTTTCCAAGTCGTGAGGGTAAGAAGGAAGGTCGTGGGGCCTCTTGAAGATTCGTGGAGGCTTTGGAGGAGCGTCACAGCCCTGTTCTGTGCATTTGGAGGATCGAAGGAGGCTTGGGGAGTTTGGAGCAGCTCAGAAACACTTGTTGGGGAGACAGTGGCATTATCCAGGTTTTGTTTGAGTTTTGCAATATTTTTGCTGATGTATTACAGCTGTTGTAGCAGCTAATAGTTGTTTATTCTTGTTGTGTATCAGATTCCATGCATAATAAAATGCCAAACTTGTCTCTTCAGTCTTATGTGTAATTCGATGGTATGCAATATGTTTGATGAAATGCCCACCAGAAAAATACATGCAAACTGTTTGTAGAAATCGCTCAATCAACATAATAACATATGTAATGCAAAACATTTGACAAAGGCATACAACCAGAACAATAAAATTGACATCAAACACAATATCCTAGCACAACTCTATTACGGGATATTATATAGTTGGCAGAGTCTCAAGCTACTATAGAATTTAGACAATGGAATTACAGAATGGACCACAAAATCTAAACCTTACAAGCAATTGATTTGACATATTTAGACATAATTAAAAAAAAAAACAAATCTTCATCTTTGTACATTTGAAAAGGAAAATAGAAGCATTAGGCTTTGCTGACTGACGAGATGGCATTGGTCACCCCACTTTTCATTGCTATCAAAATTGTGCATAGTTAACAACATACACACCTTTTATAATAAAGCAAGCTCTAAACATGCAATAATTCCATTTTAATTTAATCTATAAATCTCACTCCTAGAGTAAATTTTGCACAAATATATCAATCCATCAATCTCTTTACTTAAACATTGTCACTTCCTCCTCCTTATTTTCCCAGAGTTCTGTTTCTCAGAAAAATACATCTAATCAAGAATTTACTACGATTACAGTGTGTTGTACCTGGACAAAGGATGAACCACCAGGATCACGCATGTCACAGATCCAATAGTATGGGTCAGCATCATCAAGGATGTTGTCACTTACTTTTAGATTTCCCAAAGAAGCCTTTACACCAAAGGTGGATGGAAAGAATTGGAAAAAACATAAAACTCAGGACAAAGAGTGTTATAACTAAATGGAATTCTCTGCAAGGAGAAAACTTTGATGGTACTTTTGGTATACCTTTATATCAGCATGTAAGTTATCTTGATACAAAGTAGCAAGTTGGGTTTCATTTTCATTATTCAGAACAAACTGTGCCCGTGCCATACCCAGGACTAGTGAGAAAATCACTCTATCTTTGCCTTCCCCAAGCAGCCCTTTCACAATAGAGTCCTTCCAGTTGATAATTGCATTTGACTCTTCTTTACTTTTCTTTTCACTAGTTTCTTGCTTGATAATTGTCATGAGTGTATCAGTTTGTTTTTCATCAATATCTTTTTCCATGTCTTCAATGTTTATAGCATTCACAAAATTCAATAATGCCAGAATTGTTGGCCTGTTAAAGTGAAATGAGAGTGTAGCTAGTGAAAGCATTACCTGTGCAAGACATTTGCGATGTATACATTATCAAATTAGACATGTGTTATGTATATAATGTGCCAATAACATGAAAGGCTAACACAAATACCAAACCTGCATGAATGAAAGTGAAACATAAAATTAGAGAAATAATGTATAACCTGCTTGTCTATATTAGTATATACTGGAGAATCCCGATCCAAAAGAATAATCTGTTCCTTCACAAAGCTATCTAAGTATCCTGTTTGCTCCAAAACATGGTTTCTTTCTCTTTTCTCAAGGTTTGGCAACAAGCCAAGAATCCGTCTAAAACTTGGTATTTCACCATGTAGCTTGTCATTAGCAAGTGAACTCTCTACATCAAAGAATTTTGAAGCTGTGTCTGACGGTTTTCTTGAACCGTGAAATTTAACTTCTGGAGAATCTTCGAGATCTTCTGAAGTATCAAAAAAATATTCACTGCCCTCAATTTGTTTATTACTCCGTGTTTTCCTGAACTTTTTTCGTTTTTCACTGCCGAGAGAGTTCTTCCTGGTTCCAATGGCTTTGTTTGAATTTTTAATGAAAGACCGAACTAGAAATTGACATGACGAGCTTCCCTTGCCTACAAATGCATCTTCAATTTCCAATGATTCTAAAAAAACCCCAATGGACATATCATGCTCTCTCATAGCAAATTCCACCTACATAAATAAAAGAGAAATCAATTCATTATAACTCTACGAAATTTTCTGGAAAAGAATGAAGATACCTAATTTACATAATTTGTAATACTTTCCTAAATTTGATAATTGCCTACAATGTGTTCTAGATACTAGAAAACAAAAATATCCTTGATGAC
The DNA here is from genome assembly GCA_009831015.1 of Picea engelmannii. Taxonomy (NCBI): domain Eukaryota; kingdom Viridiplantae; phylum Streptophyta; class Pinopsida; order Pinales; family Pinaceae; genus Picea; species Picea engelmannii. The sequence goes on along the minus strand of ML777131.1, from coordinate 2,557,287 downwards.
ATCTAAAGCCACTTTTTAATTACCTTGCTACCTAAAGCTCGAAATTCAAATAAACGTTGCTCATCACCGAGCAAAACATTTTTCAAATTTTGTTTACCCTAGGAATGACATTGAACCAAGAATATAAATCTATATCTTGACATGGTTTCTAACAGTTCATTAATCAACTCTATAATTTACTACAGGGCTTGAATACATCTTTGGTAAGGAAATGAAAAGGGTTCATAAGTTCTTACATGGAGGCTACTAGAGAAGGAAACCTTTAATTCATCATTTAATAAGATTTTGGTAAATTACAGGCATTGACAGAATCACTAGTAAAGGAATTTTATGGGAAACTCCCTCTTATAGAGGAAAGTGTTTCTCACCAAGCCCATCTTGTCTCTGAAATAGACATGCTTACCCCTTGGCAGGACATTGGTGAGAATATCTGCTACCTTCTCATCATTCTGAATATATTGAAGCTGAACTACCCCACGCTGAACCCAGTCTTTGATGAAATGATATCTGATCTCAATATGCTTCGACCTGTCATGAAACACTGGATTCTCAGAGACTTTTATACAAATATGATTATCGCAGTGAATGACTGTCGGACTCAACTCACGACCAAATAACCCAACCAAAAACTTACGAAGCCAGATGGCCTCACAACTAGCTTGACTGGTTGCCATGTACTCTACCTCGGTCCAACTCAAAGCTACTAACCTCAGTTTCAACCAGGAAACATCTCCCAACCCTAACCCAAAACAACACCTTGAGGTGCTCCCCCTGCCAATGGCACATCCTGCTCAATCTGAGTCTGTGTAGCCAACCAAACTCACCCCATCTCCTCTGACATAGTCCAATCTGAAATCCACTGATCCTGAAATGTACCTCAGCACATGTTTTTCCCCAATCCAGTGAACACTCCTAGGCTCCACCATGTATTAGCTGAGAGTGTTCACGACAAAACAAATATTTGGTCTATTGTTGACCAGATACATCCAGGACCCAATCAACTTCTTATATCTCGTAGCATCCACTAACTGGGAATCCGAAGCGCTAAGCTTCTTCCAGTTGGTGACCATAGTTGTAGACATGGGCTTATAGTCCTCCATCTGAAATCTGCTCAATATGTCCGCAACATACTTCCCTTGTCCCAGAAATATATGACCCACCTCCGGCCAAACCTCCATGCCTAGGAAATAGTGCATCCACTTGATGTCCTTCATCTCAAACTCTGATACAAGGTCGTTCTTGCAATCAACTATGAGATGCTCCACTCCCGTTATGAACAAATCATCCACATACAGTATGAGAATGAGTGTATCCTCACCTCGTATAATATAGTAGATGTTAGGATTTGCCTCACTCTTCTCAAACCCCATCTGAAGCAATTAAATGTCTATCCTCGAACACCAAGCTCTTGGAGCTTTCTTCAGACCATAAAGTGCCTTTCTCAGAAGACACACATGGGACTCTCTCCCCAACACCTCAAACCCCTATGGTTGTTCTATGTACACCTCCTCCTCTATAAAGCCATTCAGAAAAGCAGTCTTTACATACATTTGATGTATCCTCCAACCCATCTCTACTGCAATCTCAATAATGCTCCGGATATAAGTGTATCTCGCAACTGGGGCAAACGTCTCATCATAGTCGGCTCCCTCTATTTGAGAGAATTCTCTCGCCACAGATCGGGCCTTGTGTTTCTCTATGCTGCCATCTGTAGCATACTTGGTCTTATACAACCACCTGGAAGTCACAACTGACTTCCCCTTAGGCCTCGACACCACCTCTCACACATCATTGCACATGATGGAATCCTACTCCTTCTGCATGGCCTCTCGCCAAACATGTTGATTAAATTCCTGCGCAAATGTCGTGGGCTCTGCATCTGTGATGCTTGTCACCATAGCCAAGTAAGATCCAAGCCTCTCTGGTGCTATACTCTCTCTCATCAACTGCTTGGGATCTCCTACATACTTATTGTCTTCCTTTAGGGTCTCCTAAAACCATCTTGGTTTCTTATTCCCTGGAGTAATCAATGGAGAAGTAATCACAAAGTTCAAACAACAAGATGAAGAGCACCTGCCAATTGAATATGCAACTCTATTGGGTTGTCAAAGTAAGGCAACATTTTCATTGGGGCAAGTGGTTCACTAGGGAACAAAACCAACAAAAGGTTCCCCATCTAATACAAGAAATTGACGCAATGGGGACTATTTCTTCCCAAG
>ML777131.1:2426102-2533135 GCA_009831015.1 Picea engelmannii | reverse complement strand
AGCATAAACTCAATATAAACCTATGTATGTGATCAAGGAATCATACAATAAAACACAACAAGATTTATAGGAAAGAACCATATTACTGTATCATATTAAATGTGAAAGAGAGATTACAACCATGGCCTTGATGTCGTAAGGTCTCTTCCAAATGTCCTTTGTTCCCCACACACTTTCACTACAAGAATTCTGAGAGCACAGATCTGATAGTATTCACAATCTATCTTGACAAAGGAAAAACTCAAAACCACTCTAACCAAGCTAATAATTCCAAGCCAAATCCAACTTAGCCAATCCCAAAAGCTCCAAGCTAACTTTCTCCATGAGAGCTCCTCTCCTTTTATAAGTTGAAGAGGACAAGCTGAGGAGGTTAGGATGATCCCACTAAATCATGAAAGCGAGTAATATCCAAACCATTCGGATGCCACCTCACCATGGAAGTTTCTCCTTCTAGAAGATTCGAGAAAACGCTCGTTTTTCCCACGTGTAAGCATTCTCACACCCTACCTATAGAGCAAACTGCGAACCTCTTGCAACCCAAATATGGTGCAACCTGTAAGAATTAGTCATTCTCACATCATGCCTATATAGCAACCTGCAAACTTCCCTTTTTATAGGGTTTTTACACAGGAAAATGCAACTTCTTTTCTCAGGAAAAGTTCTTCTCCCTTCTCTCTTTAGGAACTCAGGCCACTAACCCCTCTGAAGGCAAAAAAGAGGTTTACATCATTAACATTCATAGGGATGATGAAACTAATGTGTAATAGGTGGTCACTGGTTTATGTTTCTTTAATAATTAATATATCAAAATATCTCTCTGAGTCAATAATGGACTGAAAAGCTTCTAGTTTGGTTTCCAAGTTTTACCTATGTATAGTTGGGTATTGGAAGTTAACTTTTGACCAGTTCTTCATATCACTCATAGCCTCTTCACTTTATACTCCCATATATAGGTTGATTTAGAGTGGATTCCCAAGAGGAGGAGATGAGTTCCTCAAAGTTTTCTTGATTGACCATACCAAATTAAATCTGAAAATGATAGGGCCAAAATTCATTGGTGAGGATACATCTAAAATGACATGCCTATGATAAGATGCAAAGTCAACCTTAAATAAAGATTCATGGTATTTTCTGGAAAACATATCATGGTCTGTGTGAATAACATACATACAGAACATTAACACCAGCATTGATTGGTCCATATCAATGTGAAGCAACATGAACTTTTTAGTATTCAGGCAGTTTGCAGAAAGATCATGATAAGCAACTGTCGTGGGAGAAACAAAAGTTTTTTTACGTGAGGGTGGAAGTTGACTGGTTGACTGAGAGTAGAGAAATCATGATGTGGTTGGGTAGAAAATTGTCACATAGAGAGTGAATGAGAAATAACAAAGGGAGTTTAATTTTTTTAGAATTTTGGTGGCTGGGCAGATTGCCTAACAGCATGTGTATAAGGAATAATTCTAGTAGTAATTTCCAGGTGGGAGATAAGATAAGATAATTTTATTAATGTTCAACAAATGATCATCGAAGTAAGTCAATGGAACTGTAAAAGGAAGTTGAAGTGCGAAAAATCTAAACAAACAATTGCAAAAAACAAATAACACAGAAACATCAATCATTATATAGTGATTTTCTGGAGAAAGACTTTTCAGAAAAATACCCCACTCCAAAGCAAGGTCAATGTACTATTCAGCAACTAGCAAAGGTTGCAATACAGTTTCAGAGTCTCTGTGATTTTAATGAGGAGTAATCAACAACACACAGGCTCTGGATAAATTTCAGTAGCATAATGGTGCTTTCAATAACCTCATACAATACCTCCAACCCAAACAACAACACAAAACACTAAATAAAGAATCATGGGATCTTTTGGGAAACATATTGTGGTCTGTGTGAAAATTGACACCAGCATTGCTCCGTCCTATAGTAATGTGGAGGAAGAAAAAGTGCATAATATGCTTCTTACTCTAATCAATGAAAAAAGAATGTACAAAAATTTAAACAAATGGTGATAGAAACCAAATAACACTGAAACATGCAACCATTACACAGTGATTTCTTGGGGAAAACTCTTTCTGGAAAGAAACCACACACTCCAAAGCAAGGTCAGTGAATTTAGTGCACAACCTCAAATCCCATTATGAACATTCCAATTTTCTGCCCATTACAGTCGAGTGTTGTAATCTGTGCTTTGATACCACTTTGTGGTGTGCTCAACATCATCTATAGTCATGTTGAGGGGATGGTGTACTTAAGGAACACCAATTACACCACTGACACAGAACAAAATCAGTGCAATCAGTGAGAATTAATTCAACTATGAATGCATAAAATGAAATTCAATGCGTATGAAATGCATTGCCCATTATATTTACATAGATATACAAACAAATTAACAATCCTTCAATGCATTCCAGAATGTTTCATAAGCATATTAATCTTGTCCAATTAGTCATTTCCATCAAAGAACTCGTAACATAAATAGAATTATGGGAACCCAGGATTTCTAGGATTTGTTATTATGGGAACCCAGGATTTCCAGTGGTGAGCAATGACTTCTCTTTTACTCAGTGTTCACCTACAACCCTGGTCATGGTTTTCACATGTTTATGGCAGTAATTCTCAAAAGGTATGCCCTGGTATCAAGGTCAGGCAGCATGAGAACATAATGAACCTACAAAACAATAAATGCACCCCCCTGCCCCCCTATGAAGAGACCACGTGCCTTCACAAGAAGTCCACACATCCTTCTCTTGGACAACTATTTCTCCAAGTTTGTGAATAATTTATGATCATTCATCCTAAAACAATGGAATAACAAGAGCCAACATCAATGGAAATATGAAAACTTGAAGCAAGTACGGAAGGAAAGATAATCTAGTTGGATAGTAAGTTTCTTGACACCCAAGCCTGCCCGAACCAAGACATTGATGTGAGAATGAAATAAATTTGTGTTAATGAAAGAAAAGCTACAGATTGCATCTTCTATCCTTCATACAGTAAAATTCAACTAGATAATATTGCTTGTAGAATTGCTTCCCCACAACTATTCCTATGGCTACCTTAATATTTGAGGGCTTACCTCTTTTTTACCAAGTTTAGTGAAGAAATGGTCAAGTAACGAATGCTTGGCCTCCCGTACTTGACAATGAACAACATATTTTGGAATAACATTCCTCGGATAGCCACATACCATGTTCACATATGCCAATACATTGTTTCCTGATTATGCACATATATTAGCATCAAATGTTTACTTTTGGACTTTAATTATGCAAATTTTCAAAAAAAATTAAGTGATAAAGAGAACTCTTTTCACGACATAACTAAAATCATGGAAAAAACTTCGATAATGAATGATGTATAATAAACATTGGCATAAGCATAGCTTACCAATTCTGTGAAGGTAAGTCTCATTATATCGATCAAATACTGATTGTGATGGATTTTCGCCCTTCTCTAGATCTTGAGGAAGTTTACGGAAAAAATCAACAGTTAAGTAGTTGCATTCCATGTCCACAAGTTTCAATGTTGATTTTCGGCTCTCATCTCGTAATTTTTCAAGGGCATCAATGGCTACATTTCCAACCTCAATGTGGAGAGATGGGTATTTCTTGAGTTCCTGATCACGATGCCACCAACAATACTGGGCATTATTTATTTTTCTAAATTTGGGAATGAAGATAATCAAAATAAAGAATTATGACATAAACTCTCCCTAACATCATGGTACTGGAAAAGTGAGCAAACAATGTAGCTTTGTTATCTTACATTTAGGAATGAAGAACATAAAAAAACAAAAATATGATAAAGAATAATCTCCCAAATACGATGCTACTGAAAAAACACAATCTAGCTTTAGTGTAAGAAATGACATACTGTTGTCTCACTCACTGCTTTATGAGCAATATCCTTGAGTACATAATGTATCTACAATCACAAAACAAGTTAATCTCTACAAATAATTACCTTTCTCATCATCCCACTGTTGCTTGAAAAAAAAGGAAATTAATCACAAAACAAGTTATTTTGTCAATAATTACCTTTCTCATCATCCCACTCTTGCTTGAAAAAAAAAAGAAATTAAGAGAGAGAGAGAGAGATTGAAAAAAAAAAAGATATTAAGAGAGAGAGAGAGAGAGAGAGTCTATTCAGAGATAGGATTTGGCTCACAATGCTCCAAACAAGCTAACGAATGACAATATCTAATGAAAGTAGTAGAAAACAGCTGATTTGAATTTATGTTTCTAATTTTTTCATTACATGTATTAATGCACTGAAGTTTTTATCCCAAGAATAGTTGATTGATATATACAGAATGCTGCAAGATCAACGTGCTCCACAATGACTTGAGCAACAATTTAGGACATCTATAAAATCAAGGGCCATATTGATCATGAAAATAAAGTGAGAAGATGCACCACTCTTGAGGCTATTCTTATCATGTTTTGTAACCTCCTCTTCCTCATCATGTATGAAGGAGAGCAGGGCATACTAGTTATATAGGGAAGAAGAGAAATCAGTGTGATTTGCAGCAGAGATTACCATGTTGTAGCTGTCCTTTTCAGTGTGTTTTAGAGTTAGAGCATGAAGTTTTGATTTTGTGTGGGCAAGCTGCATGTTACATCAGCTAATGTTGTAGATCATTCACTCTTATTAGAGGGATTCTAGTATGCTCTTCTAGATTTTCAGATTGTTTTTATGTAGATCTAAACTTTAGTTTTCCACCAGTTTGACCTAACTTTGTGATATTCAGCATCTACATGCTTGAAATTTCCTTATGGTGCTTTATTTCAGAAGATCCATTGTTTTGATAGGTCTTAACTAATATTCAGTTGTTAACTTTTAGGAATTGACTCTATGAGTGCATATCTGCTTACCATGTCATGAAAATTTAACAATGTTAGATTAATTACTTCTAACTTCACTTAAAAGTTAATATACCCCCTTCTTATAAGAGATTCCTTAATCTCAAAAGGTGCCTTTATTTAACTTGTTTTACTTACAACCTTTTACTTCTTTCAGATTGGTCACAACCTGTACGTATGACCGATGCAGCAATTTGATGCATGCCATGCAAATGGATGCCTTGAATCTTCCGCAACAGAACTTAATAATTTTATTGTTTGATGTTGATGAGATTGAACAGTTTTGACTATGAGATGTAGCAAATTGTTAAACACATATACCCACACAAGAAGATAGTATTGTGTCTTACATTCCATAAATTTTAGCCACGCGACCTGCATTTTTATTCCTGCTGGGATACTGACATGTTGGGATTCACGACTGGATGGGATACTGACATGCCCCATCATATATTGTATTATACAAATTTGTACAATAGTAGAGTGGGACTTTAGAATTTTCTATGCCATGGCATTCATATTTTAAGAATAGCTCATAGGATTTCTAGTATTTTTCTGAAACAAGTTTTTTCTTGTATCCAACATGCACTTAGCTTATGGGCCTTCTGTGATCACCTGTGGCAGTTGCAGGGTTGTGATTTTTTTTGGAAAATAGTCTCATTTGTAATGTGTCTAGTTAGAGTTTTGTCCCTATTCTTACATGTACATGGTATCAACAAAGAAATCACATTTGTTTAGCGATTGCTAATAAATTGTGCAGGGATGATCTTTTATCAAGTACAAGTCTTGTGTAATTTATGGAATATCAATCTAATATAATATGCATTCTTAGTCCCTACCTTCCACTGCAATGAAAAAAACTTCCCCTCATTTCTACTTTCATCCAAAATCCAGGTGCATAAATTTATTGTAACCTTTCTATTTAAAAATGTTCTTATTGTGTTTTAAGCTAATATTTATTTAGTTGCAATTACCTAAATTGTTCTTATCTGTATTCCGACTTGTTTATTGTTCCATGTAATTTTATTTTTTTTAAACATAAACTGTAGAAGAATTGTATTAACATGCTGTGCCAAAGCTAACAACATCAAACTAGTCTACAATCAAGGCATATAGCCGAAGAATTAGAAGTATTTCAAATTTCAAATTTTCTCACCCTCTCCGGACCTTGTCTATGATCATATAGACTGTATAAATCCTTACAAAACTTCCCTTGGCACCAAAATATCTTAAAATACATTATCTATCTATTGGGGCAGAGACTTGAGCCGTAACGAGTTAAGGGATGGGGAGTGCCCCCCTTACTCCATTTGTTTAAAATTCACCTTTGCTTATTCTCGATCCGTCTTAGCCCAAAGATCGGCAAGGGGGTTGAGATCTCTCTTGATATGGAAGAGATTAATTTCTCCAAAGCTTTCAGCAATAGTCTTGATTCGTTGAAGGATGCCATTTAAAAGGTTTTTCTCCACTGTTTGTTTTTTAAGAATTGCTTTAACTATCAACATAGAATCTAAATATAGACCGATGATATAGATTTAAATATTGATATGTCTAGTATCTTAGCAAAGGTTAATGTACCTGTCCCTCTTAGTACTGATATTGTATTTTTTTTTTAAATACCTACAAGATAGTCGCTATTGCGACATCTTGGAGTGTCACTCCCATAGCAACCACGTCGGAGATGATACCTCTTAACGTTGCTCTTCCCACGTTCTAGACGTCTCTCTTACCACCTTCAATATGTCGGTCTTGCCACATTCAAGACGTCTCTATTGCCATGTCTAAGACGTCTCTCTTGTCACGTTCCTGACGTCTCTCTTCCCATGTTCTAGACGACTCTCTTGCCACCTTCAAGATGTTAGTCTTTCCACGTTCAATACGTCCCTCTTGCCACATTTAAGACGTCTCTCCTTCCATGTTCAAGACATCAGTCTTGCCATGTTCTAGACGTCTCTCTTGCCACGTTTCAGACATCTCTCTTGCCACGTTCAAGACGTCGGTCTTGCCACATTCAAGACGTCACAATAATGGTGAAATATATGTCGTCGGAAAAGAGACGTCATGTGAAACGACGTTTGAGGGGGTCCTTTGTTTGTCATTCTCCCAACAATATAAAGTGGCAATTGCATCGAACGCGTCGTCGAAATTTGACCCAAATGTACTAGTGTCACCATAACAATGAACACAAGAAATATCCAAAACTCTTGAGGTAGGGTAACACCATATATTAATCCTTATGGAAGGATAAAACTCCTCAAGCAATCCTTGTTTGTACAATCACAATATTCTTCATTATGCTTCATTACATCGCTTACACTTCTTTATATAGCTCTCTTTATCTCCTAGGAACCTTCTAGAGAGCCTTCTCACATTTATTACATCCAACTACCATAGTGGGTCTTTATTAATATAGTGGACCTAGTCCACCTTACATTTAATGACCACATTCTCATATATTAAATGACTTTCACTAATAACACATAACTACATTCTCATTGGGTACCTCCCTAGGTACCCCATATTACCTCCCTAGGTATACTACAGGAGACCATTGCTTCCTAAGGGGGGAGGATTGATCCAGGAGGAAATTGGTGGCCACCCATCTATTCCACTAACTCAAAACAAGGGTTTCCACCTTGGCATTTTTTCTACATCTTTTCGGGTCCTAAAATTTCAGGCTCGTTTTGAGGCCCTAAACAAAAAAATTTGGGCCCGCCACAGTCACACTGTCATATTTATCTAGAGTGTGATGGAAAAATGTGTATTCCTTGAATATACCTTTCCAATAATCTATCGTGTTCCCCAAACAGATATCGTATGCAAAAGTTACGCCCTTGGGAAGTTGATGCACCAACTACCCCCATCGGGGCCCGCAAACCTTTTTTTGTTTCATCTTCTAAGGTTAGGGTTTTAGATTTTGTTTATGTTAAAAATGAATCTAGAGCCTCATTGTAATCATTATCATCTTCTTTTGAATGAGCGTAGCCATCACATCTCTTCTCAAAGATAAGTTTCCATCGTTCTAGTGAGTCATTCACTTCGTAATTTTATAGTTTATGTACATTCTCTCATTAACAAAAAATGTGCATTAATGTATCTTTTTGTTTATTTTAATATCTATGTATATTTCATTGTTATATATCCACCTTCATTTCATTCTCAAAATAATCTAGATCAATACAAGTTACTCTCTCTAACTCCAAATATAGTTGATTTGTTTGAGCTAAATCCTCTAGGCATAATGAGTGCCTATCCATCTTGGAATAATACCTCATAGCCATTCTTCTCAATCATTGAGATTGAGATCACACTCCTTTTGAGTTATGGCACCCATAGCACATTTTGAACTCTCAAAACACCTTCTAACACCATCTGGAATGGCACTATTCCAAATCCCTTCATTGCATCCTTGGTCCCAATACCAAGTTCTGCATGGATCTCTAAGTCAAACTATCTGAAGCTCTCGAACACCTCTTTTTCTCCTGTCATATGATGCGTGGCTCCACTATCTATCAACCATGCACCATCTAATATGGTTCCCAAGGAAGTTTGGGAAACAAGTAATAACTCTATATGTTCAAACTTCTTGGCAAACTCATCTATTTAATCCTTTGCCACCGTAGCTACATCCGATTGTATTTCATTCCCCCCCTTCTTCCTTTGCAGACATTGCCCTGCATAATGTCAAAAATTGTGACATGCAAAGCACTTGAATTTTCTCATGTCCTTCTTCTTCTTTCCATCTTGAGTGATAGAATTTCCACTAGAAATCTTATTGAACTTTCCGTTCCTTTCCTAGATTGCAAGAGAAAATTTCTCATCATAGCTACTCTTCAAACCATCCCTAGATTCTAACAGAGTCTTCTCCTGAATACAATCAATCCATAGTCTATCAAAACCTGGCATTGCCTCTAATGCACATATCCCTTGCACAAAAGGTTCCCAAGACTTGGGAAGACCTCTCAATGCTACATTCACCAACTTTGCATCATGTACTATCTCGCCAATGGCTACAAGTTGATCTTGTATCTATGTAATATTCATAAGATAGTTCACAACCGTGTCCCCACTAGACATCTTGACAACTTGAAGTTGTTGCTTCAAATGTAGCAACCTGCCTATATTCTTGTTATGGTATAGACTCACGAAAGTATCATACATTTCCTTGGCAAATTTCTTCTTAGAAATGTGTGGAATCAAGTGTTCATTTATGGATTATAGAAACACCCTCTTGGCATTCAATTCCTTCTTCTTGTGAGCTTCCAATCATGTGGATAAATAGAAATTGCAACCACAGGCTCAACATACTCTTTGAGGTCATTCTCCTCCAATAGAAGAAGAACCCTTGCCTTCCAAGCCCAGAAGTTTGTTGCCCCTTCCAGCCTGTCCTCAGTCTTCAACCTGTTCACCATATTCAAGATATGATCTAATAACCCTCTACTAAAACTTCCCATGTATTGTTTTTCACTTAAAAATTTCCTTTGATTTCCCTTGTTGGTTATCAACCCGATAATGTCTATCCTCTTGGTTTCCTCCCTTCAAAGACTAGGCTCCCTCTTTCCTTCAAAGCCTCGACTCTGATACCATGTTGAATTTTCATGAGTGGACTCAACCCTTGGTATGCACTAATACCATGTTGATATTTTACCACTCTACTCAACACCTGACAATTAGCTCAAAATAAAATCACTTTATCTACTGAAATCATAGTTGAGTAATAAACTAAACATGCAGAGAAAAATAAACAAGGAAACCAAAATATCAAGCACACATAAACACCAATATTTTTAGGTATAAACCCCTGGAAAAGCCTTGGAGGGAAAACCATTCCAATGATTCTTTTATTAAGGTAAAATCAGGGCTCTCGTAACAGGGAAACTGGCCCATTGAGAGAATATACACTGCATACAAACCTAACAACTCCGGTGATGTTTTACAACCCTGTACTAGCATGTTTACCGAGTCATATGGGATTTTACTTATGTCAAATCATGTATATAAGAGACTATATACACTATGAACCGCATATGTATGCAAAAATGTCATATGGCCACTTTTGTATGGTTCTCTTGTCTCCTTTGGTATCTATCCTTTGAAACCCACCTGCGGCTACCCTTTCTTTCTCTCCTCCATGACTTTTATGACCTCTATATGGAAGTCCTTCTCCACCTATCCAAGATCTTTGATCATGACCATTTGTGATCCAATTCTCTGATCAATACTTGAATGAAATATCTTCACCCAACCTATTATATCTCCTTACTTTGTAGTGTAAGAAAAAATCTTTATTTTCTCCTACACTCCTTAACCTTGGTCTCTCACCAAAGTCTCTCACAAGTGACTTCCTCTCAAAGTAACTTCTCCTTTACCCCATCCTTGCTTTTATAGTTATGAGTTACAATATATTTATAATCTTCAAAGTGATGTACAGTTGAGAATACTTCTCACACTCACCTAAGATTTAGATTACATGTTGCATGCTATTCATGTTCCTTAAATAACTCAATTACTAATAAAAACACTTTTACTTTAATTAATTCCTTTTAACTGAAGTAAACTCACACTAGGATTTCAAAAACTTCCACATGATAAACACAAACAAATGTGTAGGTACCTATTTGATGCTACCACAAACATCAACGGATCCAATGATGCTACTATGCGCAAGGTATTTGTCTCGAAATACATTTTCCTCTTCTTCAAATTCAACACAACATTATTTTCAAATGCTCATTCAATGCCTAACAACGTGAGGTATGGGTCATATTCATCCATGATCTCAATGAATTCAAAGTCATCCTTTGTTTTGACCCCTTCTATTTTCACCTCCACTTGCTCCAACCTACCTATCAGATAGATCTTGTATTGATTGGACAACCATAGTTGGATGGGCGACCAGACCAATTCTGGTTTCCCCATTACCTTCCATGATTTCTTCGATAAAATATTCATGTTGGGTCCCAGATCCAACTTGATTCCATATATGTCATATCCTCCCATATCTGCTGGCATCTTAAAACTCTCAGCTAGTGCACTTCTATTTACTGACCTGAAAAATGTCTCTTTCAGGTAGGGGGGCTAATATAGCTTCCTCATTTTCTTGGTCCCCCATGCAGATAGATAGCATTTTCATTAGCTTCCTTGCAGCATTTGGATCTTCAAGTAATCACAAGTAGCAATGCAATAAATAACTCACTTGGATTTCGGTTTCAACTTCGTGATTCAAATCATGCAAGTCATCTTTATGAACTTTGCACTGAAATTAGTCAAGGAGCTATTCTTGAATTTCTCTCTTCTCAATGTGTTGTGACCAATCCTATATATGTGCTTCCTCAATTGATTTCTTCATCGCCCACTCTAATTCTTTTTGGGAGAGAGCTTCTTCCAACAACCATTGTGTCGTGTGCAGGAATTCCTCGCTGAGGAAAGCGTCCTCCAATGATATATGATTTTCCTTATGAACTTCTTTGCAAATCCAAGCTTCTTACAGTGACCATTTTGTTGCATGCTGCAACTCTTCCTGAATCTAAGCCTCCTCAAGTGACCTTTGGGTTGTGTGTTGTAGCTCTTCGTGTGCCCTTTCTTATTTCATCTCTCTCTGCACATCGTGCAAAAAATTATTTTGTTGGGAAGCATAAAACTTTGGAGGGGGTTGGGATGCATTCCTTATCTGCCCCTCCTACTTTGAACCTGATCCCTCACCATGCTAAAAGTATTCTCCTATATTTTCTCCTCCTCAAGTTACCACCCAAACATTGAATTAATCAATCGTCCTCTCATCTTTGCATGGATACTTATGCACCATATTACACTACTTCTTCTCTTCCCAATTCTTCAACAAGTCGATATAGTCCTCAGTGACAAGCTCAAGACTATAGCAGTATGCACAAAATAAGCGTGAATTAGTACAAAACCTCGAAACATGACCAATCTCTCTGTAATTAAAACAAGTGGGGGGTCTTCCTCCTCCTTCTCCATATCCACATCCACGACGATGCCCATATCCTCTTATAAGACCTCCTTGGTATATGTCGCACTCATCTCTGCCACAATCACCATCCTGCTGCTCCTCTTGTACCCAAAATGCATCATAGGTATTATCCTACATCAATTGGAGTGAATGACAATCATTCACATCATGCCTAACAGATTTACATAACTCAAAGAATGGACGGTGGGTCATCATTTGATATTTTTGGCATTGTTGGGAAGCAGGGTGGCACATGGCCCCACTATCTACATATTTCACCCCACTCTGTCTATCCAGGTGGGAATGGACTCGGCACGCCCATCGCCACATAGTTTGGAAGGACAGGGAACTAATTCCTATGATTCCCCTTAGAGAAAAATGTTGTACACCATACTTTCTCACACACGACTTTGTCATTTTCCATATTTTCTAGATAAATCATTAGATTGGTCAGTTGTGACTACACCTGTGCCAACCCTATTGATTATTTTTCATCTCTTGGTGTAGCTTCCAAGTGCTTTTCAATATCAACTACCTATGCATGAGTCGTCACCTTCTGCTGGGTGAGCAATACTTAGATATGGGGGTGTAACCCTACATTAAACCATTCCCGATGCTACATGTCATGAATTTGGAATGTCATCCTATCTGACAATATTTTAAACCATTGTTCATAGTCACAACGAATTTCTCCTTCCTTCTGCTTGATCTATTTTATCTATGTGATACACTCATATTCTGACTTTGGCTTCTAAAATTCCCTAAGCTAATATTCCTTACTCTCGGTCAAGGACCATGACTGTCCCACTAGCATGGTAGCCTTATACTTCATATACAATGTCAATTCTATGTCCCTAAACATGGTTTCCAACTATGCGATCTTCACAAATTCATTTGTGATAATCTTCACATACCAAATCACTTCACATGTAAACCAATGTTGTTCTACATCATCTCTACCCGTTCCATGGAACATGGGAAACCTCAGTGTACTATATTGATTCACCATACTTCGGAACAAACTAGTTCCTCATCTCTGATGGCTATGGTTTTGATTCCACAACACAACTTCTTCTCTCAGTGAAGTAACGTTGACTTCGCCTTCTCTTTCACTCGTCTCATCACTTCTTTTTTCTACACCAATCTCTTCACTATCTATTGTGTTTTCTTCTTGATTTAAAATAAGAAAGGGGGGTGGTACAAATGGGGGATAAGTATGTCTTCTTCTAAAAAATATTGTGAGGGGACTCAGAGCATTTTCTACTTGCAATCGCGCAAGATCATCTAAAATCGTCCATACATCTCCCCCAACACTACAAAATCCTCCATCTTCTTCTTCTTATGGTGCATCAACACGTGGTGCCCCATATTCTACTCCTATTTGCACACTCCCACTATGCACACTATTTTATTCTCCTATCTATGCACTGCCACTACGTGCACTAATTTCTTCTCCTACCCATGCACTGCCACCATGCATGCTAATTTCCCTTCCTATCAGGGAATTACCACTATGTTGACTTCCAACTTCTCTTCTAATCATCACATCACTGCATTGTGTGAAACATTATCTTCTTGTCATGGAATCACCATGAAGTGCTTCATATTCCTAACTTAACCATGCCCTATGATTTTTCACATCCTCTATTGATCCTATCGGTGCACCACAAATCTACACCCGCACACCACAATTGTGTGCTCTATTATTTTTTAAAGTTGTGGAAGACTGCAACAACCAAAGGGTATGGGCTCTGTGACCTAGGCCCTCACTATCACTATTGTCACTACCAGTATCTTCTACACCAAGCCTCTTCTCACGCCTATCCTCGTATGTACTCCACTTTAGCACAACATCCTCTCCCAGACCACTATCTGTTGTGGTTTTTCTCTTCATCTTGGGCCTGACACCTTGCTCTACACCTTTGGGTAAATCTCCTCTAATCCTATGCTTGGATTTCCTTCTCAGATTAACTCGCATTTCATATATCTCAACTCTTTCCCTCCTCTACTCTTTTGGTTCCATTCCATTCCACACCTCATCTCATCAACTTCTTGGATCCTCCTCAATGGATCCATCTTCTAGCTCATTTTTACCCACCTTTTCTAGATCCCCCACTGCAGCACTAGGGGGTTTACTCAACCATCCTATTGAGCACTATGTGCATCATCCTTCTCTGTACGAACAACATGTTGATCCAAAGTGGAATCTCTCCTAGCATCTTCTTCCTTGGAGCTTCTTCAAAATTTATTTCGACCTCGCTAAAAGAATCATTATATTCTACAAAAAACTCAATAATATAGGCTTCCTTCACTCGAACAAACCTAAAATCAATAGCCCGAGTCCACTTATTATATATCACCTTCAAGCCATCAAGTGTGGCTTGATCCCAAACTATTGGATCTAATGAAAATGCAGTTTAATTGATAGTAGTTTTCCTTTTCAACCATTAATGTAACAAACATGGAAATTCAACAAAGAATAGCTCATGCATATCATAGTAGATATACATGTCTTTCCATTATGTCACATTCACCCTCAATCCTTGGGTATCTTGCATGAAAACCTCCTATTATTTTGCAGCTACCCAATCTTGAATCTCCTCCCTAGATGGATTACACCTCATTTCTTTCCTTCATCATTCCATACAAGACTTTCAGGTCCCAACAATAGAACCAATTGTTGGCTCGTTTCACACTTGCATGTGTCCTTTCTCATGCTCGAGATTTTAGAACTAGGGTTCATCCAAACTTAACCAACAACCACCCCAAAGCATTGTCATATCAATCCTCGTCTAGGGCCAACGAAAGTCTCTCCGAGATGTAGAGGAGATCACAAAGACCATAAGCTCTTGTGATGGGGATGAAGGATAAAAATACAAGGATCCATCTCCACTGATATAAGTGTAGTTCATATATAATAACTCATAAGGAATAATAATTAAACCTATACACACACATAACTCAAAAATGTATAATAGACCCCAAGTATATCATAAGAACAATGAAATTATTATTCCTTTCATTCCATTCAACTCAAACATAGATCACACATCAAGGAAGCCATAAGTGGCAACAATCGATTTTCAATACTTCTTCATATAACTTCTCAATAATACAAACTAGTGTGCAATGCATGAATCCTTCATACTACAGACTCATAAAGACTATGTGTATATTCATATAGTGGCACAACATTACAATAGGCTCAGAGTCATCATAGTGTTTAGATATGTGACACACTAACTCTTACTAGTGAACTGCCTAACTCTAACTCAGGAAGTTGCTTCCTTTTATAGCTTCTTCTGCTTGGGATCTCTGGCTCTCATGATATACTCCACTCGGTTTTTTTATTAACTGCCTTGCACGCTTCATTAACCTGCCATCATTCCATGTATGCTTTCGGTATCAAGGAAAGATTAATTGTTTGTCCAACTTGTTCTTTGGTTGTCCTGTGTCCCATGGTGCTGCTAGTAGTAATCATTCAGGAAGATATCATGATTATTACTTTCTTGATTCTAGAGACATATTCTTGATTTTCGGTGTTACTAATATAAATCGAACCGGTGTGTGCTTGGTAGACTTTATATTGGTGCGCAACTATCAAAACTTGGTTCGACGTGCACTCCTGGCCATTCCAGAACAATGTGGAATGTGCATGCACAAAACTTGGAAAAAACTTGGAATGTTCACGCACAACCTTGTTTGTGTGTCCATGAGATGTAACCCAAAACTTTGGGTGCCAACAGAGGTTACAAATTATTGCAGTGTGAGTTCTAAATTTGGGGTTTCCACTTCACAGGTAAACTTGAGGTTTCCACTTTAGCAGAATTTGAGGTTTCCAGTTAACATGAAAGTTGTGGTTTCTAGCAAACTTAGTTGCGAAGGGGGAATGTGTTTGGGTGGAAGATTGAAGAAAACATGTTTTGTGTTTGTTATATGGATGGAAACAACTTGGAGTGGGGGAGGATGTGAGGCCTCATGTGAAATCCACTAACCGTACACACTCCTTCGAAGGATTCAAATATGAGTAGGGAAAATATCCCGATGAGGATGCATTTGGTTGGGAAAGTACTTGTCTTGTGGGCATGGGTAGGAGCAGCTTAGGTGAAATATGGTGATGTGCATCACCAAGGGGGCACGCGCTCCACTTTCCTTGCGACGAATGATGAGGATTTTGGTTATTTTTGGGAAAGTTTATGGAAACTTGGTCATGCACCCAAGGAATGGACCCTCCTACCCTTGGTAGCATGGGTGCATTGGAGATGTTGGACGACCCCATCAGAACACCCACGAATATTCTCGTTAATCGGTTCAAGGAAACGCACAAGGAAAGAATGCACGAAGAGGTTGGGGCATGTTAGAATGAGATGTGCACCCAAGGATGGGGTGCATCAATCCAAAGGGATGTGAAGGGTTGATGTTGGCCCTTGACCAAGTTTTGGGGAAACACTGGTCATGTTTGACCGATTTTGGGACTTCGACAGGCTGGTTGAAGGCAGAGCGCAAGGTGAAGCAGAGATCAAGGAATCTCGGCCCCTTTTCAATACTTTTTGGGTTTAGGGTTTATGTCACAGGTATGGGATGTCGGCCCATGATTTTACACATGATTTTGCCCCTTTTGTAATGTATAAATAGATAACTAGGCGATGTAAGAAGGAGTGACTAGTCATTTGTAAGCTAAGTGCAAATGATGTAAGTGGGATCTATGTGATTGAGTTAGCTCTATGCATACTTTGTGTTGAGAACTTGTAGAGCTAAGTGCAAGTGATTGTAAGAAGGCTTTGTCCCTAGATCTACTCGGGGAAGGAGGATCTTGCGAGGTGCGCACAGATATCCTGTCCTATGCGGAGCTGACCCTGAGGCTCTGTGCATGTAAGAAGATTGAAGAAGATAATAATAATAATAAGAGTTGGTGGACGTATCCCCACACTGGGGGTGAACCACATATATCTTGTGTTATGGTTATTTTGTGTGATTGATGTGATTTATTCTTAGTGTTGTTATCTTTATGTATGTTAGATGCATATGATATGGTAGCTTAGTGCTTAATGATATGAATGAATGTTATATCTAATCTATTTCTAATTGCTAAGTGCTTGGATGTGATAGATCTTGTTGAATACTGCACTGCTCTGTAATTAGGGTTTTATCTGTGATGTGAATAAAGGTTAAATACTAATTGTTGAGTCTCTTTCATCACCTAAATGAGCAAAATGGAGATGCTTACAAGTCCAGTTGGGTTAGCTAGGAAAGATAGCAGTGAATCCAAGAGTTAGAAAAATCAATCATAAGAAATAAACAAAAAACTAAACTAAGAACAATAAAAGAAACTAAACTAGAGTGCATAAAGATATTAGAATAAAAAATAAACAACATTCATGCCACCAATGGATAGGATTGTATTAGTAGAAAAACACCAAAGAGAAAGGGAGACTTATGGGTCCCCTCTTCCTCCAAGGGAGGGATCTTGAACCCCCAATGATTGAGCTTTTCTTACAACTAGAAAACTTGAAGGAAATGATGAAGAAATCCAAAGCTCATCCACTAAAGAGGTGATGTGAATAGCTCAATGAAATGATGCTTGTATGCTCTTGATAAGGAAAGAGGATCCTCCAAGAGAATATAGGAAGCATAACAATACAAATGAATTCCTTGGAAATATAGTGCACCCATGGCCTCTATTTATAGCAAAGCTTTGAGGCATTATTCAACCAGTCTTTAGTTTGAACAAGGGGCTCTTTAGGGAACCCTTAGGTCTTTAACCAGCCTCCCACTCGGATTCAGCTGGGATTTAGGTGTCAAATCGACTTCAAAGCTCAAAAAGAAGTGGGTGGAAGGCCAACCAAAATCTTAAATGTGTCGTTCTTAGGTGTGCGCGGTTTTTTGCATCCACGGTCACGCAGCGTACGCATGTGCGCTTTTCTTACATTTCTGACTGGCGCGTGTGCACGCACTTCCTGTGTATTCTTAGTGCATGCTAATTTTATAACTAGTTGTATAGTTTTGAGCGCTTTGGAAATACATTTTTGGGCCATGGATGAACTAATATGTGTTTGGATATGTTGGATTCCTGTAACCATTTGCAGACAAAATTTCAGTGATAAAAGATGCCCCCTGATGTGTGAGGTTAGAAGCATACGTATAGCCGAAATACATCAATGTTTATTCTACTGAGAGTACCATTGTAAGAAAGACTATTGAGGGGTGTTGCAAGAGTGACCCATTGGAGGGAGAGCGGAACTCGTAGGACCCAAAACTTTCGTAAGGTGTGAAAAATAAAACTGTGTACAAACGAGGCAGGAATGCCCCATGCTCGTGTCATGTAACTCAAAAATGTGTAATACAATAACTGAAGTGTTGTGTTGGTGTAGATGAATGCAGAACCCTCGGGGGTGTGTTGATAATAGCAGAGGACAATTCAGATGGTGAATAAACTATGAAAAGAGGCGATGACACCTATAAGAAGTGTCGAGGATTTGCTAGCATTGATGGCCTAACAATTTTCAGAGGTCTTCGAAAAATATGAAAACAACTGCAATAGTCGCAAAGTAAGACCCACCGCAACATGAGAAGGTGTTGAATTCGAATGTGGTGGGGGTCAACGACAGCAAAGAGAAATTATGGTTCTCTCTGTGTCATCCAAGACTCCTCATTGTAAAGGTAATGAGAGTCAAGATACTATCGCCCATCTAGAAGCTATGTTGATGGCGACAAAAAAGGGAGATGTGACTTCGAGAAGCAGAGGGATTCATGAAATCCATTGGATAAAATCAGGAACTGATGAGTAACATGGATGAAGTCCAGGAGTGATGAGACTCAAGACTTCCCTTGGTTGGGGAGATATGTAAAGTGGCAGTAACCGTGAAACTGAATCTATCATCAGGGGGACGACTAGACTAGGGTAAATTTTTCCAGAGGCGTGACAAAATGGACAAACACAGAGATCAAAAGGTGTATGGACTGTAAGATACTCGAGGTTTATGAATAATGTCATTGATGGTAGGAAGTGAAAAATTCCCCAACCAAGGGTGACAAGGGTTTCTTTTCTGGAAAAGGAAGGTTGCTAAAGGCAACAACATAAAGCTAAGTAAATGCGGGAAACAAAAGTTTTGTGCAATTACCGAAAGAATAAAGAATAAGTTGGGATAACTGTGCAGATACAGAAACGGGTGTCCTAGTGCAAGATGTCTTGTCTGGTGAGGGCGAAAGTTGCTTGGAAAACAAGTGGACAGTTAGGGCCCCATAGGTGGGTTTCTGTATGAGGGAAAGGAATGGAGGAAAATCTACAGATGGGAAAACTGATGGTGGATGAAATGGAGGGTAAATGATATTGTGGAGGTGCAGTCAAATGTGAACCATAATGAGATTCTCTGGGAGTCCATTGTTGGGAAGATAGAAAAATGAGGAGAAGGAGCATGTGATTGATTCTCAAAAATGCAGATACTATCGAGACTCTTAGCCCTAGGGGATGAAAAAAAGCATGAGTGTCGAAGTGCCAAAGGGGACTATAATTGGGACAACTCATGTGGGAGAGAATGCTATCAGTTGATAGTACTGAAATGAAATGGAGGTGACAGTATTGCAAAGTCAGATATAGGAACCCTAAAGGAAAATGTCGGAGGGTGTGAGTGGAGATGAAATTGAGATTCAGAGGAAATGATTACATGCCAGTGTCGATCATATACCTAAAGGGATAGCACTGAGGCATGATGACCAAGTACCTGCACACATGAAAATTGAATACTCAACGTGAACAATATCTGAAGACAAAGAACATATAACAGTTATTCAATAATGTGTGAATATAAGCATGCGTACCTGAGCATGATGATGAGAAAAATGTTCCCCAGGGGCCAAGGGTGGATGGTGGCCCAGGGAATATGACTGTGTAGGTAGGCTATAATTTCTTCAGGAGAGCATGCAGTGCCAATGGTGATTTCCTCTACGACTCCAGGTTTGATGGAAATATCAATTTTGATGGTAGGGAAAATGTTGGCCATATTTCCTTCTTCAAAAGCGTCGGGGGCATGGATAGGATTATTGAACCAATCTATATGCCCAGATGGGAGGAAATATTTCATTTCGATTGCGTATATGGGGTTTTGGTTAGGAGGCGCAAAGGCTTCTTATGAAAAATAGATAACTCTATGATGGAGCGGATCCCATGGGCAATTAGGGGTAGTTAACTCCTTGAGGATTTCTTCATTGCAATGGAACTGTCGAAAATATAGGGGATCCAGGGGGTTAACATTGGTAGCTATCACCTTATGGTTGTCTTTGGGTGGTGAAGGGGTATAGGGGGTGATGCAAGGGGGTGGCAATGGTTTGCTCGACATAAAACAAATATTGAGATATGGTGGGTTTAAAATGGTAGGCAGGCATAAAATTTCTGTGGGGAAATGAACTAGAGAATTGGGGGGATTTGGGTAAAAATCCACGTATAAGCTATCTAAGAACCATGGAGGAGTAGGGAGTGCCTCAGGATTAGGAGAAAAAACATGAATAACCTCTGATAATGGAGTAGGGATAATCACTGATTCTGATGAGGGGGTGTAGGATTTTGAATCAGGGTCATTTGGCGACGCTTGTATTCAATGATCATAGGACATTGGTATGTGAAATGATCTACTGATTCGCAGAGCGAGCAAGGGAATATCATAGGTTCATTGAATAAAGTCGTGACATAATGGATGTTGTTGACATGTGTTTGAGATGACACGGAAGGAGGGGGTTCTTGCTGAAAGCTTTGGCGTACTTCTGTTAGCGTCTGCCGAAATTGAGGTAGCGCTGGACAATAGTGGGTGTAAAGGCCATACTTTGAACAGATGGCACATGGGAATTTGGTTCGCATTCCTTTGCTACTTGTGTTAGGAGAGGTAGTAGCAGTACTAGATGAAGCAGTGAGCGGTGTCGTTGCTCGTGGTAGTTGAATTAAATTGCGTAATTCAGGGAGAGACAGACATTTTTTGGTGGGGTGTCTGTCCTGCTCACATAGAGCCTGAGGGGGTTGTAAGCGAGGAGGAAGGGGAGCGATGGGATCTTTCACCTTTCGTCTGCCCCCAATTGTAGCGGTGGTGCGAGAAAGTGGGGGTGAGGGTGGTGTGGTGGGAGTAAGTATTGGAATATGCATCGGGATTCCTTCTATTTGGGGAGGGAGATATGGTTGAGGGACCATCGCAGGGGGATGTAGATACCATACTGGGATTTCCAGCACCATATTGGGAAGGGTAAGCATTGTGGCTACCTGGAAAGCTTGTGCACTTGGTGGGGGCTAAAATAAGGGAAACTGAGTAAGGGCTTGGGGGATTGTCTCCCAAACCGGGATGTGACCCTGGGGTTAGGTGAAATCAAGAACAGGTGGAGCTAGAGAATTTTTAGGGAATTCCTAAGGAAGAGGCTTTGCGACTAGTGGGACATCAGATGTAAGAGAAGCCTCATTGGGAGGGATGGTATCTCCAGTGTTAGCTCCATTGGATGAGATGACACATACTTTTGCTAAAGGATGGATGAGCAGTGGTGCTCCATGGTATGTCCCTAGCAAGGATGGGTCTTTGAAAATTTCGAGGCCCATCTCGATGAGGGGGTAGGCATCAGGATTAGTGTGGACAAAAGGGAGGATGTTATCAATGTTGGAAGAAGGGTTATGCTCATAATGTGAAACCTGATCGATGGTGATGATCTTCCCATTATGGGGGAACATCATGGTTCGAAACACAGAAGAGGCGACTGCCTTCATAGCATACATGTAACTATGACTGAACAAGATATTGTAATTGAGTGGGGCATCAAGAACTTCAATGTCAATAAGGATAGTTTTTCCCCTGAGTTCAGCGGGGAAATTTCGGAAGAGACCTTCAGGAGAGGATGGTCATTCATCATAAGATCTCAAAGTGATGGCAGAGGGTATGAGCTCAGGGGAGCCAAGTTTCTTCCATATGAATTTGGACATGATGCACGTGGATGCACCTTCATCAATGGTGCAGCGATGGACTGTGATGTTCTGGATTTTAACCGGTATTTGGAAGGCTACCAGAGAGGGGAGGCAGGGTTCCACACTATTAAGATCAAATGTGATGAGTCGGGTATCATCAGGGTCGACTTCTCCTAGCGAGAAAAGTAATGATTTCCTTTGAGTGGGATAGCTTTGAAGGACTTCTAAGACTGACATGGCAGTAGGATACTATGCCAAGTCATCAACCAGACTGTAATTGTGGGCCGCCCTAGCCTGAGGGTTGTTGACATTCCTTCGTAATGGAATGTGAGGAATACAAAGGTGTGTTTCAGTATTAGGGCGTGGAATCATCAAAGGTGGTCGAGTTGTGGCTGGGGGTACTTCTGAAGTGGTGGGGGCAGATTTAGGGGGTGCTTTGTATTGACGATTGTGTGTTTGTAGAAGAATTTCTTCCTCGCTAGTGAGGAGGATAGTGTGATCTGTAGTATTTCCAGGATTTGGATATTGTCCCATCTAGGGTGGGGCAGAATGCATCTCCTATTGGGTGTTCATAACCCCTTGGTGTGGAATGGGGTTTTGCAGCACGACTGGGGGTGGTTGCTGCACATATTTTTGTGGGGCCTGCTGAGGGGCAGAAGGTGCTGGGGGATGTGGTCCATTCATAGAGTCTTTCATCCATTTAAAGTCAATGTTTTGGGGGAAATGGTGAGTATAATGGCCATACTCGCCACAAAGGGCACAAGGGAAGTTTTTCTGAAGATTGTTTTTATTCGTCCCTTGGTGTTTGTTATTATTTCCCCCTTGGGGGTTTTGGTTCCCTTGATTATGGTTGCCCCCAACAGGTTGGTTCTGTTTGGGGTGATTCTATCCTGGTCCTGGATTATTATTGTTTCGGTTTTTTCCTTTCTTTTTGGCATTATTCGATTGATGGGTCGGGTTTTCCATATTCAGTTGCTCAAAGTGGTGTACTTGCTGAATGGGAGAGGGTTGAACAAATTTAACCCCAGCATGTGGTTTCCCTTGTGGAGAAGTAATGGGCTGGGGAGGACCAGGAAATGGGAAGTACAGATTATGTTGTGGCAATGATCCGTAAGGTACATAGGAAGGTGTGGTGCTTTCTCTAGTGCTTAGGGTGTAAGCAGAGGTAGAGGTGTTTCCAGAACTAGGTTGAACAACCAGGCGCATCATGGGTGTTGGTGGGGGTCCACTTATGGGTGGAGGGAGGGAAACAGGGTATGGTTGTTGATAAGGGGGAGGGGGATAGTAAGGATTTCCTACATATACCAGCGGATATGGAGGTGTACCATACGTAGTTGGTTTTGGGGGGTATGGATTATGGTGTGTTGTGGTACCAATCAATCCATCCACGGAGTGAGACATCCCATGTTTGTCCTGGATGAATGGCATGGGTCTCTGGGCATCAGGTAGTACCATATATAAGTATCTTGAATTTGAGTAAATGAGTTCAAACTATTGGGCCTTTCCAATGGATTCTTCTTCATACTTGGGGAAGGTGGCAACCACATCTTTGGAAAGAAGGGAAACAAGTGATTTGAGAAACCAATTGAGGCATTGTTGCTTGGTGGCTTCTTCTTTGCATAAACTATGTTGCCGACGCCATTCATGAATGTGGTCAGTGATGTGTGTGGCAGAGGTTAGTTTAAACTCTGAGAGCAGTTAGAGACCATTGTCATGATTGATGGGTAGTTGAAAGAAGGTCAAAAATTCTTTGGCCAAAGATTCAAAGGTCACATGGGACCTAGATTTTTCTTCTACATACCACTTGGCCGATGGGCCAATGAGTGTGCGTTGAAATGACCTCAATCGGAAAAAGTCATCCATGATGTTGTTTGAGGAGCACCATAAGTGAAAGTTCATGATATGGTTGGTTGGTTCATCTCCTACTTTTCCTTCAAACTTGGGGATTTCTAAAGGTAGTTTGGTAGGCATTGCAGGCCATGTGGGGTCATGCAATATAGGATTATTGGTGAGCTTAGTCAGATCTGGTATGTTAAGGGAATCCAAGTATGGCATCTGGGGTGGTGGTGGAGGATTAGTTTCAGTCATGGTGTGGGTGTTTTGTGTACTTGAACCTTGATGGGGGCTAGGTGGGGTTGTACTTCCCTCTTAAGAAGAAGTTTTGCCCCTGCCTCTGTGTAAAGGAGAGCGAGTGGATGGTTGACCTTGCAAAGTGAACCCAAGTAAAGTGGAACCAAGAAAAGATGATCCAAAGAAAGTAGCACTCACAAGAGTGTGAGAAGGTGGATCCAATGAGTTGGAAAGACTAGGAACTCCCACTAGAATGGGAGGGAGGTTGAGCAAGCATCTGGAATGACGGGGATTCTGTGGGTCCCCTATGATGTCCAACTAGCCATGTGGATGTGTGCAGATGGTGATGAGAGTAATAAATGAACAAGAGTCTTTGCTATAATTGTTGGACCTTCACAACATATTTCACAATCTCATGTAATCACAAGGGCATCATACATAAATCAATTGATACAGAAACATACATGTGGGTAGGTGGATTTTGTCCACGTGGGAGAACAAAGAAAACAAATGCTCGTGTCCTAAAAATGTAACATCCTTCCTCTCAAATAGCACTGGACCTTCCAATAGCACTCGATAGTGGGGTCTAAATCCACTGAAAGAGGAACTAGTGAAGGATGAAGTAATTAGTTATAATGAGGGGTAGAGGGTGCATATCCTGAAAGAGTTGGCGATATTTCCCAATAGTCACACAAAATCCGATCATGGTGCAATTGCAGACCACAATTGCCACCTGGGTAGATGTCCTAAAATTGGGTCACTAGGTACCTCGGTCAAAGTGTGACATTTAGATTTTCAGCCTCATCAATGGGTCACGGGCTAGATCATGTCCAAGAGGTGGGTGCCTCAAGGGGGGACACACAGAAAAACTGGACCTTGGCCTTCGACCCTTCATAGGTATCTTCCTGCCTTATGGTGTAGGAACACTTGACTTGGAGGATTTAAAAGTTCCCTATTTGTTAACTTCTACTGTTTGAAGATGTGAGAACCAGATAACAGAGAGTTATTTGGATGCCTATCCATGATATCCTACCTAGACTAAAAAATTTATTTTGGTACCTCTTATGGAGGAAAACTTAGTGAGTTTTTAGAAAAAAATTTAGATGTGTTTGTTTGAGAGATTGAGGGTGTGAACCAACCTCATTGAAATTAAGTGGGGGTGGATAGTCTTGTCAAGAAAAGGGTGGGGCGTTTCGAAATCCCGTTGGAGGAAACTTTACTTCAACCTCCACGATTTCTAGATAAAACTATGTGAGTGAGCTAGTGACTTTGTGTGTGAACAAATGAAAGTGTTCCAAGTATTTAATAATTTAGGTGTCACTTTTCTGCATGGGGACTTCATGTGGTCCTTACAAGTCTTGATTACCTAAGTTACTATGTTTCATTGGCACAACCTTGTGGAATTTTAAAGTCCCTGGGAAACTAGCATGTGGACATGTGGGTCCTTACCAATCCTTTAACTCCCTAGTGTGATTTAATCTAAGAAAGCTTCAAAAACTATCCTAGATTGTGGACATGTGGGCATGTATGGACCCATTACAAAACCTTTAACCTTCTCTAGTGATTTAATCTAAGAAAGTAAATTTCAACACTATCCTATCTTTGTAGCATGTGGGCATGTATGGGCCCTTACAATCTTAAGATGTGCTTGAAAAATAAACTAAGAGAAGTCCCAAGGGGGTAGTTTTCCTTTCCTAAAGATTTTTTCTTTTAAGGGAGATGAAATTTTCCCTCAATCATTTTTCTGATTCTCAAGATCGCTCTATGGTGTGAGGGAAGATCATACTCAATGATTGATATCCAATTTTTGGTCCCAATGCAAGTTTTATATGTGATATAAAATGATTCCAACTTAACTTTAATCAAAGCAAGCCATCCGTGTGGCAAAGTGAAAGAAAAAGAGGAAATAATGATTTTAACCCCCCTAAGTGCCTATGTTTTGACTAATCCCTTCATATGGAGAGGGAATCTAAGTGTGGTGCATATTACAATATGCATAGAATCAAGCTCAAGAAGGCTATGGGCCCTCCACAGATCACAAAAACCCTTACAATGTGTGAATTTCTTGACAGATGTGAGGGTCACAGAGTAGACAGAGGTGCATTGGGCGCCAATGTGAAAATTAAAAATGACTTTCTAGAACAGTGCACAGAATGCACTGAGAAACACAGTGGGTTTGACACATGTGTGCTGAAGATGCGCATGTGGATCAAAAAACCCACGCACTTTCTATTGCACGGCCGTGAAGAAAATTTCGGATGAAATTCTCTCAACTTAGTTTTGAATTTGGCTTTTTTCAGGTGGGCTTGGGCTAGTTATGGTTCCTGCAAGTTAAATAAACAAAATGAAGTGCTCAAATAACCCAAATGGGGGAGGAAATTGATACCTTTCCCCAGTGGAGTCGCCAATCTGTTTTGACTCTTTCGTCACCTAAATGAGAAAAATGGATACGCTTACAAGCCCATTTGGGTTATCTGGGCAAGACAGCAGTGAATGCAAGAGTTAGAAACATCAAGCATAAGAGATAAGCAAAACACTAAACTAAGAACAATAAAAGAAACTAAACTAGAGTGCATAAAGATATTAGAATAAAAAATAAACAACATTCATGCTACCAATGCATAGGATTGTATTAGTGGAAAAACACCAAAGAAAAAGGGAGACTTATGGGTCCCCTCTTCCTCCAAGGGAGGGCTATTGAACCCCCAATGATTGAGCTCTTATTACAACTAGCAAACTTGAAGGAAATGGTGAAGAAATCCAAAGCTCATTCACTCAAGAGGTGATGTAAATAGATCAATGAAATTATGTTTGTATGCTCTTGATAAGGAAAGAGGATCCTCTAAGAGAATATAGGCAGCATAACAATACAAATGAATTCCTTGGAAATATAGTGCACCCATGGCCTCTTTTTATAGAAAATCTTTGAGGAATTATTCAACCAGTCTTTAGTGTGAACAAGGGGCTCTTTAGTGCACCCTTAGGTCTTTGACCAACCCCCCACTTGGATTTAGCTAGGATTTGGGTGTCAAAAGGACTTGGAAGCTGAACCAAAAGTGGGTGGAAGACCGACCAAAATCATAAATGCGTTGTTCTAAGCTGTGCATGGTTTTTTGCGTCCACAGTCGCGTATCGTGCGCATGTGTGTTTTTCTTGCGTTTCTGAATAGCGCATGTGCACGCACTTCCTGTGTATTCTTAGAGAATGTTGATTTTATAACTGATTGTATAGTTTTGAGCCCTTTGGAAATACATTTTTGGGCCATGGATGAACTAATAGGTGTTTGGAGATGCTGGATTCCTGTAACCATTTGCGGACAAAATTTTAGTGATAACACTAATGAATGATACTTGCTAAGTTCTTTATTAGAGTGTTGTAATCACAGATCTGTGTCCCATCTAGGTTGTATACACTTGAGTCCTACAACCACCCCTGCCTCTACCCCGAGTGAGACTTCATCTACTTCGCAGGTGTTGTCGAAAGGACCAGTAGTTAGGGTTTTTTTGGTGCTCTATTGAAGCATTGAACCCTAGGTCTGCCCCTGTGCCAACAAATGGTTCCGGTGTCGAGACTAAAACTGCGATTGTTGGGAACTGAAATCTTTGTGTGTAGATCTGTTGTTGCGGTGCGCAGTATTCTACTTGACTTGCGAAGATCTGTGCTAAGAAAAGAATTAGATCTGAAGAAAAGAGGTAAGATATTAAAGATTTGTGCTCTGATAAAGGTAAGATAAGTGGAAAATTTTTCTTCTAAATAATGGATCTAGGTATGTTTGATAGATTTGGTCCTAGTCTGAAAACTAGGGCACAATTAGAAGAAAGAAGAAGATATGATATGAATAGATTTGATAGAAACAGTGAAAGATATGTTATTCCTATGCATAGAAAGAATGTTTTGACTAACAAGTGGATTCAGGATCCTAGAAAGAATTCTTTGCAGGTTCATCACTGTGATACTAGTGTGCAGTACAACAAAGGTTGGGGATTTTTTAATAGAAAGAGAGGATTAACTCTTTGTTATAATTGCAGAAGACCGGGACATCTTTCTAAGGAATTCCCTCGTAGAAACCCTAGTTGTCTTTGTTGTAAAGTTGTGGATCATGAAGTTTTGGATTTCCCTAGAATTATTTCTAAAGTTGAAAAGATGACCATGAAACAAGAAAACCCTCATGAAGGCCAAGAGACTAAGAATATGATAAAGAACCAGAAAGAATCAGAAGCTATACTATTGCAGATGAAAGAAACAATGAATGATCACAAAGACACCAGTTTATCAAAGATCTTAAAATAAAGAGAGTGCATAGAAACAAGAATAGGAGACTTCGACATAGACTATGTATTGGATGCAGAAACACAAGTGAATATTATGACAGAAAGAACTTGGGATATTTTGGGAAAGCCAACCCTGATTCCTTCACTGGGAGGAATAGGATTGTTTAAAGGAAAATTGATATCCCTTTGTGGAAGACTTACCCAGATACCTATGAACGCTCATGGATCTTCGACAGAGGAAGAATTTGAGGTCAGTCAGTTGTTGAGAACAGCACCCCATTTGCTCTTTTGCTAGGTAAGACCTAGGTTGAGAAAGATCAGCTCTGAAAGAACAAAGAAGAGGAAGCTTTAGAACAGAAAAAGCAAGAACTAAGAGATTTCATGGATAGGAGAATAGTGCGTTTAATAGAAGATAAGGAGGACAAGTCAAAGCTACTAAGAGCCAGAGACTTCACTGTCAAAGTTGAAAGAATGCAGGAAGGCTTAGGAAACTTATCCATGCAAGAAAGTAGAGCACCTACTCCAGAAAAAGAAGACGTATTACCTTTGAAACCTATGAAAGAATATCATCAATGCACAATTACTACGTTAAGTAAAGACAAGAATCAGAATGGAAAGAGAAACCCAATAAGTCATATCATAGGAAAGAAAGCTAGAAATCTCAGCAAGAAGAAAGCTAAGTTGGGAAAATTACAGGAAGTTCCAGAGAGGACTTTGCAGAAAGAAGATTTGCAGAATTTGAACTCCGTCGGAATATCAAAACAACGCAGATTGGCACTTCTCCATGATGAAGTAATATAACCATTGGAGGCGTCCCGATCATTAGACTGATGCTCCAGAACGGATAGAAATGCAATTATAGCCGAAAAGATTACCATTGTGACATTGAAACCATTCCCTAACAGATGCAATCGCATTGATGAAGGCTTTCTTATCCATTGGAGGGATCTGTTACGTCGTTGTCTATTTATCCCGTCGAATGTTTCAATGAGAAAACTTTTTCCAATTGTGATTATCTGAGCTCACAAAGAGATGACTATTACCACGTTGTTCTTATTGAGACCTCATTGTCCGTTCTGTTACCTGTTTGTTCACTGACCCAAGATATCTGATCTCAAGCGTGCATGTCAGACGACTTGAGAGCAGTAGAGAAAACCATTGAAGAAATTCTCATAGACCTCATGGCAGAGAAGGTCATGTCCACAAGAATCCAAGCGTCGTCGACGAGAGGAGTGAAAGCATCATCCTCGAATGCTCGTGGATCTGGAGCATCTTGAGCTGCGATCGAGAAATGAACCAAGCATCGTGATGACTTAGCGAATGCGAAACCCATCCCATC
The DNA here is from genome assembly GCA_009831015.1 of Picea engelmannii. NCBI lineage: Eukaryota > Viridiplantae > Streptophyta > Pinopsida > Pinales > Pinaceae > Picea > Picea engelmannii. The sequence continues at coordinate 2,503,683 of ML777131.1, read as the reverse complement.
CATCCTGACCAACTACATCCTACCACTAGTTGGAATAGTGAGTCCTGACAGTGTCTCGAGGGACTTCAACTACACCTTGATTACTGCGTACCTCCCGAAGGGGATACATGTAGTCAAACCGCAGTTGGACAGGATTTTGACGTTGAAGATCAGCGACTTTAACTTGGGAGATCGAAATAACTACAACATGATTGCAACCCATAAGTACTTAACCAGGACAAAGGGGAAGAAGTTGAAGATAATCCCCCAACCATGGACCATGGACATCGCGAGGTCCGCCATCCTGAATGTAATGAAAATACCCCACTTTGGAAGGCATCAGGAGGTTAACACGTGCGTTAAGCTCCTGCTATCATGCTTCCATGGAGGTTATCTATGGCTAGATAGATGCATTACCGTAGATCCATCATTAATCCATAGGATCATTGGATTAAGCATGCAAGGATCAAACCCACAAGAATTTTATCCAGGAAAGGTTGCAGATCGTGCCCTAGCATAGAAAATCAAAGACACTTATGGCGATGTGGAAAAGGGTAAATGAGGCTACAAGGTAGCCTCCATCTAGAATGGCATGGTGCACCTATCCTACCAGTTGATCGTTGGTAAGCTAGTAAGGAGGAACATACCTACGCAGGTCATGGGGTTCATTGTTGACCTCGCAGGAAAATGCATTGAAGGACTACAAATGAACTGGGCGGGCTACCTCATCAACCAATTGGAAAAATACTACAGTGAAGCCCAGGATCATGGCTACGAGTTCCATTTCAGTTGGTTGTTGATCCTCATCACCTTCATTGCTTGGGAGATGCCCGAAGGTGTGACCTTCCCTGAAATCAAGCCATCTGAACCCTTAGTTGTGAAGTTCACTACGCTTTGGTATTCAAGTGACATGGATAAACAATGGTAGTCAAACACGGTGTTTCACACCTATTACCTATATCTGAAGAGGGCTATTAAGTCTTTCCCTCGCATGACATTAAAAACCATGCACAGGTTCAGGCCCTTTGTGAAGTTCCGCACAGATAGACATTTTTTTATATCAGTACGCACGAAGACAAATATAAAGAAGAGCTTCAATCCTACTACAATCTCACAGAGGATGACATGGAAAAAATAACTAAGGAATGGCCTTCATAACTCCTTATACCAGTTGACCAGGCATAACTATCTAACCCTGACCTCATTGGAAGTCCTGTGGTCACTCGCGAAGAATATGATGCACCCAGCAGTAGTAGAAGGAAGAAGAAGGAAGAGGTACAAGAGTTGGACAATGCATTAGAAGAGACTGCTTCAGATTCACCTGAAGGGGGAGGAGATGATGAAGTGGACAAAGAAGAGGATGACAGGAAAGAAGACAAGTAGAAGTATGGTGAAGTAACACCACCTAAAGATTCCCTTGAAGAGGCAAATACATCCCAAGAAAAGAAAGGTTTCCCCAACGAAACCTACATTGTGGAAGAAATCAAAAGATAGTAATCCCAAGTTGCAGAATGTGCTCATGGTGGATGACATCGACCTCATCATCGTTGTCGTATCAGATACATTAGAAGATATTTTATAGTTCAATGAAGAAAAACAAGAAACCATGTATGACCGCATTGAAGCAGAGCTGAAAGGGGTACAATAAGCCCTCTACTCCAGCCGCGCAATATCTACTACACCACTGCCATCAAAAGGAGCAGAGTTGGGAGATTATCCTGATCAGCTACATAGAATAGTAGATGCGAGAGAATATCTACTTTGTCATGTCCATGAGGAAAAAGAACAAACCACAGAGGCATTGAAGCAAGCAAAGGAGGAAGCTATAGAGAAACGTCAGGTTGCACAACAGGAAAAAGACGACCTCCAAGAGAAGTTCGCAGAAGATAGATCATAGATCCAAAAGAAGAAAGAACACTTGCTCGCAGAGCAGGTTGAAGTTAAAGAAGCAGTCACTAGAGCACTTCGCTCTGTGATGGGCTTAGAACAGATGGAAGAAGACCCAGTAGAAAGTCAAGTAGGGAAGCTTGTCGAATCCATTAAACAACTACAACAAAGAGTAGTAGAATTAGAATTACAAATAGTGCCAAGCACTCCACAGGAAGTACAAGATCTAAGAGAAGAAGCTACAAGGAGCGCAGTTGAGAGAATCAAAGCATTGGCCTTGGAATGCAAACAACTCAGTAGTCAAAGTGCGTAGACCTATGAGCGCCTTGTAGAGGACCCTGAGCTCAGGACTCTGGAGTCATAGCTCCAAGAAGCGAAGAAGAAAGATGAAACAGTGCAGGCACAATTGAATCCTATATCAGTGGTCGATAGGATGGAAAGGTCCCAGGAATAGTACACTGGTCAGCAACAGGTCCACGCCATCCAAAGTAAAGTCATGGAAGTGAATCAGAGACTCAAGCCAGTACAAGATGAAGCTTGCATACTTTTTGAGGAAATTGAAGGACAGGGTGCACATCTAGAGAAAGTGGTCACCATGGTGGAACAATGATTGGAAGGGCCAATGAATAAGAAAGTTATTCAGGAGTTCGTTGAGAAAGAGGCTCTAGAGAAACAAAGGGTCGAAGAAGCTCAAGCCAAGCTCAAGGCATTTGAGGAAAAGCTACCTAGATTAGAGTGACTCGGGACGAGTCACAGGTTATTTTTGGGGGCCTGTTGGCCCTTGACCAAGTTTTGGGGAAACTTTGTTCATGTTTGACCAATTTTGGGACTTCGATAGGCTGGTCGAAGGTGGAGCGCAAGGTGAAGTGGAGATCCTAGGATCTCGGCCCCTTTTCAGGGCTTTTTGGGTTTAGGGTTCATGTAACGGGTATGGGATGTCGGCCCATGGGTTTACCCATGCTTTGACCCCTTTTTAAATGTATAAATAGATACCTAGGAGATGTAAGAAGAAGTGACTAGTCAGTTGTAAGCTAAGTGCAAATGATGTAAGTGGGATCTATGTGATTGAGTTAGCTCTATGCATACTGTGTGTTGAGAACTTGCAGAGAAAAGTGCAAGTGATTGTAATAAGGCTCTGTGCCTAGATCTACTCGGGGAAGGAGGATCTGGCAAGGTGCGTGCAAATCTCTTGTCCTATGCAGAGTTGACCCTGAGGCTCTGTGCATGTAAGAAGCTTGAAGAAGATAATAAGAAGAAGAAGAGTTGGTGGATGTAGCCCCACATTGGGGGTGAACCACGTATATCCTGTTTTATGGTTATTTTGTTTGATTGATGTGATTTATGCTTAGTGTTGTTATCTTTATGTATGTTATATGCATCTGATATTGTAGCTTATTGCTTAATGATATGAATGAATGTTATATCTAATCTATTTCTATGTGCTAAGTGATTGGATGCGATAGATCTTGTTGAATATTGTGTTGCTCTGTAATTAGGGTTTTATCTGCGATGTAAATAAAGGTTAAATACTAATGAATGATACTTGCTAAGTTCTTTATTAGAGTGTTGTAATCACAGATCTGTGTTCCAGTTAGGTTGCAAACACTTGAGTCTTGCAACCAGCCCTGCTTATACCTCAGGTGAGACTTCATCTTCTTCGCAGGTGTTGTCGAAAGGGTTGGTAGTTAGGGTTTTTTTGGTGCACTATTGAAGTGTTGAACGTTCGTTCTTCCCCTGTGCCAATAGTTGACAAGTGCACGGGTTCATCAGGGTATCATTTTTTTGGGGGGAGATGGTCTGCGAAGGGGCACGACACACCCAATGGATGGAACAATTTGTGAAGGTGGTGTTTGGAGTCCATATAAGAACACAAGGCACACAACCAAGAGGACACACAAAATAAGACTTGGAAAAGTTTAGAATTCAAGGTTCTGAGGCATATTCATATAGAAAGGGGTGAGCTCCCTCAAGGATCCAAGTCATTCCACATGGGAGGACTTGTGCTATCTTGAGTTGATTCTGTGGACAAAGTTGGGGCGACCTTCTCTAGGTTGAGTCTAGAAGGAAGGGTGACTTGGAGCTTGGGGAAGTCTTGTCATGGTTCTGGGTGAGGCCTGCTATGAGACAGAACTATCGGTCTGTATGACGTCGTGCGACAGAGAAGAGACAATGAGTCTGTGGAGGGTGCACGTCTAGTTCACATCACAAGAGTTATGAAAGATATTTCAATGTAGGAGTCTTGGTGTGATGAATATGTATATGAGTGTCTTGGTCAGGTGTGGTGAGTCATGTGACTCTTCCATGTTCTAAACCAAGAATAAAGTGCTCATTGTAACGGTTTTACAATGTTAATACTTAGTTGGGTGTTAGGCATGTCTTGTGCTGCCTACACTATATGTGTGTGTCTCTTGTTTATTTCATGTGTTCTCTTTGTTTCACATGTTCATGGATGTATCCTTAAATGAATAAGTGTTAATAATGGTAACAATTTCTCTCAGTATACAAGTGAGTTTCAGAGAGTAAGAGTGTGACTCGTCCGTAGACTAGAACTTTTTATGCATACGTTGGGCCATCCATTTTGAAGACCTCCTAGTTTTGCGGAAATGTTAAAGTTTTGTAGAATAGTTCAGTACATCAGTGATAGACTTAAGTGGCGGAAATCTAACTAACAGTGTTCTAGCAAGGGAAACATTCATGTGCTAGCTGGAAGAGAATCAAAAAGAGACAAAACCTTTGAGTGCATGCAGAAAGGAAGTGGAATCAATAAGAGACATTTGCAGACGCAAGAAGCCAAAGAAATATCCGAGGGAAAGGAATAAATATGGGAACATGTAATGGGAAAAAGTTGTTGTCATTGTTAAGCTATTGATAGGTTATTGTTGTCAAATTATTTTCAGATTGATGTTGGTACGCTATTGAGTTTTCTTGAGTCTCTATTTTGTTATGTTATTAAGATTTCACCATTACTATTTTCTACAATAAGCCATTGTAAGGTATTTTTGGGGAATCAATTGTGCTTGCACAGAATTCTGAGAGTCCAAATTGGATACTTAATTATCGATTTTGTTGTATTAGTCATGTTATGGAAGAGGTACTCTATGTATGTTGGGATGTGATATGAAAATACATGAAGGATTATTCGGGCACAAAAAAATTATTATTATCTGTATGGATGCTTGATCTCTTTATTGCACAATCTGTCATGCTCTGTGTAATTGATCATTGTGATATTTTTTAACAAGATTCTGTAATGTATGTGTTTATATTTATGATGCACAACATGGACTATCCGATGCATTCACTGGTTTAAGAATTTTAATGATGTGATCTCTCCTCATTCAAATATGGTTTTATATTGTATTGCTCTAGATCTAATGGTGTGTCCTCGTCAACTCACTTTATCATACATAAGTATTGACTGTGCTTCGGGTGAGATCTCCTTCCCTTGCAGAAGGTTGAATATGTCACCACTACTAGGCTACAATGATATCTTTATTGGTAACCTCTGAGAACCCCGGTCTCCAATTTTTCACCAAAAAATGGTTTCGTTGTCAAGACCATATTTTAAGTGATTTTCCAGAGGATGTAGCATCATATCTTCAAGTCTGATGTTGAGGATTGGTGGGAAATAAGGTGCGACGAGTTCATATTTCAAGAAGTTGAGTTACAATATACAAGTTTGAGGGTTTTGAAGTACATTGTCTTGTATTCTGAAACAACCAATGATTAGTATGAAATATTATGGATCTAATTTCCAAAAGAATTATTTCAGTGGCTCGACCAGTTGAAAAAAACACCAAAATTTAAATATCATGTCAAGAGAATATTTAATTGGACCGTTGAGTCTCTCCATAAGTTGGATCATCAGATTTATCGAGATATGTATTTATGGGTAGAGACTACCTTGTAGGGATACATTATTGAATTTTCCTTAGAAAACCACCAGTCTTTTTCAAATACAGAAGCAGTATTCTACAAGAGAGTTCGAGGAATATTGTTGCGATAAATCTCGTTGCGGATTAAGATCTTGTTGGCGGAAGAGGGAATGTTGTCGATTCATTTCGTTGAAATGGCATCATAAAACCCTTGGACATGAGGGTAGGGTGATTCAGAAGAGGGTCCATGAGTTAGGATATGAAATTTCTTGAGGTATGGGGGTCATAGGGAGAAGAGTTTCAGAAATGAGAGGGCTCAAAAAATGGTTGTGGTGATCAAAAAATGATGGAAAAAATGTATGTGAAAGTTGATGAATAGGCTTAATCGGTAGTTGAAGGAGATCGGCTTTGAGAAGAGTCGTAAAAGAGAATTAGAGAAGTTGAGGTAGTTGCAGACACATGGAAGGTTGGTTAGTCGATGTTTGAAGGAGAGGTTTGGAGAGAAAGGTGAGATTTATAGAGAGAGTAGACAAGGTTAAGAAAATTTGGAAGAAATAATCAAGATAAGAGTCATCGTCGAGGAAAAATAATCAATTGTAACCTCTGAAGGAGTTGTGGGAGAATCAACTCTTGCAGCGCCTGAATATGTGAGGTGCCCTACATGACCTAATATGATATGGCCTCCTAATGCTACCCCCCAGGTTAAATATTCCCATATTGAAGACACAAGAACCGGCCTTGGATCACCTAGTCCCTCAGCACAATATAAAAATACATTAAATTTTACAATAAACTCTCCCATAATTTATGTCATTTCTCCTCATTCTATTCCAACCAGTTCGAGTGGTAGCAGTAGTAGTAGTGTGGCAATTTCTTTAGTTATATCACAACTAGGACCTTTAGGATTTATCTCAATAGGGTCCCCAAGTCCTTCAATGGTGTTCGAAAACATAGGTATTCCAATAGAGGACGAACACCTTCAGTAACCACTCACATAAATAGATCAAAGATCAACACACTGATGTTTTCATGTGGTAAAACCCCTACGGGGAAACATCCATGGCCTTAGCCAACACGGCCACTTGGAGCAGTTTATTAATGCAAATAAAAAGTTTACAGAGAGATTTTACAAGAGATTTTATCACAATCGATCATCGGTAAATGACCCTCCATGCTCTTTAAATAGAGACCATGGACCAATCGGGTGCTAATCCATGGATCAATGTCCTAACTACAAATGAAAACTAATGTATACTAAGAAAAAACACTAAGAAACACACTTTTACCTAACGACACATTAGACCAAGTAGATCTTAACTAACTCCTTAGTGTATAAATATCTTAACATCCCCCCTTAAGAACAACGTGGGATAGGGTTGAAGGATTTACAATAGTGACACAATAGGAGAAAGAAGGAGGCATTAGAGCCTATCCCCCCTTAATGACAACTTCATGAACTCCTAACATAGATCGAAGTTTGGAAAACTTTGCTTCTGTAAGAGACTTTATGAAAATGTCTGCAACTTGATCTTCTGTAGGACAAAAGAGAACTTCAATAACTTGATCATGAATGAGCTTTTTGATGAAGTGCATATGTATCTCGATGTGTTTTATATGCTGATGTTGAACTGGGTCTTTGGAGAGATTGATGGCACTCTGATTGTCGCACCAAAGGTTGGTCGGATGCTACTGCTGGAATCCAAACTCTGAAAGGATCTGTCGAAGCCACAAGGCTTCCTGACTTGCATTTACCGTTGCTCGGTACTCTGATTTTGCTAAAGAAAGTGAAATAGCTTGTTGTTTCTTATAGGCCCAAGTGACAGGTCCTGAACCAAGGCTGAAAACATAACCTGCAGTAGACGTCTGATCATCATGATCGCCAACCCAATATAAATCAGTGAAACCAAAGAATAAAGGAGTCCCCCCTGAACTATAATGTATACCAAACTAAACTGTACCACAGACATAGCGAAGTATCCTTTTAGCTGCTTTCTAATGGATTTCATGGGGTGTTTGTATATACCAGGAAACAAGACCAACAACAAAAGAAAGATCAGGACGGGTATGAGTCAAGTATAAGAGGCTACCAACTAACTGATGGTATAGGGTGGTATCAACTTCAAGAGAAGTACAGGTGGCAGTAATGTTGACTCCATACTGGAAGGGAGAAGGGGATGGTTTACAATCATCCATGTGAAAGCAACGAAGAAGGTCACAATCATACTTAGACTGGGAAAGAAAAATCCCTTCATTGGTTTGAAAAACTTGGAGGCCAAGGAAATAGTGCAAAAATCCTAAGTCGGTCATTTCAAATTTATTCTTAAGGCTATTTTTCACATGGTTTAAAAGTTTTGGGTCACTACCAGTAAGGATAAGGTCATTAACATAAAGGACAAGGATTATGAGATTGCTTCCTACTTTCTTGGTATAGACATTAGAATCAGAATGGCATCTAGAGAATCCAGTTGCAATAAGAAAGCTGTCCATTTTGGCATACCAAGCTCGAGGAGCTTGCTTGAGACCATAAAGATATTTCTTGAGGTGACAAACAAGGCTAGAGTCATTCTGGACATAGCCAAGAGGTTGTTCCATGTAGATTTCTTCTTTCAAATCACCATGCAAGAAGGCATATTTAACATCCATCTGATGGACCTCCCATTTATGTGAGGTGGCAAGGGAAAGAACAAGGCGGATGGAATTCATTTTGGCTACAGGGGAAAAGGTTTCACTGTAGTCAATTCCTTCAACTTGGGAAAATCCTTTGGCAACTAACTAAGCCTTGTGTCTTTCAACACTTCCATCTGATACATACTTATTTCTGTAGACCCATTTACATCTGACAAGTTTTCTTCCTTTTGGAAGAGGTACAAGATCCCAAGTATCATTTGCCATTAAAGAACAATACTCTTCATTCATTGTTGTATCCCAATCTGGATGACCTAAATCTTCTGCAAATGTTTCTGGATCATGAATCTATGAAACTTGAGCCAAAAGAGAAGGAGCTCGCTGGAACTGTGAAAGTGTTTGACGCTAATCTGAAGGATCACCGACAAGACCACCAACTGCTTCTCATGTTGAACGGACCCATCTAGGAAGCGATGGAACTGGTGTTTGTTCAGGTTCAAAGGACTCATCTGAAGGAGGGTGAGCAGCCAGAGGTGGATTTTCATCCTCACTATCATCATCTAAAGAAGAAACAAGATCAGAAGAAGGCAAAAATGTCGAAGATGGATCGCATGTCGAAGAAGGAACAACCACCAAATTAGGCTCGTAGGCCAAAGAAGGAACAAACATCAAATTAGGCTCATAGGCCAACAGATTTTCATCAAATTTAGCATCTCTTCTAATAATAATTTCATTTCAATGTGATTGAAGAATTCTGTAACCTTTGACATATTTAGAATAACCAACAAATATACACTTCTCACTTTTAGGTTGCAATTCTTTCCTTTTCTCATCAGGAATGTGAGCCTGTGCTATACTGCCAAATACACGGAAGTGACTTACATCTGGTTTAATTTTAGTCCAAGCTTCTTCCGGTGTTATATTTTTAAGAGCCTTTGTGGGAGTGCAATTTATTATGTAATTTGCACAGTTGATGGATTCTACCCAATACTTTAGACTTAATCCCTTAGATTGGATCATACAATTAGCCATTTATTTTAATGTGTGGTTCTTTCTCGCAATGACACCATTTTGTTGTGGTGTAGATGGAACAGTGTGTTGCATTTGGATTCCCTGTGTAGTGCAGTAACTTGTAAAATTATTGTTCACATATTCGCCTCCATTATCTATTTTTAACCTTTGAATTTGATGTCCAGATTACTTTTCTACAAGGGCCTTGTAGGCCAAAAATTTGTCAAAAACTTATCTCTTAAGTTTTAAGAAGTAAACCCAAGTACGTCTGGAAAAGTCATCAATGAAAGTTAAGAAATACTTGCACCCAGAAAAACAAAGAGAAGAAAGTGGACCACACAAATCAATGTGAACAAGCTATAAAGGACCCGAGGTGTGCCAAGAGGCACATTTTTCAAAACTATCTCGATGATGTTTGCCGAGAACACAACCGGCACAAACACCATATCTACATGAAACAAGAGGAAGACTAGTCACTATCTATTGATTACATAGTTGATGCAATGAGAAATAGTTTAGATGACCAAACTGCTCATGCCAAAGTTTGCTCATGTCATCGCTATGAGCAACAAAAACTGATGAAAAAGATGAAGACCCAAAGTTGTCAAATTTGTACAACCTGGTAATATCATCAGCAATTCCAGTTGCAATATCATGCTTAGGATCTTTTAGATCCTTGATTACAACTTGGTGAGGTGAAAACTCTATGGTTTTACCTTCACCTGAATGAGTGATTTGATAGACTAATAGAAGGTTACAAGAAGAGTTGGAACACATAATACATCATTGAAATGACCATTTTCTACTTGAACTGTTCCATATCCTTCAGCATTAAAAGATATATCATCACCAACAAATATTTTCTTGGTGTTACATTCATTTAGAGTGAAAAATATGGCTCTATCCTTAGCCATATGATAAGATGCTCCAGAATCAATAAGCCACTCATCAAAAGTAGAAGTAGAAGTAGAATTTGTATTGAAGGAGAAACTAGAAGCAAAAAGTGCATGTCCATGAGAAGAAAAAGAAGAAGTAGAATCAATATTGATGTTGTGCTTCTTCATTGTTGCTTTTAAAGCTACCATATTCTTGAAACATTTGGACTCATCATGACCATCTTTATCACAAAAGTTGCAATGTTTGTTAGTATTCTTACTTTTATATTTTTCTCCTTATAAACCATTAAGAGTGGAAGTTGTCTGAGTGGGTTTGGGACCCTTATGTTGCTTGTTGTTGTAGCGAGGATGTTGCTTCTTGGGATACTTGGGTTTATCTTTCTGCTGGGAAACTAGGGCTTTGTTGGAGGTACCTGCAGTGTTGATCACTCCAAGTTGCACAAGCTTATCTTCCTTTCTAATCAAAGCAGCACAAAAGGACTCAAGAGTGGGTTTTTCATAAGCTTTCCCTAGAGCCTCTCTAATGGCATAAAACGTAGATACAAATACAAAATATGCACTACCTAGCTTAGAAAGAATAAGATAGATGCAACGCTCTTCCTTCATTTTTATCTCACATTCTTCACACAAAATTATGAGTGTTTTAAAATTAGATAGATAGTCTCCAAGGCAATAAAAATCACTTGGACTCAATGTTAGTATTTGATTTTCTAATTGTTGTGCTCGAATAATATTGAGTTTACCAAACACAGATTCAATCTTTTCCCAAGCTTCTTCGGGGTCATCAATGTCTTGAATGTGGTACCTTAAATCAGGAGAGATGGACATTTTGATTAGTCCACGTGCTTCATCACTCCTATTATCCCATTTGACTTTCTTATCATCATCAGTGGGTTCTTTTTCCTTTCCCAAGGTAATTCGGTACAAGCATTTACTTCTTAATAAATCTCCCATATGATATTTCCATTGGAAGTAGTTGGTGTTGGTAAGCAAGACATTACTTGTAGAATCCATATTAAATATGAAGATAATATGGATTTAAAAACTAAAACTGATGATCTGGATGGAAAGAGATCGAAAAGTTATGTGGTTTTAAAAAAACGGCACTGAAAACGGACTTTCGATGTGAGAGTTATGCCCTTTTTAAAAAAGGCATAAACGGTAACCAAATGACCACGTGATAGTGTAAGCTGCTTTATGAAGTGACCCACTTTTATAAAGAGAAGTGGGGATCAATTTTACATTGAAGTTACCTTATAACAGAACAACTGCATGCAAAATAAATAACTCTAAAAAAATATTAAAGCTACTTATAGTGATTCACTTTTATACTTGAAGTGAAATACACTTTACAATTTTAGCATGAACTTTTTCAAAAAATGTAACAAAAGAGAGACTTGAACTCAAGACCTCTTACTTAATAAGGAAACTTTTAACCAAATGGTCTAGAAAAGAATAGTGTAATGTTCAGAAGGAGGATTGGGGGTGTTTTTGTTGTTGTTGTTGTTGTGGAAGATGGCCTTGGAGAGCGTGCTAAAAAAAACCTATTTTCACACAAGAAAAAAATTTCTCTTCTCGATGACAACAAGGGTTAGATCTCGGTTAGCTTATCCGGAAGATGCACCTTTTCCTATCTGTTTCTCATTTTCCGAGATCAAAAAGGATGTGGTGCAAAGAGAATATGCGGATCTAAAAGAGTAGCAACCCGAAAACAAATAATATCAAACCAAAATAAAACCAAAATAAAACTTTACAAAAATTTAAAAAATGTGTATTCAGGTTTTATACCTCTAGATCTAACTGTAATGGTCATATCTTGGGCAAACAGAAACCTTTTTGAGTGAAACGAAAAGTGTTCCTAAATGAAATGAGCGCTACAGACACAATGGAACAGTCCCCTCAGCCCAACAATGTACGAAAATGACAGAAAATGGAGATGAGGCAACTCGGCTTCACGATCTCAATCTACAACAGTAGTGGGTCTTCAAATAGGCTCTGATACCACGTTCGACAACACAGGTATTTCAACATAGGATGAAAACCTGCAGTAACCACTCACATAACCAAATCAAATATCAACACAACGATGTTTTTACATGGTAAAACCCCTACGAGGAAACATCCATGGCCCCAGCCAACGCGGCCACTTGGAGCAGTTTATTAATGCAAAGAAAATGATTACAGAGAGATTTTACAAGAGAGTTTCTCATAATAGATCATTGGAAAATGACCCTCCATGCTCTTTAAATAGAGATCATGGAACAATCTGGTGTTAAGCCACAGATCAATGGTCATTAAGATCGAGGAGAGTATGAACCATCGGATCACTCTATGTTAGGAACATATCGTGATTGTCGGATTTCCTAACTACAAATGCAAACTAATGCATACTAAGAAAACACACTAAGAAACACACTTTTACCTACAACATATTAGACCAAGTAGATCTTAACTAACTCCTAAGTGTCTAAATATCCTAAAAAATGGCACATCAACATGTCGGTTCCCTCACCCGATACCCAGAATTTTGGGGTAAATGGGATGAGGATGTCGAACACCATTGGTTTTTTTGTAAGACGATATGGAGGTCTCGTGGAACTTTAGATGCGAACAAACTAGTTGAGTTCCATACCATGTCAAGGGATCGAGCATTAAAATGGTATATTAAATCCATTGAACCAGGAAATCCTCAAGGACATGCTTTCACTCTTGATCAAGTCAAATAATGATCCATAGTAGAATTCTTTTTACCCCAATAAAAACAACAGGCCCTCTCTAAGTTATGGGAGATTAAAGAGAGATATGGGAAATCATCTTGGGAGTATAACCAAGGGTTTATGGATGAGATAAGGAAATCAGAAAACCCCATCCATGAATACCACTGACGGGAATGGTTTATTCAGTGAATTTTACCATTAACCCGTATTTCATTAACCCAACAGAGGATATCCACTTTGAGGGAATCCTTAGAGAAGGATATGAAAATCGAGGCGATGGTGAGATATCTTGGAATATTGTGGGTGATAATACCACCTGATGACAAGGAACTGAAAAAATTCAAGAATTGACCATTTCTAGAGTAGGCCCCCATAAGTCTAGTGTATTGGTGGCTACATTGAGGGTCATAAAATGATGGAATGTCCTAGACTAAGGGGTGCAAGAACCCCTCTGCAACCGATGGTGCCTCCACTAGTAGGACCATTAGGAGGGGTTGCGCAAGTCACAGCTACTTCTCCATTTCATGGCCCTATGCAGTACCACACCTTTCCAAATCATCAAGGAAGTAATAATAAAGAATATTGTGAAATTTGCAGAAGTCATGGGCATTCCCATTGGCATTTCTCCATCTTACAAAAATATACCCATGTCCCTAACATAGCTTACTGTGGATTCTATGGGTCACCTATTCACACCACCCAATAGTGTCATGCTCTGGATGCTCTTCCAGATAGAATGAATAAGTCTGCATTCAGGTTCGACGAAGATCCTCAAGGATGTGGAGGAGGACATAGATGTGGATGAGGTTTTAGAGGTAGGAAAAATTGTGGGAGAGAACCATCTTAGTGTTATAATTGTGATAAGTAGGGACATCCTGCTAGATATTTTCCTCTTCCAAGATGTCCTTGGTGTTTCCACTATAGAAACAACACCCATGCCATTGAGGATTTCCCTGAATTGATCGTGAAGTGGGAATATCTCGCAAGGTAACGAGGTGAGAACTTAATAAATTTTGAGCCCCAAATGATCACTGAAGAAAAGGAGCCCAATATTAATATTGTTACTCGATGAGGAACAATGACTAGTGTCAATGTTGATAACCTAACCCAAAGTAAGATCCACAAGGTAGTACCACAAGATGTTAAATATGACCCCATTGTGCAGAAAAAATTATTTAATAATGTTGCGGAGATGTTCCGATGGATTTTTATTCCTACAACACCAAGGTTTGAAGAACCAAGTCTTGTGATACAACCCAACCATGTAAAAAAATTGGTTGTGCGGAAGGATTCTTCGGCAAGATCTCAAAAGACTATTGACTTGTGGCTCCAATTAGTTTATGACATTTTGGATGACGAACGACTCACCAAGGAGTTGCGGATTATGCTAAAGGGGATTGTGGAGGTTGAAGAGATAGAGAGAAGATAATTTTTGTTAATCTTCCAGAGAGACATACATGTATAATACAAAGGAGGAAGCGAAGATCTAGAAGAGAATTTAGACTAAATTCCCATATCAATGACTAAAACATTAGCGATGTTATGCTAGATTTGGGATCTGACATCGACATACTACCAAAGAAAACCTGCAAAGCCATGGGTAATCCCAAACATTTTTATTCACCTATTCAATTGTGCATGGCTAATAAATAAGATATCTATCTTGTTGGGAGGATACAAAACGTAAAAGTGGACATAGTTTTCATTAAAACATTCATAGACTTCGAGGTCATAAAAATCATGGGGGAAAAGGAGCCATAACCAGCTCTATTAGGCATCGACTAGGCTTATGATAATTTCGTTGTCATAGACCTTAATAAGGAAATCATGACTTTTGAAGAAGATGGTATGAAAGTAACCCATAAACTAAAACCTTACCAAGGCCCTCGATATACGGATCCGGTTGTAGAAAATATGGAAGAAGATACCTTGGATCACCTCTACACTCTTACTACAAGGAAATAGACAAACTATATTAATCCTACTACAGACAACTCGATAATTTGGCGAAGTATTCAATCTATAGGGGAAGATTCAAAGATCACTTTTAACCACTGGAAACAACAAAGATATGAGAACTTCTCATGACATTGTGTGATTATTAGAGCTTCTAGGTGGATTGGATCAGAGGTTAGAGACTACCTTGTTTACGATGGCACCTCATATTTATGTAGCTTTATTGTTGAGCTAGAGGATAATGTTGTGCCAGATAAAAGAATTCTTGTACTTAATGTTGCATTAAGATCATCTTCAACTAGATGGTGGGACACCCACAAGAGTACTTTATCTTTCTGGGATGAAGAAAAGTGTGCCATCCAACATCGCTTTGTTCCCCCTTCACAGGTTACTTATCTAAATCAAGAGAAGGAACCAAATAGTCAAACCTCAACTTTGGTAGCATACGATGGGTTTTCTTATCCATGAGAGCATGTTGTGCATTGTATTCAAGTATGGGAAGTTGTGCAACTGCCTCCCGAGTTTTGGGTACATCATTTTATTCACTCGTTGGGAAAGGTTCCAACCACTTGGTATATACATGAATAGGATCGACAATAGACTGCTTGCTAAGAAATCCTTCAAAAGTGGTTCTTCCAAGACTTCTTATTCTTAGGTAAGTCCCCTTGAAATCACTCTAGCTTTGCAACAGATTAATAAAAATCTTTTTACTAATGAATTTAATCCTATACATCATCCAACCATCTATCTTGAACATGAATACCTCCTTCATCATATCCTTTACCCATCCCCTACATGAATACCTCTGACTTGTAGTAAAATTTATGAAGACCCAAGAGACCCTAAAATCCTGAAAGATTTTATGAAATTGACATTTAAAGAATAAAAAGGCACTAGAGTTGTGCATGACACTAAGTTAGGTTTTGTTAATATCTCTTATTCTAAACCCATGAAGTTGTGAAAAATAACATAGGGAGTGAGGACCACCCTAATCTAGCTTCCATAGGGGATTACTGAGATGAGTAGACCGTGACAGAGATACAGGCTATGTTAAAGAAATGTGAGGATATATTCCCTACAAGCTTTTAAAAACTAAAAGGGTATTAAGGGAGATTTAGGGGAGATCAAGAAAGATTTAAATCCTAACTCAAGACCAGTTAAACATAGGACATATCATTTGAACCCTAGAGTCAAAGAGAAAGTAATGAAGGAGATTGATAGGATGTTGGCAGCTGGACTGAGTTTCCTTGTCGATAAGGCTAAATGAATCACTCCTATCATCATAAAAACCAAGAAAGGTATGAAGGATATATGAGTTTATGTGGAATAAATAATCCTGAACATTGCTTCTGTACATGAGCTCTTTCCTACCCCCTTTAGCGTTGAGGTACTCAATCAAGTAGTATGAAAAAAAGTGTATTCCTTTGCAGATGGTTTTTTTGGATACCACCAGGTTCAAATCGCATAAAAAGACAATAAAAATAATACCTTCATGACCAAGTGGGGATCATTTAGCTATAATGTTATTCATTTTGGGCTAAAGAATGTCGCAGTTGTGTTCTCTCGGATAGTTATTGTAGCATTCCATGAATTTATTCATAAGTTTCTCGAGGTATACCTGGATGATTGGACTGTGTATATCTTACTCAAGGAGCACATCAAACTACTATGACTGATGTTGGATCACTGCAGACAACTACATATTTCCCTTAATCTGAGACAATGTATTTTTTGTGTACCCTTTGGGAATCTTCTAGGACATATAGTTTTTAGGGAAGGAGTGTGAGTCGATCATACAAAGTTGCAGTAATTCTCAATATGCCTCCTCCTACCACTTTCAAATAGTTGGGGACTACTTTGGGCCATATTGGATACTATTGCAGGTTTATTAGGAATTACGCAAGTATAATAGTGTTGAAAAGTCAACAAGAAACATGTGTCTAATTTATTTTTCCCTTAATTAAATTAGACAATAAATATTAATCTATTATCTCATTCATAACTGAGTGATTTGGAATTGTAATAGAATTATAAGTGTAAATAAGTGAGTTAAGCTCAGTTGCACTAGTGAGAGTTCAGTGAATTAAATATTCATTAATTCACAATCAGTGAACTCACATGCAACTAAAGATTCGCCACGGTTAACTACATGCATGTCAATTCCAATGGACATCCAGTTGAGATAACAAGTGAAAGGGACAGTTGGCTATCAGTTGTGATTTGATCACACATGCAGTGGCTATGCTTATGAGCATGTGCAAGCTTTTCTAATTTGTGAATGAATGAATGATTCGATCATTGTGAGAATTCGAATTGCAGATATTGTGCAGAGGAGGCAAGTTGTCTGGACATGGAAATTGGCACATGTATTTGTTGATTTGTGTATGACAGTGTGAGACGATTGTATTGTACAGAGAGCTCTTGGATTAGAGTTTTGTATGAGATTGTTTCATGATTCATGATATACATAATATATGATAGTGGGGTTTTTAGCTTTACGCTTTCCCGATAAAACTTATGTGTTATGTGTTATTGATATTTCACTTTGTGATTGTGGTTGTGATTGTGGTTTAATTTAATCCGCAAGAATAATAGTAGAAGCGATTTTGTATTTAACAAGTAGTGGAAATTGTTAGATCAGGAGAATCGCAGGAATACATTAATTTGTATCGAAATTTCTACATGGTATCAGAGCCACGGAGGCCATGGAGCTACAAAAGTGAGGTGCGAACAAAATCGTGTTCTCGTAGGTCCCATCTCTAGCCGGGTGCAAACCCTAGTATAGTAATTCAAGAATAGTAATTCTCGCACCCTAGAAAAAGGCAGGGTGCGAACTTCATTTTCATTCTCGCAGGCTACAGTGGAGCAGGATGCGAACTTCCCTCACCCTAATAGTGAAGCAGGGTGCGAACTTCATTGGAATTCTCGCAGGCTACAATGGAGCAGGGTGCAAACTTCACAGGCAAGTTCATAGGCCACACAGAGGCAGGGTGTGAACTTCCCTCGGGCTACTCTCAGGTGAGGTGTGAACCCCCCAAGGAAGAGGGATTGTAGAAGTTGAGTTTTGGTGGTTGGATAACATTCGAATTTGCAAGATTTTCTTGGTGTGACAGCTAATTCAAGATCGAAATTTCTTTCAATGGCTTGAGGTTGGAGTATGCACTCGAAGGCAGCTCTAACTACATTTATTGGAAGGACAGGATGGAAGTAGTGCTCTAAGAAAATGGCTTGAAGGGTTACACTGACGCAGATGTTCCTAAGACGGATGCGACAGATACTGCAAATCTTGAAGCATGGAAAAAGAAAGTGGCAAAGGTGAGGAGGATTCTGTTGGAGGGAGTACGAGACCACATTGTCTCAAGTCTCCATGGGAAAACCACACCATATGCAATGTGGAAGGTTTTGACAGATATGTTCCAAAACAGTAGCGACCATAGGAAATTGGCATTCAAAGATAAACTCAGGAAGATCAAGATGGAGAAAGGAAACACCATTCCAAAATATCTCACGAAGTTTTTCCAATGTTGGGATGAGCTTGGAAGTGTGGGAATAACAGTCGTTGTCAATGATTTGGTGAGCTTGGCGCTCCTAGGGATTCCTAAGAGTTGGCATAGTTATCAAGACTCTATCAATGGAAGGGAAAAATTACCGGATTGGGAACGACTATGGTCAGATCTGGTGCAAGAGGAGTTCAGGCGGAACACTAGAGATGGATCTTCACAATGCGTGATGATGAAGAGGATTGTGCTTTGACTGCCAAGGCTAGGAAAGGGAAAGGGAATAAATTTCAATCAAAATCCGAGTTGAAAGTCAAGAAGATTGATTTGTCCAAAGTGAAGAGTTTTCACTGTCATGAACGTGGTCATCTCGCTACTAACTTTCCACAGAAGAAGAAGAACAAGACGGTTGTTGGATCTGCAACTGGTGAGGCTCTTATCTCACAATTTGAGTTTGATTTCGCTTTGATTGCATGCATGGCTTCAAGTGCATTGGGATCGGCATGGTATTTGGATAGTGGCGCTTCATTCCACATGACGGGAGATAAAGAGTCTTGCATTGACTTAGAGGAGAAAGATCTCAGAATGCATATAGAGATGGGCGACGATGGATGATACAGTGCAACTAGTATTGGTACCATTACCTTTCAGAGGGAGTCAGGTAAACCATTTCAATTGAAAAATGTTATGCATGTTCCAGGTCTGAAGAAAAACTTGGTCTCAGTCGCAATGTTGGAGGACAGAGGCTATGATGTTGTTTTTAGTAGTGGTAAAGCCTACCTGTGACATAAAGCAACAGGTCAAGTCAAGAAGATAGGGATTCAAGTTAAGAATCTCTACATGCTGGAGGTAGATGGTTGTAATGCCATGATAGGCAAGGTAGAAAAAGTAGTGAGCTGGGATGGGTGTGAATTATGGCACAGGAGATTGGGCCATCTTCATCATGGAGCCTTGAAGATCATGCAACAAATATCTACTGGACTTCCAAGGGGAACACTTGCTCAGTCGGATCAGTGCAAGGGGTGCACCCTAGGGAAGTATGTAAAGTCCACCTTTCATAAAAAGGAGAACCATGCTTTGGTGATCCTGGAGAGAATTCACATGGACGTGTGTGGACCATTCTCGGTTGCTTCAATAGCAAAACACAGGTATTATGTTATTTTTGTTGATGACTTTTCTCGTAAATGTTGGATATTCTTCATGCAGAAGAAGGATCAAACATTCTCAATTTTTTGTGAGTTTAGAGAATTGGTGGAGAAAGAGTCGGGGAAGCAAGTGAAATATCTAAGGATCGATAATGGTGGAGAATAAATCTCTAATGAATTCAAAGAATTATGCAATAGAGAAGGAATTTGAAGAGAACTCATAGTGCCTCATAACCCACAACAAAATGGGGTTGCGGAGAGAAAGAACAGAACGATCGTGGGTGCAGCATGAGCGATGTTGCATGATCAGGGCCTACCAATGCATTTGTGGGCAGAAGCATGCAATACTATAGTTTATGTGCAAAACCGTTGTCCTCATAGAGTACTTTGCATGAGTACACTTGAAGATGATTTTACTAGTAATAAACCTTATGTTTCTCATTTTAAAATTTTTGGCTCATCTGTTTATGTGCATGTGACCAAAGATGCCAGGAAGAAGCTGGAACCGAATGCTGAAGTTGGGATATTTGTGGGGTACACAGAAACACTCCATAATAATCGTGTGTATTTGCCAAACATTAATATGACTGTTATGCGACGGGATATAAAATTCGATGAGGGGAAATCCATGCAGCTGTCGCTTGAGAGGGAGCTAGACTTGCATGCAGAAGAGGAACTGTTGGTTCCCAAGGATGAGTCTCAAGATGTGGATCAGCCACATGAGGAGGTTCATGGAGTGGAGGAAATCACTCAAGCAGAGCCATCCATCAGAAATGGCAGAAAGCGCACCATGGAAGCTGACAGATTGAGACTAGATGCTGCACAGAATGTAGGAGCCCCTATTTCACAGCGCAGACAGAGATAGTCTCCTGATCAATTTGCTGGATACATGGCTCTCATGAGAAAATGTATTGTGACTGAACCATATTCCTTTCAGGAAGCAGTGTAGGACCCCACTTGGGTTGATGCTATGGTAGAGGAGTATGACTCCATTGTCAAAAATAGTGTATGGGAAATTGTCCCAAGACCGATTGATAAATCAGTGGTAGGTTCGAGATGGATCTACAAGGTAAGGCAAGCTGCTGATGGGAGTGTAGAGAAATGCAAGGCCATGTTTGTGGCTTGGGGCTTCTCACAGATTGAGGGGATATATTATGGTGATACCTTTGCACCTGTCGCAAGGTACTCTTCCATAAGATCCATCCTTGCACTCTCAGTGCAGATGGGCTGGTGCATTCATCAGATGGATGTAAAAACTATGTTCCTCAATGGGATCATTAAGGAAGAAGTGTACATTGAGTAGCCAGAAGGTTTTGAGACCTTTGACAGAGAGTCACATGTGTGTAGACTCAAGAGAGCACTGTATGTGTTGAAGCAAGCACCCTGTGCTTGGTACACTCGGATAGATAGCTATTTCACTGGATTGGGCTTCACCAAAAGTGACGCGGATGCAAACCTATACCAAATTGTGGTGGAGGGTAAGCTATTAATCATTTTTCTTTATGTGGATGATTTAATACTGACTGGTGATGAGCAATTGATAAACTCATGCAAGGATGATCTTGCAAAGAAGTTTGAGATGAAGGATTTGGGCCTTCTTCATTATTTCCTTAGATTGGAAATATGGCAGCGAGATGGTGAACTTTTTGTGTCTCAAGGAAAGTATGCAAGAGAGATATTAGGTAAGTTTCACATGGAGGGCTGCAAACCCATGGATACTTCTCTTCCAGAAAACTGGAGGAAAGAGGATGCTACTTCTGGAGAAGTAGTGGATGCTACTGTCTATCGACAGTTAGTGGGTTCGCTAATGTATTTAGTGAATACGAGACTGGACATTTTCTACGCGGCTAACCAACTAAGTCAAGCAATGGTTAAGCCTACCAAACTCTTTTGGAAGCTAGGTAAGCATGTCCTGAGATATCTGGAGGGAACATATGAGTATGGATTATGGTACAGACATATGGATGAGGTGAAGTTGCATGGCTTCACGGATGCAGATTGGGCAGGCAGCCCAATGGATAGAAAGAGAACATCAGGGGGGATCTTTAGTATCATATCTGCAGTTGTTTCTTGGTACAGCAGGAAACAGAGATCTATGGAACTTAGTTCAGCAGAAGCAGAATACATGGCAGTGAGTCAAGCTGCATGTGAGGCTATCTGGATGAGGAAGATCTTGGTTGGTTTGTTTGGTTTTCATTTAGATCCGATAGTGATTTATTGTGATAATCAGAGTTGCATTAAACTCTCTATTAATCATGTGTTTCATGACAGATCTAAGCATATAGACATCCGATATCATCATCTCAGAGATTGTGTGCAGTGAAAGATCATGTTGCTTCAATACATTCCTACGGAAGATCAGGATGCAAACATTCTGACGAAGGTGCTCACCAGGAGCACATTCGAATATCATAGAGACAGAATTGGGGTGAAGGATAATACCTTCCTTGTTGAGAGGGAGTGTTGAAAAGTCAATAAGAAACATGTGTCTAATTTATTTTTCCCTTAATTAAATTAGACAATAAATATTAATATATTATCTCATTCATAACTGAGTGATTTGGAATTGTAACAGAATTATAAGTGTAGTTAAGTGAGTTAAGCTCAGTTGCACTAGTGAGAGTTCAGTGAATTAAATATTCATTAATTCATAATCAGTGAACTCACATGCAACCAAAGATTCACCATGGTTAACTACATGCATGCCAGTTCCAATGGACATCCAGTTGAGATAACAAGTGAAAGGGATAGTTGGATATCAGTTGTGATTTGATCACACATGCAGTGGATATGCTTACGAGCATGTGCAAGCTTTGCTAATTTGTGAATGAATGAATGATTCGATCATTGTGAGAATTCAAATTGCAGAGATTGTGCAGAGGAGGCAAGCTGTCTGGACACAAAAATTGGCACATGTATTTGTTCATTTGTGTATGATAGTGTGAGACGATTGTATTGTACTGAGAGCTCTTGGATTAGAGTCTTGTATGAGATTGTTTCATGATTCATGATATACATAATATATGATAGTGGGGTTTTTAGCTTTACGCTTTCCTGATAAAACTTCTGTGTTATGTGTTATTGATATTTCACTTTGTGATTGTGGTTGTGATCGTGGTTTAATTTAATCCGCAAGAATAATAGTAGAAGCAATTCTGTATTTAACAAGTAGCGGAAATTGTTAGATCAGGAGAATCGTAGGAATACATTAATTTGTATCGAAATTTCTACAAATAGCACCTTTGGAACAACTACTAAAGAAATCTGAAGAATTTAGTTGGACTCGTGACTGTGATAAAGTGTTCAACCTACTAAAAGAGAAGTTGATTATTGCACCTATTTTAACTTATCCTAACTAGAAAATTGAGTTCCATGTGCACATTGATGCCTATGTGATTGCATTGCATGCTATTATGGCACAACCATGGGAAGGAAATTTCGATCATCTTGTCTAGTTTACCAGCATAAATCTTTCCCAGGCTGAGAGAAACTATACTAAAACTGAAAGGGAAGGTTTGGTAATGGTTTATTCTTTACAAAAGTTTATACATTATTTGTTAGGCACTCATTTTAAGTTTTTTACTGATCACTCTGATTTGAAGTATCTGGTTAACAAACTTGCGTTGGAAGGTCGAATTTGCAAATAGTTGTTGTTATTTCATGAGTTTTCTTTTAAAGTCATTATTAAGCCTGGTAAACTAAATGTGGGGCTAGAGCATTTTTATAGACTAGAGTCAGGAGAAAGTGGAGGAGTTGTAGATGATCAGCTCCCTGATGTAGATATTTTCCATATTTAGGCTATTCCTGATTATATATAAGACATTGCATTATTTTTAACTACTAGTACTATGTCGGAGAGCTATTCCGCAACTCAGAAAAGGCACCAAGTGGTTCGTGCAGTAGACTATCAACTAATTGTGGACCAATTGTACAAACTAGGATTGGATAGAATATTTTGGCATTTTGTACTACACCATGAAATACCTAATATTCTATGGGAATTTCACAGTGGAGTGGTGGGAGGACATGTTGGCGGCAAGGCTACTTCCAGGAAGATCTTACAAGCGAGGTTATGGTGGAATATAGTGTTTAAATATGATAAGCAATGTGCTTAGGCCTATAATGTATGTTAGAGAGTGGGGAAGCCATCTCGGTGTGATGTGTTACCTCTACACCTTGTTCAAGCACTGCAAGCATTTGAAAAATGGGTTGTCGATTTCATCGGTCCAATGAATCCCCCTGCCAAGCATTCCAAGGAAAGATACATAACTACTGCAAATGATTACCTGACTCGATGGGATGAAGTGGAGGTTGTTCAGGATTTCTCTACAACCACAACAAAACGGTTTATTTTTCATAATATTATTACTCAGTTTGGTTGTCCTCAAATCTTGACCAATGATCAAAGAGCCAACTTTTTCAATGAAAGTATCGCGACCCTTACAAGAGAATTTTTTATTCAGCATCATAAGATAAGTCCCTACCATTCGCAGGCTAACGGAACAGTGGAAGCATTTAATAAAATATTGCAGATGGGGATGACTAAAGTCTATTGTGAAAATCTGGGTGACTGGTATGAGAGAGCTCCATATATTTTATGGGCTTACCGAACTACCATGAAGCCATTAAACATGTATACTCCTTTTCAACTAGTATATGGCAGAGAAGTAGTTGTGCTAGCGAAGTTTCTCATCCCAATTTAATTCATTGTGCAAGATACTAAGATGATAGATGATGAATCACTTTTTGAGTGGGTCAAGGAACTCATGGAACTAGAGGAAGCTATGTTCCTAGTAGATTTTCGTTAGACCATATATGATAACAAGTATTAGAAACATTCGTGGAAGGTACATATGCACTAGCTTGTCCCTTTCATATTTGTGGAAATCAGTGACTTTGGAGCTATTAAATTAGCACAACTCAATGGAATTTTTCGACCCAACTGGATGAATGGTGTGAATGGTGCACACCTGAAGCCCTACCTTTCTACCTCATATATAAATTTTTGGTATTCTCTTGTCTCCATGAGTGATTTTTGTAGGTAGGCTCTCTATTTCTGTCTTTGTTTTATATTTATGTCTTTGTTTTCCATTTTTGTCTATATTTTTCTCTTTCTGTCAATAATACAGTGACGTGGTATATGCTCATGTGTCCTATATTTTAGTGTCATTTCAAGTTGTCCAACCTGAATATTCACTTTGTGGTCCGGGAGGTCTCACTCACATCATCTTGTACTTAACATTGTCGAATTGTAATTCCATTCCTTGGTGTCATCACATGGGTTGTTACAACCCATTACTACCTTTTACTTGTCATCACATTACTACATGTCATAGTCAATTAACTATTAAAACATATACATCCTTTTTCTGGTTTACTGGTGGCATGCTCATTAGTTTCCCAAGTTGATCTGATGTCTCATTACCAACTTTCCACTACACATTTAGTTTCCCAAATCACGTCATGGATTTTTCCGCATTCAAGGGATTTAATCGATGTTAATGCCCACTATTGTCACCTTGTAGAATTCAATGCATGGTTGTCATGTCACCCTCTGCATATTTCTTATAAACACACCTTTTGCCGACATATCAATATTCTTGCATTATCATCACGCTAACTATATGCTCAGTCCTAGAGCCTAGTGAACAACTTGTGAACTTTTGATTGTGGACCCATCCCCGGGTTTTCTTTGTTTACCTATGTAATTCTACTAGGATGGTTCACACCCCTGGTAGGGGATCTTCCACCAAATTCATTTATCCAATCACATTTTCTATCCCGGATGAATTCATCGATCCATGGGTTGAAGTTTTAGATGACCTCCATGAGAAGGTGGAACACACTCAGCTTGTTGACACTGATTTCACTAATGTTGCCCAGTACCCGTCGATGGTGGTTCATACATTTATAAACTACAACACCTTCCCATATGGTTACTTCCAATTGAAGAGGAAGCAATTGTTCCTACCCTTGTGCGACAACATGTTGATGAATTTGTGGGACTTTTCGGTGTTAAGCTCCACTAGCGAAGTCACCAAATGTACCAAATTTCTAATCATATGATTCCACAATAGAACATTTCGGCTGGAAAAGGGACACCCGATACATGTAGAAGACATCCACCACTTAACAGGCTTGTCCATGATGGGTCAAAATGTATCAAACGACTTCCAAGGGTCAGGGAAGCATGGCAGGAAAAAGGGTACACTCATTGTGTACAACCTATATGGCACTCCCCAGGGAGGTCATGGAGCTTATATTGATCCCATTAATGATGTAAAATTCCACTATTCTTGTTACCTCATCGTTGGAAAGGTAATGAAAAGTTATACAAAGAATGAGTGTACGCTCGACGTGATAGCGATGACCAAATTCACCAAAAATGGTGCACCACTGAACTGGTGGCAATACCTGCTAACAGAGATTTTTCAGGCCTATGCAGGCATCCATGAGTGAACCACATATTTAATCTATGGCTACTTGATTTTCACTTTTACTATGTGGAAATGGTATCCACCCATGGTTGACAAATCGCCCACAGTTTCAATCCTCGAATCGCCAAGTTATTTGATTTTTCACATGCTCGAAACTTGGTCAACAATGTTTTTTATCACAATGTTGCTTTTTCACAGTGGCATAGTGAGATAATTATCGTGACTCGGAGGCTCTGGATTCCATAGATGATCCTCACAAAGCATACTCACCACATTTGGTTTTTATGAACCACAACCACACTTTTGTGCGGCCATTAGAATTTTCCCTAGCGTTATTTCATATGACTCATCTTCCATTCTATATGGATGCAACAGTGTTTGACAAGGAGGTCAAGGAATGGTTGGTGGTCATTAGGGAAGATATGTCAATGGGTGCCTCCTACACCATGTCAACCATTTTGCAATATTCTTCTCCAATGGAGACATCGAGTGCAGGACCTAGCACGATAAAGAGAACCCAAACACCCTCCAACTCAAAGGAAGAGGCAGATGAATGTGAAGAGTAAGTGTTTTCAAGTGACATAGTTTAGATTCTAATTTCATAAATTTCTGATGATGCCACGATATCAGGTAGACAACTTCGGTAGGTCATGACTTTTTTTTTCCTCGGAAGAAGTTTTGTACCAAATCCCCCTCACAATCCCCCGGTGATATTTTCATCACTGATGCCACCCCCTTTTCCTCCATCCCAACTCAATCCCACACCAATCCACTTCCATCACATACCAACCCCCCTCAATTGCATACCACCCCACCCGAAACGTGCACTATAATTTCCACCCCATTCACTTCACCATCCACACCCGCCATCATACATATTCTTGATGACCCTCCAGTGCAACTCCAATCCACCACTATCATTGAGGAATCCACCACCCCATAGAACATTGGGACCACCACCATCGTGCACATGCCTTCAACATCCCCAAACCATAACCTATTTGACACAATTTCACTAGAATCTACTGTCAATTCCACCACAACTATTGGTACCACTGGTCCATTCACATCCACTTCTCGTCAAATCCCAAAAGTCCAAGTCCTCTGCACACAACCCTAAAAACTGCCTCTCATCCACAACCAAAGACAAGGCCTAAAAAACATATTTTGATGGATGAGGACCCTCCAAAGGAATAGCTAGATGCCCAGGATGATACTTATTCAGCTTATAGCACTACTTTTCTCAAGAAACAAATTGTGCCTCTGCTACAAGACCCTCAACAACAAAGAGCTATCTTGGAGCTTTGTTTGGAGAAAAAAGAGGTTCTTGCAACACTTCCACCAAAAGTCATGAACTGGATTGTGTAAAGCCTCAGATCTCACTCACCTACCTCAGATGGTATTGGTACCCACATTTTTTTGCGCATTCTATCTCAAGCGGTCAACCGCTTGCTTCACAGTCACCCTTGGATTCCAATTTCACCAGTGGAGAGTTTTCCACATGGACTACACCACAGATCTTGCACCTTATATGGGATTCCATCAACCAGATGGAGTAGAGGATCACAAAAATTGAGCATACCAATCAATCCCTCATAAAGTGAGTGAAATATTTGAGAGAGGTTGTCAATAAAGCCACTGCAACCAAAGAATATGAGAAAATCTTGAGGATACAGGCTGAATCCACTGTTGCGGCCATCGTAGATATTATTTTTCAAGTCTGGCCTTCTTTTCGACAAGTCATTCCTGAGATTCCAGAATATGTCACTCTGGTTGCACCACCTGAGAGTGTTGAGCACATTGTTGGCACATGGTCCCAATTGGCTTCCAAGACAGATACCCTGCAATAGGAGTTAGTTGCATTCAAATTAAAGGAAAAGGAGAAACTCGAAGAGCTCCTCTAGAATATTACACATGCAGTGGAGGAGGGAACCATTGTCAAGTCCTTACTTCATGCCCGGACCAAGGAATGTCATTGACTCTTTGATATGGTCACAAACTGGGTTGGCTTGTTGGACCAATGTAGTAACCATGTCAAAAGGTTTTGTGCTTGTCTTAAACATATGCATGTAGAAGCCTAGGCCATTGCTGACTCTATCGAGCAAGTTTATAAATCTATCGATATACAAGCTTAGAATGACATGTTGGATGCCATGGATGATAATAACAAATATGCGAAGACAACACTTCAACATTTCAGGCCTACCATCCGAGTGGAGTATGTTCCCCTGTAGCGGTTGGAATCCGTTGCTGACACAAAGTGGAATACTCTATTGACTACTAAGCCCAAGGACCCTAATGTCAACACTGCACAGGAATTTGTTGTAGGCACCTCAATTTTAGCGAGGAAATGGTAGGATCAGGTCACACACTATGATCAATTTCATGTGCAGGCCCTTTCCATTGTTCCATAGTTGAGCCCTTCATTTATAGAAGGTCGGGCGAATGAGCCAGCATCTTGACTCAGGACGAGTCAAATATTGTGGTATGGGCCTATTGGTCCCTCTATTTTGAACACCTCCCAGTTTTTCAGAAATGTTAAAGTTTTTTGGAATAGTCTAGTAGATCAGCGAAATATTTAATTTATAGAAAGTTAATTGTTAGTGTGCTAGAAAGTAAAACATTCATGCGCCATCTGGAAGAGCAGTGGATAGAGACAGAACCTTCGAGTGCATGTGAAAAGAAAGAGAAATCAAGAAGAGACATTAGCAGATGCAAGAAGCCAAGAAAATACCCAAGGGAAAGGCATAAATATGGGAACATGTAATGGGGAAAGGTTGTTGTTGTTATTAATTTCTTGATAGGTTATTATTGTCGAATTATTGTTAGATTGATGTCAGTACGCTATTGAGTTTTTTTGAGTCTCTCTTTTGTTCTATCATTAAGCTTTCTCCATTACTGTCTATTGAAATAAACCATTGTAAGGAATTTTTGGGGAATGAACTACACTTGCAAATAAGTATGAGAGTCCATATTAGATACCTAATTACTTATTTAGATGTATAAGTCATGTTATGGAAGAAGTACTCTATGTATGTTGGGCTATGATCTGATAATACATGAAGGATTATTCAGGCACCGAAAATTTGTTATTATATGGATGCTTGATCTCTTTACTACATAATTTGTCATGTTCTATGTAATTGGTCATTGTGATACGGTTTAACAAGCTTTTGTAATGTATGTGTTTATATTTATGTTGCGCAACATGGAGTATCCAATGCATTTACTAGTTTAAAACTTCTAATGATGTGATCTCTCCTCATTCAAATATGGTTATGTATTGTGTTGTGATAGATCTGATAGTGTGTCCTCGTTAAATCACTTGATCATACATAAGTCTTGGTTTCACTTCAGGTGAGACACCCTTCCCTTGCAGAAGGTTGAATATGTCAGTGCCACTAGACTACAACGATATATTTGTTGGTAACCTCTAAGAACCCCAGTCTCCAGTTTTGCACCAAAAGGGTATGCTCTAAGTGAAGAGGCATAGCCTGAGAGAATTATCATTAATGTTTCCAAGAAGCCAAGTGAGAACCGTCGTGGTGTCACACGCCCTTAGGAGGTGTTGGATCACAAAATTGAGGCAAGCATCCTATGGGGGCATGACACCAAGGATGGTAACATTGATATTTATCACTATAAACAGTGTTTACAACTAGTGGACCATGCAATATAGTGTCTGAAACCACAACAAAATGACAGATATTAAATTGGTTACCAACGATGAATTTCTTTGGTATTCATTATTTTGGTATCAAATACCAAAATTAAAGTGATCGGTAATGTTAAATAGTATTATAAGCAAATAATTTGTTTTTTTGGTATCTGATCAATTTGGTAGTTATGATATTTATTATTTTATCTTAAAAAAGGGGGTGGGGATATCAACCTTTTCCATTCTCTGGTATTCAATTACTCTTCTTCCACTAGTGTTAGTTGTCTCTCTAGAGTTGTCCATTACTCTTCCTTATTTATAATACTCGGACATAAGGAAATATCACATCCTTTGTAGTTGGACAACTATCCATGTACACATAACATTATCATCCACAAGGGAAAATTGGTGTTCCAATGATTAACTAAAGGAAGGATTATGAGAAACTCAATATGAATATTGAATTATCATTACTAAATCAACATAGTGGTCTAAGGACATTGTATCAATTACATATTTCTTTCAAAATTCGGAAGCCAAACTAAATCAATCAAACAAGTTATCCAAACATGTAGCCATAAATTAACATCGGAGAGAGTACTCTAGTATTTACAAAATTCAATGGATCAAATTGAGTTCAATATCCAACAATTCAATCTTATTATGGTGTTAGTGGCATCAACAATAAACCCACACATACATATATGGGAAACATTACTCATAGCAACAAACTCATCATGGGTTTTTTGTAGTTTTGTTTCAAAGGGATATTAGCAAGTATAAAAGAGACATGGTGGGCACATTGAGTGGCTCTGAAAGTCATTCTCAACTTCAATTTTAGTGTATCATCATTTTCTATATCCATCTAAAATTTTTATATATTGAGTATATGGTAATATCTACCTTTGTTTTTGTATAACAAATCTTAGTGAATTTGTTTCAAGATGTTCACAATTGCTTATTTCGATTACTTCTATTAGGTGTTCACAATTGCTTATTGTCAGGCCAAAAGTGGGCAAAAAAGTAACTCCACACTGATGTGTTTTGCATTAACCAGATAGGTGCATAAATACAAGTAAAATGGTTGTTCGTCTTCCATAATGGATGACCCTTCCTATCACCTACTACTCTTCATATTTCCATATTATGCTACAATTAACACAATCACAAGGATTACGGTTCCAACATCCCCTCGCCCTTAATCCAAAGGGGTATGTGTGAGTCCAAGCATCATTCAGTACTTCTCAGATTTTTCTTTTCCAAGCGCTTTGGTGAAGATGTCCACAATTTTCTCATTTGTGGAACAATGTCTCAAGTGAATAGTCTCGGCCTCTACATGATATCGAATTAGGTGATACATTGTGTTAATGTGTTTGGTTTGATCATGGAATCTAGGATTCTTGGCCAACTTGATTGCAAAAGTATTTTCAACTAGAAGAAGAGTAGAATTTACTTGTTTCTTTTGCCAATATTCAAGTATTTTCCTGAGCCACACAATCTCCTTTGTCTCTTCTACAACTTCCACATATTCTTCCTCTGTTTTGGAATCTATTGGAACCAACTGTTTGCATTATCTCTAGGAGAAATTTTTTAATACAAGACTCATGAGATATATGGAAGTTGATACTCCACTTTCCTTATCTCCAGCAAAGTCTGAATCAAAATATCTGATCAGGTTGAAGTCATCTATCTTAGATTACTTCAGTCCAAAATCTTGAGTTCCTTTCAAGTATTTTAGAACTCTTTTTACAACAAACCAATGTCGTTCACAAGTATTTTGAATGAAACTGGAAAGAATCCCAACAACAAATGAAATGTTTGTTCTATTTCTAGTAAGATGGATCAGAGTTCCCACAAGCTTTATATAGTTGGTTTCATCCTCAAATTCATTCCCTTATTTTGATGTGAGTTTCAAATTATGTTCCATTGGAGTAGAAACAAAATTGCACTCAGCCATGACAAAAAATTTCAACAGTTCTCCAATGTACTTATTCTGGGAGATGAATATGTACCTTGGATTTTGAATCACTTCAATGCCGAAGTAGTAATGAATATGTCCTAAATCTTTCATCTCAAATCCTTTATTCAACTCTTTCTTAATGGATGCAATGTAGCTCTCATTTTTCACTAGTATCATCAAATCATCTACATATACTACAAGATATACAATTGTTTTTCAAACTTTCTTGACAAACAAAGTTGCATCATCAAGACTAAAATGATTGAAATTCAATTTTAAAATATGCTCAGGTAACTTTTCATACCATGCTCGTGGTGCTTGTTTCAATCCATATAAGGATTTGATAAGCTTGCATACCTTATGTTCTTGTCCCTTCACAAAAAAACCTTTTGGTTGAGACATGAACACATTATCTTTCAAGTCTCCATTCAAAAAAGAAATCTCACATCCATTTGATGAATTTTCCATCCATTATGTGCTTCCATGGAAAATAGAGTACGAATGGTAACCCATTTTTCTGTGGGGGGTAAATTTTCCTCATAATCAAAACCTTCTTTCTTTGCAAATCCTTTTTCCATGAGCCTTGATTTGTTCTTGTAAAGTGAGCCATTTGATCTATACTTGTTCTTGAATACCCACTTGCATCCGATTGGTTTGGTTCCAAATGTAGGATCCACCAACTTCCATATCCCATTCTTGATGAGTGCATCATATTCCTTTTGCACGGATTCTTTCCATTCGTCATGAGAAGTGGCTTCTTCAAAGGAATTTGGTTCATGGTTAGTAGATAAATTCAACTCACAATCATATGAAACATCCATGTCATCTACATCGGCTGAGTTTGAATTATCTACATTACCTCTATCTTATCTTGAGGACATTATGGTTCCTATCTTTCCAACCTCATCAGGATGAACAATTTCAAGTGTTTTTGTGAACCATTTTGGTGGACCTTTCTGAGATGGTCCAGGTTGCTTAGCTGATTGAGATGGGGTTGAGTTCTCATCAAGTATGAACTTTTCAATCCTCTCAATCACATCATCCAACTGAACTTCCATTTCTGAAGAAGTGGTAGGAACTTCTTCATGAGGGGAAGATGTTGCTTTAAAAGAACATTCCAAAGATTGACCCAAGATAGGGATCACCCATTCAAGATGTGGAATCTCATCATCAAATTCATGATATGTCTTTACACAAGTGAATTTGTCCAGATGATCAAGTTGTCTCTCAACATTTCATCTTTCTTAGAGGATTCAAGAAAGATCACATCTATGGAAAGGATGAATTTCTTGTTTGTCTCATTGTAAAGATGATACCCCTTGGTTAGGGATAATTTTAGGGGCTAAATTTAGTTTGTGGGCCAATTTTCCATGATTTTTCCCAAAAAAAAATTCTCCATTCTAAAAATGATTCGCCCAAATTCTATACGATAAAATTATTTTACCTTTAAAATCGCCAAATATTTATACTAACTATATAAAATCCTTAGAAATTTGAATATTTTTACAAAAATATCGCCAAACATTTTATTGTTGGCATATTAAGAAATAGTAAGATTCACCAAGGTTTCAACATTTTAAAATAAATTTCCATCCTTAAAATTATCCCTTCCCTTGGTGCTATTTGAGTATCCCAAGAAGATACACTTATGACTCCTTGCATCAAGCTTGGTTCTTTGCTCCTTAGGAATCAAGCCATAACATGTGGAACCAAAGACCCTCATGAGATGCCTCACCAAAGGAATGTGACCATACCACATTTCATAAGAAGTCTTGTTTTTAAGAGCATGAAATGGACACCCGTTTTTTACATAAAGTGCACATAGAACTACATCAGCCCAAAACATCAATTTTGTTGGGTATGTGTTATATTCTTTTCATGTGTGTGTGGGTGCGTCAGATTCGACAACTGCATCGAACACAATTTTTGTTATTTTAGTGGTTTTCTAAATTAATCCCGGAATAAGGGATTAGGGTTTTGGTAGCTACAAAATACCTAAAATATTGTATATATTGTATGGTGAATGGTGAAATTAATACAATGAAGAGTTGAAAGGTGTGACATCAAGGAAGGTTGGTTTTCTCACGGTTAAGGGTTTCCAATGTAAATCTATGTGTATTATGTGTATGAGCCATTGATTACTTTTTGTTTTTCTTAAGAATATGTATGCATTGATTTACTTCATAGGTTTAAAACTTACATGTGGTATCGGAGCTCATTTTTGGCTTCAGGAGGACGCCTTTCTTGCTGAGGGTTTGGCTCAGTCTTGATAGATCAAGTTTATCTTGGGTCTGTGATAAATCTAGGTTTAGTGGGAGATTTTGCAGTGGTGATTCAAGTGTAGAAAGAGGAATGGCGAGCTCTTCTAGAATCGAGATAGAGAAGTTAAACTGTAAAAACTTTGAGCTATGGAAGCTCAAGATGGAGGACCTTCTTGTAGACAAAGAACAATGGATCGTTGTGGATTCTAGTACACAATCTACTGGTACATATTCTATTGGCACACAGTCTACTGGTACACAACCTACTAGTACACAAACTACTAGTACACCACCTACTGGTATGTCGAAGGAAGGTTGGGAGAAGTTGGACAGAAGAGCAAGGAGTACTATTTGACTCTGCCTAGAAGATTTGGTGTTGTTTAATTTCTTGGGAGAATATACAACCAAGGAACTATGGGATAAGTTAGGGAATTTGTATCAATCAAAGTCCCTGGTAAACAATTTGTTTCTTCGAAAGAAGTTGTATCATCTTAGGATGGAAGATGGAAATTCTGTGACAGAACATCTAAATTCCTTTAATACTCTAGTAAGTCAACTGGTATCTTTTCATATTACGATTGAAGAAGAAGATAAGTGTATTAATTTGTTATGTTCTCTTCCAGACTCTTGGGATAACATGGTTGTAGCAATTGGTAGTACCACTCAATCTACATTGAAGTATGAGGATATAGTTGCATCCTTGTTATCTGAAGAGATGAGGTGGAAAAGCATGGATAGTCAGAGCACAAATGCTTTATTTGTAAGAGGTCGTACCCAAGATAGGAATCTTGGTAAGTCTTCGGGGGGGGGGGATCTAAATCTACAGGTAAATATAAGTCTCCAAGAAAATATTTGAGGAAATGTTGGAAGTGTGGTAAAATAGGGAATTATAATAAATATTGCAAGTATAAGAAGGTTGATAAACCAAAGGGATCTGATAATACCTCTTCCATAGAGGCGAAAACCTCCACTGAATAAGGAGATGATGTTTACCTGGCATCTACAAGTACACATGCATAACGTGGTGTATGGTTAATCAACTCGGGTGCGTCATATCACATGTCTCCTCACAGGGAGTGGTTCTATGAATATGAAAAATATGATGGTGGTGATGTATTCCTAGGAGATGACTCGAAAGCCAAAATCATGGGACATGGAAGGGTTAAGTTGTTGCTAAAAGACCAAAGGATTAGAACTCTCCCTGGGTTTCTTCACATTCCAAAACTAGCCAGGAGCCTAATAGTTGTAAGTAAGTTGGATGATGCAGGACTGGATACTGTATTGGGAAAGGGAACTTGGAAGATGGTACGAGGAGAAATAGTGTTGATGAGGGGAGTTCAATGTGGAACTCTATACAAGTTTTTGGGAAGCACTTATACTAATGTGTGCAACATTTATGTTTTCCCTGAGCAGAGAAATAAATAATACAAGACCAATGCTGTCCTTGGAAAGAAGACCATGTTGTGGAATAAAAAACTGGGGCATATTGGAGAAAAGGGCCTTCGAACACTACACGGTAAAGGTATGGTTCAATGTATGTCTAATTCCACTTTGGATTTTTATTTCTCTGAACATTGCGTATATGGTAAACATAATCGAGTAAGATTCGCATCTAGTGCTACAAGAGAAAAGGGGATCTTAGAGTTGATACTCAATGATGTGTTTGGACATGTGTATGTTCCATGACTAGGTAAATCTGTGTATTATGTTTCATTCATAGATGATTTCTCAAGGAACACATGGAATTATCTTCTTAGGAAGAAATGTGAGGTATTTAATAAATTTAAAGAGTTTAAGGCTCTGGTAGAAAATCAGACAAAGAAGAAAATAAAGGTATTGAGGACAGATAATGGTGGAGAATTCTGCAGAAATGAATTCTAAGAATTCTGTAAGAAGTGTGGTATATCCAGGTAGAAGACTACTCCATACACACCTTAGCATAATGGAGTTGAATAAAGGATGAATAGGACACTAATGGGAAAAGAAAGGAGCATGATTAGTTGTGCCGAGTTAGGACAAGAATTATGGGTAGAGGCAGTGGGTACAACATGTTACCTAGTCAATCGATCACCCTCATCAGCGTTGGATGATAAAAATCCACACAAGGTATGGACTGGTAAGAAACTCTCTCTTGAACATCTCAAAGTGTTTGGTTGTGATGCTTATGTACATGTTCCAAAGGAAAATAGGAGTAAGATGGATAATAAAGATGAAAAGTGTATTTTTATGGGTTATAAAGATGGCATGAAAGGTTATAAGATTTGGAGAAAATAAGCTAAGAAGATTGTTTACAGTCAGGATGTTGTTTTTAGAGAGGTAAAAGATGTTTCCAAACAGGAATTCCTACCAAGGCAAGAAGAACCTAAGAAAATAGAGTTTGAGTTGGATGATGCAAAATATGAATCATCTGAAGAAGATGAAGCAGAAGAAGAAGAACCTCATACCCCACTATTGAGAAGATCAGTGAGGGAAAGAAGGAAACCAAAAAGGTATAGTCCACATAATTTTCATTCTAATTTTTCTTTATCTATTACTGATGATGATCCCATAACTGTCATGGAAGCAGTGAATTCAGAGGATAGTAAACTCTGGAAGAAGGCCATGGTTGAAGAAATGGATGCCTTGGATAAGAATGAGGCATGGGATATAATTGAGTTTCCAGCTGGAAGAAAATATGTTGGTAGCAAATGGTTGTTTAAGAAGAAATTTAATGCAGAAGGAAAAGTGGAGAAATACAAAGCTTGATTAGTAGCAAAAGGTTATTCCCAGGTAGAGGGAATTGACTTTGGTGAGATTTCTTCTCCTGTTGCCAAGTTAACTTCTATTAGATTTATTTTATCTATTGTTTCTTCTTTTGATCTTGAAGTGGAATAGATGGATGTGAAGACAACATTCCTACATGGGGAGTTGGAAGAAGAAATCTACATGAAGCAATCAGAAGGATTTGTAGTGAAGGGGAAGAAAGAGTTGGTCTGTAAGCTAAAGAAGTCACTATATGGTCTAAAGAAATCACCTAGGATGTGGTACCAAAAGTTTGACACATACATCCTTGGATTGGGATTTGTGAGAAGTAGGGTTGATCACTGTGTATATTCCAAGCAGGTTGGTAATCACTTCATTTATGTAGTGTTGTGTGTTGATGACATGTTGCTGGTAGGAAGTAACATGGAAGTTATCAAGGAGGTGAAATCGCAGCTATCCTCCAAATTTGACATGAAGGATCTCGGTGATTCTAACTTCATTATGGGAATGGATATTAAAAGAGATCGTGCAAACAGGAAACTCTGGTTGAATCAGAGAAAATATGTTGAGACAATATTGCAGAGGTTTAATATGCATGGAAGTAAACCGGTCAAGGTTCCTATTCCTATAGGTGTAAAGTTATCTGCAGATTAGTGTCCCAAGATACAAGAATAAGAAGAGGACATGTTCCATGTTCTGTATGCCAATGCAGTTGGAATTTTGATGTATGCAATGGCCTGTACTAGACCGTACATTGCACATGCAATGGGAGTTTTGAGCAGGTATATGTCAAAACCAAGGAAGGAGAATTGGACAGCAGTAAAGAGGGTCTTCAGGTATTTGCGTGGCACTACCAATTATGGATTGTGCTACCAAGGAAGACCAGGATTGGACAGAGTGGTGTACATACATGGATTTGTTGATGCAGACTGGGCTGGAGATCTAGATCAAAGAAGATCCACAAGTGGGTATGTGTTTATCCTATTTGGAGGAGCAATCAATTGGATGAGAAAAAGACAGGATGTAGTGGCAGTCTCAACTATAGAAGTTGAATACATGGAAACCACTCATGCAAGCAAGGAATTAGTATGGTTACAGAGATTGTGTTCAGGTATTGGGTTAGTGCAAAAAGCAGTGAGATTAGAGTGTGACAGTCAGAATGCAATCTTCCTAGAAAATAACCCTTCTTATCATTCGAAGACAAAGAATATTGATATTCAATATCACTTTGTGAGAGACATGGTTTAAGAAAAGAAGGTGTTGCTGGAAAAGGTTGACACTTTGAAGAATGTTGCAGATTCATTGACAAAGTCTGTGAGAATAGAGAAGTTCTCCTGGTGTAGAGTAACATTGGGCATTTCTACCCTAGATTGTTGACTATGTAATCGTGTGAACCCTTGTATGCAAAGAAAACAACACGTGGGAGAATGTTGGGTATGTGTTATATTATTTTCATGTGTGTGTGTGGGCGCATCATATTCGACAACTGCGTCTGACGTGTGTTTTGTTATTTTAGCGGATTTTGCTATTTTTAGTGTTTTTCTAAATTAATCTCAGATTAAGGGATTAGGGTTTTGGTAGCTAAAGAATACCTAAAATATTGTATATATTGTATGGTGAATGGTGAAATTAATACAATGAATATTTGAAAGGTGCGGCACCAAGGAAGGTTGGTTTTCTCCCGGTTAAGGGTTTCCAACGTAAATCTCTATGTACTATGTGTATGAGCCATTGATTAATTTATGTTTTGCTTAAGAATTTGTATGCATTGCTTTACTTCACAGGTTTAAAAATTACATGTGGTATTAGAGAATGAGATGGACACCCATTTTTTACATAAAATGCATATAGAACTACATCAACCCAAAACATCGATTTAACATTCTTGAAAAAAAATCATGGAACAAACCATATTTAGGAGTGTCGTATTCATTCATTCAGCCACACTGTTTTGTTGGGAATTTTATGGAATTTTGGTTTCATGTTTGATCCCATGTTGGAAAAGGTAGCTTTCAAATTCATTATATATATATATATATATATATATATATATATATATATATATATATATATATATATATATATTCTCTTCCATTATCAGTGTGAAGAGACCCAATAGGATATTGGGCGTCATTTTCAATCCATACATGAAATTTTTTAAAAGTTTCAAAAGCTTGTGATTTATATTTCTACATCCTTTGGAAGTAGAATCATGAAAGGGTTGTTTGTTGTGTTTTCTAAGGATACAAGCATCACATTGCTTCAATTTCCTAGGAATAGTAGGAAAACCAGAAACACCATTCTTTCTCAACAAACGAAGAATGTCATAATTAATATGGCCAAATCTAGCATGCCACAAAAGACTATATGGCATTATACCTGAGTCATGATGAGAGAGGTATGAAACATTGTGTGTATCGATAGATGTCCCATTCAGCTTCAACAGTCTTCCATCTTCTATTCCTGTCATGACAACCATGTTGTCAGAATTATTCCTTATATCAACTTTTCCATCGATCATATAAACAAAGTGGCCTTGTTGTTTGATGTGCACAAGGGACAACAAGTTTCTTTGTAGCTCTGGAAGATAGAGTACATTGTGTAGAAGAAAATCTGGGATTCCATGCAACTTAATCTCGATGGTGCCAATTCCCAAAGGCTTAAGAATTGATCTATCTACAAAGTACATTATGCCAGCTAGACTGTCATCGAATCATTCGAAGAAATGTCGTCAACATTTCATGTGGGAGGTCGCGCCTGTGTCAAGAAGCCATGCATCTCTCCAAAAAGAAAATAAAATATTAAAGAGATCTTTAGTTACTCATATATTGCAATAGGCAACAACATAATGAATATGTGTTTTACCTTCTGCTGATTTTGAATTTTTACCTATGTCGTTTTTTATCTTATCCCATGGAACTCTGCAATCAATCACTTCATGTAACCCATTCATTCTGCAATGAATACAATGAAGGTCATATTTTTTAGAAGTATTATGCCAACCCCCTTTTCCTCTAAGCTTATTCTTTTTGTGTCATTTCTTATTGCCTTCATGTTGTCCATTAAATGAAGTGTTTCCAATATCCATGTAAAGAGAATAGATGGGAGAATATTCAAATATTGGCATTCAAAAAGTGTAAGCAAAGCATCTTGTTTGCACAAAGAACACACCAGCACTACCAACAAAAACCATTGGGCCAACAAAAAGTTTTTTATCCTCTTTCTTTCTTGGAGAATTTATGCATATTAGAGTTACAAAAAAAATCAATTACAAATGTTTGTGATCAAGAAGTCGTGATACCAGTGTGAGGTCGTGAAGATAACTAACTGGTGAGACAAACATTGCCTATAATAATTTAGAGTGGACCTCACTACATAGGTGTGAATCCTGAGTGTAAAGAATAGGTGCAAATCCTTTATAACCGCTTTTGGCGAATTGAAAATGGAGAACACATGGCCATCATCTAACATAGGTCATCTTCTGAAAACAATAAGCTTGAAAAACAATACCCGCTACCACCAGGCCCTCCACGACTTCAGACATCCATTCCCAACGATTCCAGACGAGTAATAAAAGGTCGAGTCGATTCCCAATTATTTCATATGAGAGCGTAGGTTTTTCTTGGTTGATTATGAACACGAGAATGAAGAAGCTATAACGGGTATGCAACAGACTGCAATTAAAGCTATACCAAGTCGATAACCAGCTAGACTCAAAGAGTGACAATGAGCGGCTAGACTTCGACTCAATGAACTGGTGTGCTGGAGTCGAGGGCGAACAATAGTCCTGGAGTATTGAAGATCGTGTGAATGGAACAATTACAGACTGATTGAGATTCTAGGGTTTCTATGAGGTTGTTCTGATGCAAAACGTGAGAGATCTGAAGATATACCAATGTGAAATGTATTAGTTTCCATCATTTGAATGTATGCAGCCCGCCAAAGGTCGACATATTAGCCAGGCCAGGAATGCAATGCACAGGGGATGATTTTACTCACAGAGAATAGGTCAGAGAATATGGCAGATCAACCAGAGAATCAGACGACAAATGCATAGATGGGAGAGGATGTTTTCTGATCATATGGTGAAAATAAATGCTAGGAAATAATTATGGAGTTAATCGGCCTATGATACCACTATCAAGCCATGAGTGGGAAGAAAAGTAACTCACACTGATGCGTTTTTCATTAACCAGATAGGTGTATAAATACAAGTAAAATGATTGTTGGTACTCCATAACGGATGAACCTTCCTATCACCTACGATTCTTCATATTTACATATTATAGTCATGACTGATTTATTCCCTCTTGCATGCTACTTGTGAACAAATCATTTTCCAAAAATAGTTTCTCAATGATATTGATAGTTAATCAAAGACTTCACCACTGCCACTAAACATTCATTCCCATCCTCCTTCTAGTTTAGTATTCTTGGAATCCATACATTGTAGTTATACTAGTTAGATAAGGCCCCATATAATGGATGATATTGACAACAACCCTACTTTCTCTAGTAATCCCCATTTCATGAAAGATTAATTCTTTGACCTCCCTAAGGTAAAGAGTGAATTCATTAAAATAAAATAAGTGGCAAGAAAAGAGAATCGACTAATATAGGTCAATCAACAAATCCAAACACCAAGTTGTCCCTTAAAAATCAATCCCAAACCCCAACACTTCAATCCTTGAAAATAAAGTAAAAGTACTAAATACAATTAAAGAATTAACTAAACATTATGAGGAGAAACAACAAGAGGACATTCAAAATTTTGTTAGGGAAATTGGACTCCATGGAAGAGAGGAAATATAACTAAGTGTTGATTCGGAGCAAGTGCAATCCCTCCTCTTTACCCCTTCAAATTTAAAAATAGCTTATGGTCAAACAAATCTCTTCCAAGTTGTTGTCACAATAAAATGGGAAATGAGGAATATATTTGCAAGCATGGGAATAATATTTGAATGTGCATTTAATGTTCAGCAGGATAAGTTGAAACCATGCTTAGTTGGTTCAATGATTTTTCCCATTATCTTATGCCACATGTCCACTAAATCATAATTATCTCTATCCTCATAACGTGTTTCTAACACTTGGATATAAGGAATGATCACATGTTTTGTAGTTGGACAACTATCCATGTACATATAAAATTCTCCACTGCAAGGGAAAATTGGTATTTCATTGATTATTTGAAGGAAGCATTGTGAGAAAATCAATGTGTATCAATTTATCATTATTAAATCAACACAATGGTCTAAGGACATATATATTTCTTTTAAAATCTAGCAACCCAATTATCACTCAAACAAGTTATCCAAACATATAGCCATAAATTAACATCAGAGAGAGAAATCTAGGCTTTACAAAATTTAATTGGTCAAACTGAGTTTAATATCTAGCAAATCAACCTAACTATGAGGTTAGTTCCATCATGGTGTTGGGCTCTAAAGATGTCCTAAAACAAACTTAGTTTAACATTAATTTATCAACCTAGGGATTTGTCTTTTATTTCAAGAATATCAGCAAAGTCTATGCAGATAGTTATAGAGGCTAAAATTGTGTATTCAAAGCGAATCTGAGTTTATTAATAATCAAGTTTCTCACACATTCATTAAAATTCTGAAGCTAAGATCTATTCTCAACATAATTGAAATCTGATCTATAACATGCTGTGAATTAAAGGCATTTAATTAAATTGCTGAATTGATCTAACTAAGGAATAGTGATCGAATTTATGGAAATGCTTAATAAACTAATCTATCGATGACTATTTAATATGCTAGAAATAAATAGCTAAGTACTGTAAACTGAGAAGGAACAAAAAATGTACTTTAGATGAAAGGAACAACAACTGCTAAATTAAGCGAAAGGAACAGCAAATGCTAACTTAATAAAAGAAATAGCGTATGCGAAAATGAGAGGAATTGTCGATCAACAAACTACAACAATGTGAGATGGAACAACAATCGATAACTTTCAAATAGA
This sequence comes from Picea engelmannii, assembly GCA_009831015.1. NCBI lineage: Eukaryota > Viridiplantae > Streptophyta > Pinopsida > Pinales > Pinaceae > Picea > Picea engelmannii. The sequence goes on along the minus strand of ML777131.1, from coordinate 2,461,052 downwards.
TCATCTATCTCCTATAATCAAACAACACAACTAATCTATAAAAACATCAACACACTCATACATTCATCTCAACTATTGCAAAAGAGATTTAAATCACTGAACTGGAATCAAATTGATACAATTACAGATTGAGACAGTAACTCCTTTAGACTAGGCCCTCAGTCCTCAGAAGCGCTGCTACTAGAAACTCAATATGCAAAAATGATGAAAACGCCCAATGCTTCTATTAATTCCATAACTGGTACAACATTTACAAAAGGCTGCTTGTACAGAGAAGTTCTAAGTTCTGAATGCTTGGATAAATTTCTTAGATATCTTTCTATGATTCATTACCATCTATATATTACAATGATATGGGTAAATTAATCTATCATGAGGATCGAGAGATCCTCAGGATTACTTTTACTATTTATAAAGTTTACAAAATAGAGAATCAATCTTCCTCAAAACTGCTTTGTGCCTAATGTCTTCAATATCCAATCGCCTACGCATCTTCAAAATCTCCTTAGCTATCTTGGTTTAGCAATATTTATCCATTCATGTAATAAAATCAAACAATTCCAACCGAATTTTAGAATTTATCTAATATTACTCAATAATATTTCTAGAAGACATTTTAATCATTTTCTATCCTAATTATTCCTAATTAACATAAAATTAAATCAAGATTATATCATAAACCATGGGAATAAGGAGGATATTTGTACCTTTTTCTCAACTCAACATACCCCCTATCTTACCTTCTTGCATGTCCTCATGCAAGTAGAGATCTTACATGTAAAGAAGTGATTTTGTAAGGAGGAGAGGTTGGTTCACTAGGTCCCCTGAACCCATTCTTGCGTCTGAGCTCTTCAAAAGCAGCTTCTTCCCTCTTCTTATTAATTTGATAATCACTCTGGTAACCTTATGGAGGATACCAAATAATAGGAGGATTATATTTTCACCCAATCCAGGTAGGTCCTTCGTACTAGATCATTCTAGTGTACCTTTCTACCCTGAAGGTGGATGCATGAAATTTCTTATAGCCAAAGGGTTCCCTAGTCTTGACTACATTTGGGGAGGCATCCCATCTCAATTTGGAAGCATCAAGAGCTTCTTCTTTAATTTACCTAAAATATGGTAGACCTGAACGTAGAACCTGTCGATGGATGGGAGCTAAAGAGTCTACAACCCCTTCCCTCTTCATGAATGTTTTGTACTGCATGATGGTTATGAAGGATTTGGGAGGTTCCCCTTTGATCCAGAGATCTAGCCCAATCTCCTTTTTCATGAAGGTCTTGTGTGCTTTAGCCCACCTGATTTGGTTTTTGGTAAAGGACAAGAATTCTTGGAACTGTATGTCCCCGATAAAAGGACTAGGGTTCTCTTTTCTATTATATTCTAAGATGAATTTGTGGAGGTATAGCTCACACAAAAAGTATTGCACCTTTTCTTCTTGTTCTCTAAAGCATGAAACAAACTCAGAAATAGTGGTGAACTTAATTGGTTTACCTGCCTTGATAGATTTTATCCTTAGCAATAAATAACGCTCCAATAAAAACAAGGTGTAATTGGTAGCAGGAGCCCTGCAATCTACTACATCAGTATAGACATCACAAATTTCTTTGATTTTCTCCAAAGCTTTATCTAATCGGCCCTGTAATTTCTTTACCTTCCCTTGGGCTCTGGTAAGCTCAGCAAAAGTCTCATTTTCTGTTGCTGACATGGTTTTAATTTGTTTGACAACTCTTTGATGATCTTCCATGGTTACCATCTCACTCCTGCATTGAGTCAGTGTCTATTGGGTTTGCACCAGCTCTACCTCCAACCTGTCAATAATGGAATTATGTTCAAGAGACTAGAATGCTTCCTCAGTCTAAACATTTGTCTCTTATGTGGCTAGGGGATCTGTCTAGGTCTCTACATCAATTGTCTCTAAAGGAGTAGGAAAGTCTGTAAGAAACACTTCCTCAGGTTGGGCAGTTGTCTCTTCTACTGCTGGAATCTCTATTTGAGGTTCCATTTCATGTGTTTCCAAAGGAATCACTTCTTGATTTTGAATAGATGCTTCCTCTATTGTTGGAATCTCATTTTGAGCTTCTATCTCTGCTATTTCTTTAGGGGCATGCAACTATGTCTGTGTTCCAACAGAACTTGTATGGACAGTCCTCCTAGGAAGTGGTTTCCTTCCCTGTGTTCTAGGCCTTTTGGACTTCTTCCTTTCATAGGCCTTGCCAGCTTTATCCAATTGTTTCCTTAATTCTTTAATTATTTCTTTGAGTATACCAACTTTCTTCTTTAATACTTTAATTTTTTTAACCTTTCTTCTCAACAGCTTGTTTTCCTGTTTCAACTTTCTGATTTTATTGTGGCCTTTTCCTGTTGTTTTCTGTTTATGGGGAATGTTAGGGTTTTCCTTATCTTGATCAGCCAATGATAGTTCCTCTATTTCCTCTATGTGCTCTGCCTATTCTATAGGGATGTTTACCTCAGTGTGAGGTTCTGGCTGTTCTACAGGATTGTTTACCTCGGTGTGAGGTTTTGGCTGTTCTATATCTTCGGGGAATGGCATCTTTATTTCAGGGAGGTCCACAAAAGGGTTTGAAGAGGAAGTTGGTGCTTGGTGTTCTTCAAACCTGCTTGTGTCTTTGGTGATTTATTTCCCTAAGTTCACCAGTACTTGAGCCATTTCTATCTCATAACTTTTGAAGAACTATTATGGAAGGCGTTCAAGTGATGGTTGGGTATTTTCTTGAGTATTTCTTTGTGGGGTATGTTCTGTCTGTTCGGTTTCCTAAATATTTTCCAGTGAGGTTTGTTCTTCCTGTACCATTTCCTAGATTTCTCCAGGCTGTGCTATCCTTTTGCTTCTTTTTCTCCTCTCAGTGGGGGTTTTAGGAGCAACAATTGTCCTTTTTCTCTTTTTCTTTGATGTCTCTGCCTATGAGGTCTGAGTTTCTGCCAGTTGGATGGGGTCCACCTCAATTTCAGGCTGAGGTAATGGAACTTCTACTTGGATACTGTCTCTTCCTTCCCGGTCTGTCTCAATTTCAGGCTGGGGTAATGGAACTTCCATTTGGGCGATATCTCCCCCTTCCTGTGCTGCCTCAATTCCTTGTGGGGGGTTTTCATGGTGTAATTTAGGTTGTTCCAATTGTAGAGACCTATTGGCCTCGATTAGATCAGCCCAAGTTATTTGAGTTTGGCTCAGGGCCCTGTTTACTATAAGCTTCACTAGTCCATGGTGACTAATTATAGTAACAGGATCTTTAGCCTTCTGATTTCTTGCAACAACTTCATGTAACATGGCATTTAGAAAAAATGGTAAATTGATTACTAACCTCTGTTTGAGTGTTGCTAACAATTTGAGGTGGCATGACTAGACCACATCGTACCTCCCATCACAGGTGATATACCTTTGTATTATTCCTGCCATCTCCTTCCATGGCTCACTGAGAGCACTGGGATTGAGCCCCTTTCCCTTTTTATCAAGTTCTTCTCCAAGAACTAGGAAATATTCCACAGCCTCCTTAAGCATTGTATACCTCTCAATCCACTGTATGCCTGTGTTAGGGAGGCCTTTAACCTCTGCTACGATTTCCTCAGTGAACGAAATTTGTATATCTTGGACCATGGAGACTTCTCCCTACAAGTTTTGAAAAAATGTGAGCATTATATCTATGTTGTATCCTTACAACCTGTTGAATTACTCTGTCCATCCTAGTCAGCGTAAAATTGCTCTAGAATGTTTAGTTACCTATAGTAATGTGGTCTCTTGGCGTATACTTCGGCCACCCATGTTTTTTGTGAGCAGATGAGGAGGGATATTGTTCCTTGCTGCAGCTCGGTTCGACCAACTTTGGAAGCAATATTTCCATAAATATAAAATATCATAGAACAACAAGTGTAAAAAACTATGAGTTTTCCCATTTAATACAATTATTAAGATCTATCGGAAAATGTGCAGAATATATGCCCCCTCATAAATGAAAAGGTCAACCTCGACTGTCAAAATGTACAGTGGAATAATGGTAGGTACTTCAGGTGAGGTGTGATTAGTATGTCACCACCACCGCTGGGAAAAACAATCATTAATAACTTTCAAAAATCATTTTTCGGTAATTATGAACAATCATCACTTTGCGTGGGAAATTCAAATTGACATGCCTATTTTCAAAAAGCGTTTGATGAAAAAGATTCTGAATATTTTTTAAATTTGTTCACGTATTTTAGAAATGTTCCACATATCATAACGTTGTAACTCTCCCTTATTATTAGATATAACCATAATGACATCCTCGTTTTTAGGAAAGGAAATCTAGGAACACACAAAAGACTTGGCATTTTAAAGATAAACTTTGATACCATAGGCAGAGCCGTTGCTACCAACAGGCGTCCATAGCCTTGATAGGGTTGCCTTTTAACCCATAGATGAGCCTGTATCCTTAATAAATAGTTTGAATCGTCTTTTCCCAAAAATACCACTATCCTAGTTTGGTAGCGAGATAACAATAATGCCACTCTATATCGTAACTTAAGTGAACAAGTCGGCTCATGATGAGACCTCTTGTCCTTTGATGAAAAAAATGCCAAAGGCCATTACCCTGGTCTGGTAACCATAGTGGGAATGTCACTTATGTTATAATCCGATGATCGTGGTAGGAACCCCCTATCCTTTGTGGGAGAAGTTTTATTACTTTATATATATATATATATATATATATATATATATATATATTATTTTGGTTCTATCAAGGGAGGCTCATCTACTCCTTAAGAGTGAGGGATGGCGTAAGAAGTGTAAGAATGCCAAGTAAAAAATGTGCTTTAGACTCCTTGTTATAATATGAAGGAAAATTATCATTCCAGTATATGTAGATATATAGGGAAAAGAAACAAATTATGGTTGTTAATGAATTATGAACAATTTTTAGGATAATTCGGAGAAATTAATCTAAAAATAGTTCAATAAGGTATGTTAAATAGTCCACACAAAAATGACAAATCGTTACTTATGATCATTAGAAGTAGTGTTGATGAAAATTTATTAATGAAGGTCATACCCAAAGGAGTGATTGTCATAATAATGGCATTCCTAAAGAGCAATAAGGAAAAAATGCAGAAGGGACAACAGTTGTTCCTTTCGAATGAACAGTGTTATCCGAAGAAGGAACAACAGTGTAACAAAAAGGAACAACAATCGTTACTTCGAATGGACGATATTACATGCAAATGGAACAACAATCACTCGAAGGTACAGTAGTTGTTTCTTTCAAAGGAACGGAACCCATAAGCAAAGGGATCAACAATCGTTCAAAGGAACAGCAGTTGTTTTGTTTTAAATGAACAACAACGATGATGTTCAAATTTTAACCATCTAGTTAAGTGATTGGAAACCTCCCACAGTCATTTTTGTTTTAGTGAATCTATTATTGATTAGTCATCAACTAAATTCATTCAATTTCTATGGGTAAGTTTATCGAATTATTGGATGTTATGTTTAGCATTATGCAGATATGTTCATTTTCTATGAAAACAAGGTTTATATTTATCGGGTTTTTGTAGGAGCGAGGAACATAAAAGAGTGCTAATTATACTCATTACAATCATCTTTCCCAGTTCCTATTCTCTCGAGTGACCTTTAAAAACTAAAAACTCAATCAAATTTTTAAAGAAAATGTATACAATATGTACATTGCTTGATAAGAATCATCATTTTATAAAGTTGAAGCTGTTGGGTTACCTTCCCATCCAGCTGAAATCTGAACAGTAGGATCCTTACTTACTTCTTGGGAAAAGGATTCTTTTGAAAGCGACTGATGGTAGAGTCGTAACCGATTTCCATTTACCAGAAAAGGAGAACCAAATACATCGATGGTGATTAAGGTGACAGTGTCATTATCATGAACTTCATAGATTTCATACGGTCTGAGCCACCTTGTCTGTAATTTTCTAGGAAAATCCTGAAATCTGGAATCATAGAGAAGCGCCCAATTGCCTTTTTGGAAGGATTTCTTTTTGATATGTTTATCGTGTCAGCTAGCTCTCTATTGCTAAATAACATTTGTTCCCTATAGGGAAAACATACATGCTTCATATAACTCATTGAGCTATTGTAAGCATTGTTCATGTGCCTCTGTAAGATCCTATCCAATTTCTTGGGCCATACTTAGAGACTTGATTTCAAATTCAATTGGGAAGATGGGTTCTTTGCCATAGACTAAATGATAAGGGGAGTAGCCAGTAGTGTTACGCCATGTCATGCGAGAGGCCCATAAGGCATTTGGAAGCTTGACTTCCAAATTCTGACGGTTTGTTGAGACTGTTTTTGTCAAAATTGCCTCCAAGACTTTGTTGGTACTTTCTACTTGTCCATTTGTCTGTGGGTGGTAGGGGGAAGTAAATATATGATTGATGTGATAATTGCTCAGGGTGGTCGTGATTCTATGAGATGTAAATTATGACCCTCCATCAGTGATTACTATCCTGGGTAATCCATAGCGTACAAATATTTCAAAAATAAATTTAATGAATGCTTCCTATGTTGCATTTGTCAAGGCTACTGCCTGTACCCATTTGGTCATATAGTCTATTGAAACTAAAATATAAGCCTTCTGGTTTGATTTTGGATTGAAGGGGCCAACAAAATCCAATGCCCATCTTTCAAAAGGTTTTGAGACTATTTGTGCTTGTAGTGGAATTTCATTAGCTTGGCCAGGTCGACCCATCCTTTGACATCTATCGTAAGCCTGGACATATTTCTTTGCATCCTTTGATTTTTTTGTTAGCTAGATATTTAATAGCAGAATGATCAGTATACAAAATAACTGGGTAGCCTACTATGTAGTGGCAGAATTTATTAATAGCATGTATAACAACTAAAAATTATTTTTCTGTTGCAGTATAATTTAATTCAGCGAGAGTGAGATTTTTGATAATAAAGTAAATAGGATAAGATTTCTTGTCTTCTTCCTGCCCAAGTACAATGCATGTGGCGATATCCGATGCATCTGTAGAAATATGAAATGGAAATTTCTAGTCTGGTCCTCTCAACACTGGTGTTGTTGAGACCAACTTTTTAAGTACTGGAAACACAATATCACACTTGTCAGACCACTGAAATTCCGCATTACCTGTTAAATCATTTAGAGGTGCAGTTGTTCTTGAAAATGTTTCTATGAATCTGCAGTAGTATCCTATAGCGCCAAGGAAACTACGTACCTCAGTTTGTGTACGGGGTGTAGGTATATTAAGGATTACCTCTATTTTTGTTGGATCTACCTTGATTCCCTCTACAGAAACATAGTGTCCCAGTACCACACCTTTGGTCATCATCATATGACATTTTTCATGACTCAAGCACAACCTAGTAGAAATGCATCATTCCAATACTTTCTCTAGATTTCTCAGAGCTTGATCAAAATCAGTGCCATAAGGGGTGAAATCGTCCATGTAAACTTCAAGTCCTTCATTAATCATATCAGAAAATATGCTCAGAATGGTCCTCAGGAATGTGGCTGGAGCATTACATAATCTAAAGGGAAATACTATATATGCAAAGGTACCCCAGGGACATGTAAATGTAGTTTTATATTGGTCTTCCAGAGCAATCTGGATCTGATTAGAGCCACTAAAACCATCTAGGAAGGAGAAGAATTGCTTCCCTGCTAAAGTGTCAAGGACTTGATAATTAAAGGGTACGGGAAATTATTCCTTCTGGGTAGCTTTATTGAGCTCTCTGTAGTCTACACAGATTCGCCATTTCCCATTCTTATTAGGAATGATTACTAGTGGTGAGACCCACCGACTATCTGAGATAAGATATATAAAATCAACATCCAACAGTTTTTGTAACTCTTCTTTAACAACATCCCTGAGATGAGGGTTCAATATTCGTTGGGGTTTTCAGATGGTTTGGGCATCTTTATCAATATATATATTATGTGTGCAGAGTTGGGGATCAATGCCCTTCATGTCAGGGTATTCCTAGGCAAAAGCCTGCTGATATTTAGAAAGGATCTGAATTAATTTTTGTTGTTGTTGCTCATTTAAATTAGCATTAATATTCAGAAACCTCCCTGGTGAAATTTCAATTGATTTGTTGTTATGGACAACAGTAGTGGGGATCTGTTGTTCCATCAATTCTTCCAAAGGATCTCCCTGTTTTTCATTATCTAACAAAGATTTTAACATTTGGCATGTCATGTTACTTATAATGGTTGGGTTGTTAATGAAGTTGTTGATCACATCATATTCTAGTTGGTTCTTGAGTCTGAGAGCTTCTTCCAGTGTGAGAGGGGATCGCAGATCCCTTTCTGGATATCTAGGTGGTAGAAACTGTTGATGTATAATGGACGGGCTTGGTTTAGCTGGAGGATATAGGATGAGGCTCTTTGTAGCACCTCCTCTAGCAATTGTCATGTTGCATGTGCGACATCCTATGTATGCATCTTTTGTTGCAAGTCATGGTCTTCCCAGTATTAATGGATGTCCATCTAGTCCACTTCTTGGGTTGATAATGAGGAAATCAACTAGATATTCCCAAGATTCGACTGAAATTGCTATATCCTATAATGTTTCAATTGGTTTAACCATTGATCGATCAACCAATTGTAACATAATTAGAGTAGTTTCGAAGGAGGTGAAACCCAGGATGTTGCAAGTCTCAATGGTCAAGATATTAATGGTTGCCCCAAAATCCACTAGTGTATATGGAAAAGAACATCCCTGTATATGAACTGTTACTATGGGATTTCCTGGGTATGCATATTTGACTAGTTCCTATCTTCCTAGAATGATATCAGACAAGGCTCCTACCATGAGAACAGTTGATGATGAATTTTTAATTCTCCTCATAGGCTTCTTCCCACATCATTCCTTAATTGTCTTTGCATAAATTGGGATGTCTTGCAGAACCTGCAGGAGTGGGATCTTAACATTTAGATTCTTTAGTTCCCCTACGGTGTCAAATTTAGGATATATAGTTGGTTTTGCTATCATTAGCCTCTCAGGAAACGGGGGAGGAGGGGATGTGTCCTCATCATAATTATGTGGCTCAACTGTGTTTCCCCCTTGTTTTATTTCTTCTGTTATGATCACAGTCGAGGGTGTCATTTTTGGTTGTATATTTTCATTCTCCTGCTCTGGGTGAGTGTCATTTTTTTCAGGAGAAATTATGTGCCCTGACCTCAACTGAAGTTCATTGCACCCTACTAAGCTTATTTCCCCATCCAAATTCTCGATAATTTGTACAAGTTGGGTAGGTATATTATTAGGATTTGGATTGGGTTGAGCTGGTAATTGAGGACGCATTTGAGGTTGAGGATTCTGGGGTAATTGGAGTGGTGCTTATAATGTGGGATGATCTTGGGGTGCCACCCACATGGGTTGATTGGTCATCCCCATGGGACGCTTCCAATTTTGATTTTCAATTGGGACCTTGGGAAGATGTGCTAGTCCACTGTGAAGGATAGGGTTATTACTTGGGTATTGCCAGGATGGGGTGAGGTATTGCGAGTTTGGCCAAGTGGGATTTGTAACATATTGATTTGGCCAGCTGGGATTCGTAGCAGATTGATTTGGCCAGCTGGGATTTATAGTAGATTGATTTGGCCAGGGTGCATTAGGATATTGATGGGACTACCAGGTAGGGTTAGCAAATGGTTGGCCCTGCCATGTGTTTCCAAACTTTTGTTGTTGATTATACTGTCTAGAAAAGAAATAAGAGGGATCATGTAGTGTACCTAGGGGATGGGCCTGCCATTGGCGACACTGAGCCATCAGGTATAACGGTTCTATTTCCTCTTTTGCTTCTCTAAAGACATATTTTAGTCCTAGGAGCGATGGACATTGCTTTGTTGCATGATCTTTGGCACAAATGGCACAAACCCGAACCACATCCAAAGGGCATTCCCTTGGACCATGTTTATTTCTACACCAATGGCAAAATATGGCCAAGGTATGTTCTGCTTCCACTTGTTTCGGTTTAGCCTGCAAGACATCCAATTGTGTAGTCAAAGTGCTCAGAATGTCAGTTTTGAAATTTTCGAAAAGATTACCGACTTCTGCTCGGGTAACTCCCCCACTAGTAATGTTGTTATTTCTGGTGAGGGGAGTGTGCATCCCTGATCTGGTCTGTGTACTTCCACGCAAGAACATGATTCACAATTGGACAATGTTATCATAAGTTTCTTGATAAATATCACCCTTCCCCATTAAATTCAATGTTTCTACCCATTCATCTTTTATTCCTTTTATCAAAGTGGCTTTAAGTACCTCACCTGGTAATGTACCATAAGGAGATATTTGCAAATTATATTGAAACCTTTCAACATATTCTTCTAATGTTTCATTTTCCTTTGAAGTCATTTGAAATATTTCATCTTTTAGATCCCTAGTTCTACAATAATCCTAATATTTCGTTAAGAAGGCTTGTTTCATTTCATCCCATGAGTTTATAGTTCCCCCTCCTAGTCCCATAAACCAGCATAAAGCTGCTCCTTTCAAGGTAGAAGGGAACAACTTCAGTGTCTGGGGTTCAGAGGTGTAGTCATATCCTCTACACAGGACATCAAATTCAAATAGGAACGCATCAGGGTCCTCTGAAATTAATCCATGAAAGGTTGGCATATTTTGTAATGGGATTTCTTTCATGGGGTCATTAGCAACTGGATCAACTATCGGATATTCCAAAGTGGAAGTATGGGCTCGTGGTTGATTTGGTTGCGCCATTTGGTTGAAAATATGCCAATAATCTTCAGGAATTTCTTGGCCTGGATGTTCTATTTGGGGTGATTGATTACTTGATCCCCTAGGGGATTTAATCGCACTACCTCTATCTGGGATTTCATGTATACTTTCTCCTATCACAAGAGATCTAGGATTAGGTGGTGGTGATGGGTTTGCTTTAGCAACCCCGCTAGTCTCCCCTTCTCCTTCTTCCAGATTACAAGAGTTTCCCTCGTCTAAAGGGCTGAGAGATGGAAGATTTGTATTTTGAAAACTTTGTTTAGTCCCTTCAGATATGCTATAAACCTCAACATAGGCTGCAGTTGGTGAATTTGATTCCTAAGGGATTCAAGTAGATCCTTTCCTGGGTCCAACAGAAGCTTGTGATTCAGCGTTTCGGATGATTTTGTCTATAAAAGTGCTTCTTCCAGGGGCCACTGAGCCCTGGCCTTTTGTGGTTTTTGGTGGGGGTTTTGGTTTTTCAGGTTCTTTCTTCTAAGTCATACATACTTCACACAAAATTCTAAGTACATATATAACCTCTATGTATCAGCTGAAGGTAGGCGCAGGCATAAGCATTTTACGTATTGCCTATGTAGGTTATTACCTTTCATTTTCAATACCTCATACTTCAAAGACACAACCTATGTTATCTTTGACATTCTCCCCGGCAACGGCGCCAAAATGTTGGGCTATAAACATGTCCTAAAACAACCTTAGTTTAACATTAATTTATCAACCTGAGGATTTGTCTTTTATTTCAAGAATATCAACAACGTCTATGTAGATAGTTGTAGAGGCTAAAACCGTGTAGTCAAAATGAATCTTAGTTTATCAATAATCAAGTTCCTCACACTTTCATTAAATTATGAAGCTAAGATCTATACTCAATATAATTGAAATCTGATCTATAACATGTTGTGAATTAAAGGAATTTAATTAAATTGTTGAATTGATCTAACTAAGAAACATTAATTGAATTTATGGAAATTCTTAATAAACTAATCTATCGATGACTATTTAATCTATTGTAAAGAAACAACTAAGTACTGTAAATTGAGAAGGAACAACAAATGTACTTTAGACGAAAGGAGCAACAACTACTAAATTAAACGAAAGGAACAACAAATGCTAACTTAACAAAAGAAACAGTGTATGCGAAAATGAGAGGAACTGTCGATCAACAAACTACAGCAATCGATAACATTCAAATAAATCATCTATCTCCTATAATCAAACAACACAACTAATCTATAAAAACATCCACACACTCATACATTCATCTCAACTGTTGAAAAAGAGATTTAAATCATAGAACTGAAATCAAATTGATACAATTTCAAATTGAGACAGTAACGCCTTCAGACTAGGCCATCGGTCCTCAGAAGCACTGCTACTAGAAACTTAGTATGCAAAAATGATGAAAATGCCCAATGCTTCTATTAATTCCATAACTAGTACAACATTTACAAAAGGTTGCTTGTATAGAGAAATTCCAAGTTCTGAATGCTTGGATAAATTTCTTAGATATATTTCTATGATTCATTACCCTCTATATATTACAATGATATGGGTAAATTAAGCTATCTTGAGGATCAAGAGATCCTCAGGATTGTTTTTACTATTTATAAAGTTTACAAAATAGAGAATCAATCTTCCTCAAAACTTCTTTGCGCCTAATGTCTTCAATCTTCAATAGCCTAGACATCTTCAAAATCTCCTTAGCTATCTTGGTTTAACAATATTTATCCATTCTTGTAATAAAATCAAACAATTCCAACAGAATTTTAGAATTTATCTAATATTACTCAATAATATTTCTAGAAGACATTTTAATCATTTTCTATCCTAATTATTCCTATTTAACATAAACGTAAATCAAGATTATATCATAAATCATGGGAATAAGGAGGATATTTGTACCTTTTCCTCAACTCAACACATGGGTAAACCCACACCAATATATATGTGAAACATTCCTCATAGAAACAAACTCATCATGAGTTTTCAATTTTGTTTCAAAGTGTTGTGAGCAAGTATAAAAAGAGACATTTTAGGCACAATCAGTGGCTCTAAAAGTCATGCTTAACCTCCATTTCAGTGTATCAACATTTTCTATACACATATAAAAAAATCGAGATCGAGTATATGGTTTAGTGACTTTATTTCAAGAAGTTAACAATTGCTTACTTCTAGAACTTCTATTAGATGTTCACACTTTTCATTTTCCTTATCTCTAGACCTCTTAATGTGCAATATTGGGAACCTTATCCCACTTATCAACATTTTAGTAACAAATGTGAGTAACCAACAACGTTTTATTTTCCTCTTTTATGCTACTTGTGAACAAATCTCTGTCAAAAAATAGTATCTCAACAATAATGATAGTTGGTCAAAGCCACTACCACTAAAGATTCATTCCTATCCTCCTTGTAGTTTAATCTCTAAATCCATACATTGTAGTGATATCACCCCAGAGAAGGCCCCATATAACGGATGATATTGACAACAACCCTACTTTCCCTAGCAGTGCTCATGTAACAAAAGATTATTTCTTTGATCCCCCTAAGATGAGAATGAATTCATCCAAAAAAGTGGTAATAAAAGAGGGCCCACTAAGATGGGTCAAACAACAAATCCAAACACTAGGGTGTCTTCTAAAAATAGAGTATCATACCCAATTCCAAACCCCATTCCTTTAGGCCTTGCAAACAAATTAAAAGTTTTAGACATAATTGAAGAATTAACCTAACAGTATGAGGAAGGAATGGTAGCAGTAGGACATTCAAAATCTTGTTAATGAAATTGGACTCCATGGAAGAAAGGAAATATAACTGAGTGTTGATTGGGAGCAAGTGTGATCCCACCTATTTACCTACTCGAATCTAAAAATAGATTATGGTTAGACAATTCTCTTTGAAGTTGTTGTTGCAACAAAATGCAAAGTTGGGGATATATTTGTAGGCATGGGCATGAAATGGAAGACATTGTTTAAGAAACCCATCACTATCTATTGACCATAAACTAAGATATTGATAATCTACAACAATAGATCGAATCAATTGACAACATCAAAGCCTCCATGGTTGTTATTTATAAAATCTATAAGCATTTGATCCTTCTAATCCAAAAAAAATTTCACACACACCCAAAGTTGGCCTTTGGGAATCTCAACAAAGTTCATCGGACTATTCTGACTTGAATCATGACAATATCTTGCAGATAATACTCCAACAATAGCTCATCATGAAAAATGAAATTAAAAATCCAAAGTGAATGGTTTCCATAGCAAATAACAAGATGCAATGACCTATCTTCCAATTCCCAACCAACTATTGTGATCCAAAAAGCCAAGAAGTGTTCTCAATGGGACCATCCAAAACCCTAAATGCACATCCAATCCTGTAAATATTGAATAGGATCTCCTCGACAAGCCAACTAATTTTCAATGAAAATCAACCTGAATGAAGAAATGGACCTTCCTTTAAATGTTTTTGGATAGTAGAAGAGTTGTAAGGCTTGGAATCATAGTATATTTTTTTGGACAACACCATTGCACTAGTACATTCTTTTTTCAAGGAAAATCCTAGGGAACCCAAGGGATGCTTTTCTACATTTATGGATGCAATTTCTAGTAAACTCATTGGATATACTACTGTAGGCCTGGAGACATCCCATCTCCCTCTCAAATGAAAATTTGATGGCATTTGTGTGTTTTTCATGCATTTCATTCTACGTTTGATGTAAATTCATAAATGTAAATTTCTTTTGTATTGTTATATGTGAATTTCACCATTAAAATTTTTTCTTTTTCTTTACATTTTGACCATACAATTTTAGGCTAAGAGGGTTCCCTCCTCACTCTTATAGACTTTGATCTTATTATTCTTTCAAGGAGTGAACCACTGGAAAAATTGAAGATGAAGGAAGTGGGAACAATGAGATGATGGAGGATATGGTAGAAGTTTCTTGTAACATCCCCTGATAATAACAAACCCGAAAATTTGCTCAGAAACCACAAGGTAACGTGCCCAGTCCCAAGTTGAATCGTGCCACACAATTTTTCTTCTCTGAAACCAATTCTAATAGCGGAAATATCTCATGTAAACAAGTTGCACATGCAACCCTCCTTGTACCGCGCACACCATTTGTTTCTCATTTGTGCACGCAGAACTATTCCCCAGCACACACGGTAATTATTTCAAGGCACGCACGGCGATTTAAGCCTCGGGATTGAATCTCATGACCATTGCTATGGAAATTAATCTAACATATAACATTTACTAATTGTGATTCCATGCATATGCAACAATTATTCAAAACTAACAATAACATACACAACCATGCATAATTATGTACAAATTCAATAAACAAAAATAACTTAAACATAAACATGATAAGCAACATAGAAACACACATAAAATACCATTATATTTTTTTATAAATCACCAATTGTGTGCAGACCTTAGACGTTCCTCCCAACCATAGACTTTGTTGTTCGCACACTCTCAACAATAGGTCACCCTCGAGCTAGGGCTATGAGTCCACCATGGAAAAGGTCACCTAAGCCAAACTAAGCTCTAACAAAAAAATCAATAAAGAACATGATCAACAATACATTCCAACAATAGTTTTGAGCTCACATCCTATCATTCCCCACAGCTTGTCCCACCAAAGGAAATGTACCCCCTTCTCTGCTCAACAGTCCTTTAGGTTGTCCCACTTCCCTTCTAGGGATTCAACAACAAGTCATCTAGGAATTCTCAAAGCTCTATAGCACTTGGAAGACAAGCTTGCTCAAGGAGTTACAACACCCACTAACCGACACATGGGAAAAATATTCCCACCAACTCTCTCACCTAGAGAGAATGTTGCATGGGTCTGACAACTTGCTTCTTCAACCCAAACCACCAAGAATTTACTGGGTAACAATCAACTTTAGCTTCAACTCACACTCCTCAGCCAAGGTACAGGTGATGGATGCAAGAATGAGTGAATGATGTTAAGAATGATGAATGATGGAAAATACACTAAGTTCCCCAAATTATATTGCATGTTCCTATCTTGACACTTGTCACTCTAGAAAATGCCTTTGGTTCCACTTGTTAATCCATTCCTCTGACTTGGAAACTTATGATAAAATTATAACTTAAAGCTTATGACTGAGGAATAATATTTTGTATTCCTTGGCTTAAGCCCCCATGACTTAACCCCTTTTATTTAGCCCCATTTCCCTCTTGTGGATTCCTAGCACCCCATACTCTTTCGTGTGACTTGGTCTGCAACAATGATGTACTTTTATTAATAAAAATAAGTGTGATTACATAACACATTTTGTTAATCTTGTCAACCTAATCACATAGGCACTATGACCTCAAAATATATGCATATATGCAAAGGCACTCTAGCCCGAACATCCTGGCTCACCAGCCTATAAAATATATGTACGTTTACAACTTGGGATCCATTCCAAAGGTATTACATTTCAGATGAAAATGTTGAAATTAGAGTGATTGTGATTATGATAGGAAATTAAAATCTAAGTTCCGAATTTCATTGCTCAACTCATTTCTATAGTCACTACAATAGTTAATTAAAATCTCCATAATCACACTCACCACATTGAACTTCTATCACAATTCCATCACCATACCAGATGCATTATAAAATGAAATAATTACTTATACTAGTTACTACCCCTATAAAAATATATGACAAGATATCTAAATCATTAAACGTCAATTTGATTGATGGTTTGATCATTTTTATACCTATCAAACCATATCGTAATGTATCAGAAGAAATGGATATAAAGATAGCTTGAAAAGTTCCATAAACAATAAAAGTGAAGATCGTGGAAAACATCGAGGTGGACAGTCGTGCACGAAAAAGCAGGAGATTTCAATCCCACTTGATCGTTCCAACATTTTATCGGGTCATGCGTTTTGTCAAAGTTAGGCACCAAATATATTTCAGGAATAGTGCAATGTGGAACATGGATGTTGTTGCGCCTCTTTCGTCACCTTGGTGAGCAAATAAGAGGTGCTTGCAAGCTCAGTTGGGTCTGCTGAGCAGGACAGCTGTAGAGGAAAAGGGTTAGAGAAAGAAAAACAAAACTATAAGCAAGAATTAAACTAATAAAAACTAAAATCATAAGCATAGGGACATAGAGATAACAAGAACAAAAAGACCCATGTCACCAATGTTAGAGGCTTGATCTATTGATGAAAACAAAGCACCAAGAAGAAAGGGGACTATGAGTCCCTTCTTCCTCCAAGGGAAGGCTCTTGGACCCTCACTAGTAGCTCTTCTTACAACAAGAAAAATGGAAATGATGGTGAAAGAACTCTTTGCAAATCCACTCAATGGAGAGGTGGATTGCTCAATGAAATGATGCCAATGTGCTCTTCTCAAGGATGGAGTCCTTAAAACAATATAGGCAGCATAACATTACCATGAATTGCTTGAGAAAATGAGGTGCACTCATGGCTTTTTATAGCATTGCTTTGGGTCATTGTGTAACTGCTTTATAGTGTGAAAAGAGGCCATTTAGGGCATTCCTAGGTCTTTGACCAGCCCACCATTTGGATCCAGTCTGGATTTGGAGGTCAAATCGGCTTGGGAGCTGATCCATAAGTGGTTGGGAGGCCGACCACATTCATAAATGCGTCGTTTAGCAGGTGCATGGCTTTTTGCGCCAATAGGCGCACATTGTGCGCGTATGTGTGCATTCAACGTTCCTGTTCTGCGCATGTGCACGCGCGCCCAACATCTGTGAAGCGCTCTTCAATTTTGCACTACTTTGTATAGTTTTTGACCCTTTTTTTTGAATGCTGTGGTATTAATTCAGTTCCATGAATGACTTCATCACTGTTTGACGATGCTGAGTTCTTGTAACCATGTGCAGACGAAATTTCGATGATAACAGATGCCCTCTGATGGATGAGGTTAGGAGCACACGTATAGCCGAAATCCATCAATGTTTCTTATATTGAGAATGTTGTTGTAAGAGACAGTAATAGTGGGATCATTCAGAGCGATCCGTTGGAGGAAAAAGGAATCGGTAGGACCTGACCTTCCATGAGGTGGATAAAAAGAAAAACTGTGTACAAACGAGGCGGGCATGCCCCATGCTCGTGTCATATAACTCTGAAAAAAGATGACGGAAGTGTTGGTGTAGACAACTGCAGTGCCCTCAGGGGCGGACGTGATAAAGGCAGAAGACAATGCGGCAAATGAACATACTCTGAATAGTCGGCAGTAATCGCAGTAATAAGTAGCAGCAATGGTGTGGGCATTGAGAGCCCTACCAAGTTCAGAGGTCTTCGACAACTGAAAGAATGAAATGCAATAGTCACAAAGTAAGACCCACCGTAACATGAGAAAGTGTTGGCATCGAATGTTACGGGGGTCAATGACAGCAGGGAGCAATGGTGGTTCACCCTGTGCCGTCCGAGATCTCTCATTAAGTGGAGAATGAGAATCAAGATACTGTCGCCCTTCTGGAAAATGGTGCTGATGTCGACAAAAGGGGATGCGACTCCCATAAGCAAAGGGCTTCATGAAATCTACTGAGGTGAGGAAGTGGCAGAGGTACATGGACAAAGTCAAGAAGTGGGAAGACTCAAGACTACCCTTGGTTGGAGGATGTATGAGATAAAAAGTGGCCACAACTGTGTAACGAGGTCGAGTGTTAGGGGGACAATAAGACCGGTGATAAGTTGTGCTAGAGGCGGGACAAGGTGAACAAATTCAGAGGGTAGAGGTAAGTGACCTGAAGGGTACTCTGAAGATATGGACAATTCCGACGAGGGAAGATGATAAGTAATGCTCCAACCAAGGGTGACATGGGTTGCGTTTGGCCAAAAAAGAGAAGCAGGTCGCCAACGGTGACGACAAAAAGGTAATGTAATGACTGGAAATAAAGGCGTTTGTACAATAAATAAAGAATATTGTGGGGAGAAGTGTACAAATACAGAAATGGGTGCCCCAGTGTAATATGATGGGCCCGGGTAGGGAATAATGTGCTTGGAGAACTAAGGAAGGGTGGGGGCCCCATTGGTGAGTTTCTGTATGAGGTAGGTGGAATGAAGGGATATTTGCAGATGGGCAAACTGAGTGTGGAGGAAATGGAGGGTTTATGATACTGCAGAGGTGCAGTCAAAAATAGAACCATGAAGAGATAATATGGGAGTCCGTTGGGAAAGCGAGCAAAATGAGGAAAATAAGTATGTGGTCAAGTTGCAACATGATGTAAGACTATCGGGACTCCCAGCCCTAAAGGTTATAAAAAACAGCATGAGTGTCAGAAGTGCCAAAAGGTGCTATGAATGGGACAACTCATGTGGGTGAGAATTCTACCGGGTGACAGTATCGAAGATGCAAATGGAGGCGTGGGTACTGCAGAGTCGGGAATGGGGATCCTAGAGGCCAATATCAGAGGGTGTGACTAGAAATGTAAATGTGATACAGCGGGAAAGACTGCATGCCAGTGCTGAGTATATAACTGAAGGGGTTGTGTCGATGGATGATGATCAAGTACCTGCACACATGAAAACCAAATACCCAAAGTGAACAATATCTGAAGAGAATCAAAAGATATGAGCATGTATTTGACAAGTGTGATTATGTGCATGCGTACCTGACCATGGGATGAAAAAAGGTGCCCTGGGGGCTCAGGATGAAAAGCGACCCAGGGACTGCTGTGATGTAGGTGACGGGATGTTGATCACGTGGCTGAAGACAGATTGACAAATGGACACCATGAGCTCCCGAAATGGTGAGTGGAAGTTTTGGCAAAAGGCCTATATATAGTTGTAGGGGCCACATTGCCACATCATGTGTACCTGCTGCAATAGTGACTGGACGAGCAGTTTTCAGAGGAGATTTGGAGATTCGGGGAGGACGAGGCAGCCGATTGACGAGCTGCGAGTATCAGGTTAGTGGTCTGATCAGTTTTTGGGCAGGGGTTGTACGGAGGGCCGTACAGGGGTATTTAGGGGGTGTGGGCCCTACATGCGCGGGTGACTTGGTGAGAGGCACGCCTGTGCACTACACAGGCGCGCACCAATGCACGTCTGTATGGTGAATAGGCATGCACAGGAGCGTGCCTGTGAAGCAAATAGGTGCGCACTGATGCGCACCTGTGTAGTGCACAGGTGCACATGTGTGCGCACCTGTGTAGTGAATAGGCGTGCCTTTGTGCGCGCCTGTGTAGTGAACAGGCGCGCATGTGTGCGCGCATATGGGTAACAAAACCACGCCTAGGAGGCAAGGTTGGGGTGGAAAAGAAACGAGTCTTTTGATGTCTAGATGGTGGTTTGAGCTGACATAGGGCTCTATGGTGTCTACAGGTGTACGGTGGTGACGATGCCAGTGCGGTGGCGAGAGCGAGACTGGGCCCGGCTACGAGATGTCGTGGCCATTGAGGAGCCCGGTGTTCGTGTGACTTTGGCAACCTGTGGGTTGCTAAAGTTCTTTGAGTGCCTGTTGATACAGGAACAAGAGTATTTATTACAGTTCCTGATCCAGATGTGGAGTCTAGAGCTGTACCGCTTCCTCGTGTGAGGAGAGTAGATCCCCTTCACTGCGGTGGAGGATGTATATTTTTTGACTGGGCTCCCCTTTTGGGGAAAACCCCTACCGGTGGAGACGGCGCTGCCCAGGACTACTTTGTTGGCTGATGCTGGCCGGAGATACTGCTTAGGTCGAGACTTTATGTCTGGGACTGTGGTGAGTATAGGGGCGATAGACTCCCTGGCGCATCACTGTATAGCAGCGATGATTTTGCAGATATATGGGTCACTAGCGACCCAGTGGACTAGTGGTGGCCAGCTTTTGGTGCTGGAGAGAGTGTTGGCCGGCGAGCGTTTCGCTTGGGTGCTGACGTTGCATGCTAGGATGGTGGCATAGTTGGACCATTATCGGTCTATGGATGCCGGGGAGTTTGCTTGCGGGTCTATCCTAGTGGCCTGGTTTTTAGAGAGGGTGCCGATGTTGCGCCCGAGGATTCTTCTGGAGATGTTGGGGGCGCGAGAGCTGCAGTTGAGGCGGTGGTCTACAGTTTTGCTTCGTCATGGTGGTGGCGAAGGTGGCCACTTCTTTTCAGCAGAGGCAGCACAGGTATGGCGGCAGATGTCGCAGGTGATACTTCAGTACCCCTATGCTGGGGTGGACTTCCGGGGTGACCCAGACATGGTGTTACCTCCAGGGGAGGTGTTTGACCATCAAGGTATGTTTAGTATTGGTGTGCATGTTTTTTAGTTTATGTTGCATTTTGAGATACCAGTCCATATGTATATGATATAGATGTTGATACTATCTTTTGTTGTTGTTTTGTGCCTGTGCAGATGTGGCCCCTCGCGGGCGTGAGGTGGAGATGCGGAGAGCGTCAGTTCATCGAGAGCCTGAGAGACTACCGCATGGAGAGAGATGTCGGCGGGAGGATGTCGTGGGGCGACCAGCTGACCCAGAGAGGGCAGCGAGGAGGCGCTGGTTTGATGACCCTGGTGCGGGGCCATCACACGCTCCTCCGGCGGTGGCCAGACTGGACTTTGATGATATACACCATCGTCTGGAGACGGTTTTACAGGATGTGCCTGAGGGCATGTGGACGCGTATCCAGGATGAGAGTTTCCTGGAGTAGTGTGTGGGGGTACCGCCACCATGGTGGAACATCGTGCGACGGGCAGCAGTGTTGGCTGCTATGACGAGTGGACACCTGCCACCGGGGCAGGAGGGTCCTGTGGGTGGACCACCACCTCCTAAGGCAGGCGGTGGTGGGCCGCCACCGCCTCAGGGAGGAGCAGGTGGTGGCGTGATAGAGGCACCATGAGTGGTGCATGATGTATATTTGTTTGTTTTTTTTGTATATAGGCTGGTGAGCCCATGTTTTGTACCGAGGCACTGCATTGGCCTATGGATACGTGTATTTTGTATGTAAACATTTAGATGGCTTTATGAGCCTTTATATATATACATGAGTATACATATTTGTGAGATCTATCTGGTGTCTACATGTGTTTTTTGGCTGATGAGTTTGATGATGTCTATTCTATATATATGCTGTGACAGGTTTTGTGATATGTTTATGTATGTGTAGAGGTAGCTTGATGTGATATATGCCAATCTAACACCATGTTAGCTATGTTATCTGTTATTTGATTCAATTGTCTTGGAATATGTGTAAATGTAATGGAATCAAAATATCGAGATAAAAACCTAACCTGCAAGTATTTTCCAAAGAGACAAGGATCAGGGACGCGGTACACATTGTTGAGCTGGAGAACGACTAGTTGAGTGTCGAGGAAGATGCTAAGGTGATGAATATGATGATGTTGGGCGTCGGCCAGGAGGCCAATGACAGCAGTGTATTCGGCTTGGTTGTTGGTTGCTGGCCCCAAACATATGCCACTTGAATGGAGCATTTCATGTGAGGGGGTGTAGAGAGCCCAAGCAGCCGAAGCGAGATTTTGTGTCCAATGGCTGGCGCCGTCGAGTAGCCAATGTGGTAGGATGGTGGAGGAAGCATCTGTCAATAGCACAAAGGATAGTTTAGACGTGAGGGAGGGAGAAAAAAGATTAAAAAACGCTAAAAAAGAAATAACCTAAAGTAGAATGACTACGTTTAAGCGTAAAATTTCTTTAAGTACAACTCGTTGACGGGTTCTTTGAGAGGAAGGCCCTTGGGAGAGGCCAAAATATAGGCGCCTTTGGTGAGGCAATGTTGAATGATGTAGGGGCCGTGCCAGAGTGACTCGAATTTTCCATGGCCAAAGGTATCATGAGCGATATCGTAGGCAAGGACGAGGTCACCTTCGTGGAATGAGAGAAGGTTAACATGGCGATCAAAGGTAGTTTTGGTGTGTTTTTTAGCTGCCTCGTTGTTCTGTAAAGAAGATCGACGATCTTCATCCAGAGACTCCAAGTTCAGCAAGCGCTGCTCCATTGGAGAAGTGTCAGGTAATAGCTCAATTGCAGTGCGTAAGGTGGGAATTTTGCACTCGATGGGGAGAGTGGCCTCGACCCCATGGGCTAGATGAAATGATGTGAAATCTGTAGTCATTTTCACAGCCGTTCAGTAAGCCCATAGTGCAGAAAATAACATATGATGCCAATTGGTTTTATGTTTATTAACTATGCATTGTAACATGGTCTTGAGGACTTTGTTAACCGCCTCGACCTATCCGTTAGACTGAGGGTAATATGGTGAGGAAAACTTGTGAGAGAAGCCTAACCAAGATGAGAGTTCCACGAAGATCTCATTTTCAAAGTGTTTCCCATGATCGGAAATGAGTTGGAGAGGTACGCCAAAGCGTGAGATGACGTGGTTAAAGAAAAAACGCACGGCAGTGTCAGCTGTGTTGTTGAAGGTGGGCATGGCTTCTGCCCATTTGGTGAAGTAATCAACGGCGACAACGATGTATTTGTGGCCATTGCTGGAGGGGGGATTACAAGTCATGAAGTCAATGCCCCATTTACAAAAGGGGTCGGCAGTAATGACAGGGTGAAGAAGAGCGGGGGGAGCTCGGGCTTTGTTGGCGTAGAGATGACATTGCTCACATCGTTTCATGGCATGAACACAATCATGAAACAGGGTGGGCCAAAAGTAATCGGCTCAGATAATTTTTTGAGCAGTGGATATGCCTGAAAGATGGCCCCCACATGCGTCGTTGTGACAGTCATTTAAGACTCTGTCGGCCTCGTCAATAGTCAAGCATCGATGAAGAATGGTGTCGACACCCCGTCGGTATAGGATGTCGTCGATGAGGAGATAATGGGGGGCCTGATGGAGAATATTTCAACGATCATCTCGTGAAAGGTGGTTACCGAACTTTTGAGTTCGGAGGTAGACAAGGAGGTCACCATACCAAGGATCATCTGAAGTAATGTAAAAGAGATGTTCATCGGGAAAGTCTGTGTTGACGAGGGTACTGGTAGTGTCAGAGGGAAGGGCCGTGACAAGTTCAGCTAGAACGAGGGCCTTATTACTCTTAGGTGTTGAGAACTCGAGGTCGTACTCCTGAAGGATAACGATCCATCAAGTGAATTTGTCGTTAAATTGCCGACGGCTGTGCAGGTACTGCATAGGGTTGGAATCTGCGATGACCTTTGTGGTGCGAAGCAGAATGTAATGGCACAGTTTCTGGACTGCGAGGACAACTGCAAGAGCAAGTTTCTCTTCATGTTTATATGTCAAGGGTGGCCTGAGAGGTTTTTACTAACATAATAAATGACATGTTCACAATTGTCATCACTAAGCTGGACAAGGACGCCAGCTACTGATACAGCTGATGTTGATATGTAGAGGATATAGTCACGATTATAGTCAGGTGCACTAATTAAAGGCGCATTTGAAAGAACTGCTTTAAGATCATCAAATGACTGTTGGGCGTGGTCATCCTAGTGAAAAGGGATGTTGTGACGTACTAAGCGAAGGAAACCATGAGCACGTATGGCGTAATTGGGAACAAAGCGTCTAAGAAAGTTAGCTTTGCCCTGCAGACTCTGAAGTTGTCATAAATTTCGAGGAGGTGGAATTTTGGTGATAGCTCGGACTTTGAGGGGGTCCACGGTAATACCGCTTTGGGAAACAATAAAACTGAGGAGGCGCCCTGCGGTGACACAGAATACACACTTGAGAGGATTCAAGCGGATGTTGTACTGACGACACCATTGGAAGACGATTCGTAGGTCATCAAGATGTTGGGTGTGTTTCTTGGAGCGAGCGGTGAGATCGTCCAAGTAGGCGAGGATGATATGAGCCAGATCGTGAAAGATGTATGTCATAGCCCGCTGGAAAGTAGTGCCAGCATTTTTTAAGCCGAAAGACATGACACGATATGAAAAAGTACCCCACGGGGTAGTGAATGCGGTTTTATACTGATCGGCTGGGTGGATTTGAATTTGATTATAGCCAGAGAATCCATCCATAAAGGAGAGAGCTTCGTGGTCGGCGCAGTCATCAATAATTTGATCAATGAAAGGCATTGGAAAGTTGTCCTTGGGACAGGCGTGATTGAGATCACGAAAGTCTGTGAAAACGCGTATAGTGCCATGTTTTTTGTTGACGAGAACAGGGTTGGAAACCCATGACGTATAGGCGATGGGGTAAATGAACCCAGCAGCGTGTAATTTGTCAATTTCGGCTTTGATGGCCGTGGCTTTGGATGGGTGTAGCAGTCGTTGTTTTTGGTGAACGAGTGTGATGTCGGGCCAGGTGTCGATGCGATGTTCGACAATAGAGGGATCGAGGCCAGGCATTTCCGTGTATGACCAGGCAAAAATATCCTGATATTCCTAGAAGAGGGCTTTATACGCGTTGATTTCATGAGGAGTGCAAGCAGCTCCAATGATGATGTCTTTGACGATGCCATTTTTAATGGAAATGTCAATTTTAATGGTGGGGGAAATTTTGGCCATGTTTCCTTCTTCAAAAGCATCAGGTGCAAGTATAGGGTTGTTGAACCAGTCGATAGATCCTGCTGGGATAAAATCTTTGGTTTCGACTGTGTAAATGGGGTTTTGGTTAGGAGGCATGAGGGATTCCTGAGGAGAGAAGAGTGCATGGTGATGTAACGCATCCCAGGGAGAGTCTGGGTGGTTTATCTCTTCGAGGATTTCTTCGTCGCAGTGGAAGCGTCGGGAATACAAGGGGTCATGAGGAGTGAGCTCTGTGACAGTGGTCATGTGGTTGCCCCCTGGTGAAGAAGCAGGGGGAAAAATGTTAGGAGGGGGTCAGGGTTCACTCGACATAAACCATATGTTGAAGTACTAAGGGGTACCCATGGTGGTTGGGTGTACAATGCCCATCGTGGAGTGAGCAGGAGAGTTCAGAGGGTTGGGGGGTAAATCCTCAGATAAGTCATCTAAAAACCATGGAGGCGTTGGGAGGGCCTCGGGTTCGGGAGAGATGATATGAAAAGCCTCTGATGGCAAGGTGATGTTAATTGTTTGTGGCACGGACTGTTGAAGCAGGGTCAATTGGCGTTGCCTGTATTCAAAGATCATAGGACACTGGTATGTAAAATGAGCTAAGGAATCGTAGATGGAGCATGGGCGTCTCATCCGTTCATTGACTAAAGTGGTGACATACCATATGTCAGTGATGTTTGGTGAGGAGGATGTAGCAGGACGTGGGTTGTTCTTGAAGTTCTGGCGTACAACTGCTAATGTCTATCAAAAACGTGGCAGTGTTGGGCAATGATGGGTGTAATGGCCATACTCCGAACAGATAGCACAAGCGTATTTGGTTCTCAACCCTTTACTACTGGAAGGGTTGATGGGACTAGCAGTAGTGGTAGGTGTTGTGGGAGTTTGATGGGGGGGAATCAAATTCTGTAATTCAGGTAGTGATGGACAGTTGTTGGTTTGGTGGCCCTCTTTCTCACATAGTGCGCAAGGTGGTGGTATGCGTGGAGGAAGTGGAGTGGTGGGCTCTTTCTTCTTTCTCCTGCCCCCAGCTGTAGCAGGGGGGTTAGTGAGTGGGGGGGTGGTAGGGGTAAGGATGGGAATTGTCATGGGGATTCCTTCCTGTGGGGGAAGGGATGGTCAAGGGACCATCTCTGGGGGGTGTAAATACCAAACTGGGATTGCTAACACCATATTCGGTAGTGTGAGCGTTGTGGCTACCTGAAAAGCTTCGATACCAAGTGGAGGGTAAAAGAAGGGAATTTGGGTAAGGGGTTGGGGGACTGTCTACCACATGGGAGTATGCCCTTGAGGGGATGTGGATTTGGGGATGGTTGGGGTCGACGAGTGCATAGGAGGCTCTGGCGGGAGTGGTTCTGCGACTATTGGGACGTCAGGAATGACTGAAGCCTCCTGAGGAGGAAGAGCATCCTCTGTGTGAGTGTCGTTAGTTGATATGATGGATACCTGATTAGTAGGATGAAGGAGAGGTGGTGCTCCGTGGTATGTCCCTAACAAGGATGGATCTTTGAAAATCCCAGGACCCATCTCGACGAGTGGGTATGCGTCTTGGTTGGTGTGGATGAGAGGAACAATGTTATTGAGGTTGGCAGATGGGTTAGGCTCATAATGTGAGACTTGGTCGATGGTCACGATCTTCCCATTGTGGGGGAACATCATTGTCCTAAAGACGGAAGAGGCCACTGCCTTCATAGCGTACATGTAGCTACGTCCAAATAGGATATTATAATCGAGCGGAGCGTCGATAACTTCTATGTCAATAAGAATGGTTTTTCCCCTGAGTTCTATGGGGACATTTTGGAAGAGCCCTTCTAGAGAGGATGGTCGTCTGTCATAAGCTCGTAATGTGATGGCAGAGGGTATGAGTTTCGGGGAACCAAGTTTCTTCCATACTGTTTTGGACATGATGCATGTAGATGCACCTTCATTGATGATACACCGATGAACTGTGATGTTCCATATTTTGACTGGTATTTGAAAAGAAATCAAGGCAGGAAGACGAGGTTCTCCGCTGTCAAGATCAAAGGTGATGAGTCGAGTATTTGCAGGATCGACTGCCCCCAAGGCAGAAAGTAGTGATTTCCGCTGCATAGGGAAAGTCTAGAGGACTTCAAGGACTGACATGGCAGCCGGGGATTGCGCTAAGTCGTCTACCAAGCTATAGCTATAAGCGGCCCTAGCCTGTGGGTTGTGGACATTCCTGCGCAAGGGGATGCGAGGGATGCATAGTGGTGGTTTGGCGGAAGGGCGAGGGATCACCAAAGGGGGTCCCGTCGGTGTAGGGTTTGTCTCTGAAGGGATGGGAGTAGACTCAGCGGGGGTATGATACTGATGATTACGGGTTTGCAGAAGGATTTCTTCCTCACTGGTGAGGAGAATTGTACGCTCTGATGGATTGTTGGAGTTGTGGTATTGTCCTACCTGAGGTGGGGGATGTTGTGTGTCCTGTTGGGTGTTTATCACACCTTGATGTGGAATAGGATTTTGCATCATGGCGGGAGGGGGGGGGTTGCACGTATTGTTGTGGTGACTGCTGAGGGGTAGTTTGTGCAGGAGTATTGGGAAGACTACCATAATCTTTTAACCATTTGAAATCAGCGATCTGGGGGCAATGGTGAGTGTAATGACTGAACTTGCCACAAAGGGCATAAGGGAAGATGGTTTTAACATTGTTACGCCCTTGGCATTTGTTATTATTTCCCCCTTGGGGGTTTTGGTTCCCTTGGTTCTGGTTGCCCCCAGGTGGTTGGTGTTGTGGGGGATGATTCTCGCCTTGTCCTAGGTTGTTGTTATTCCTGTTCCGTCCTTTCTTCTTGGCATTGTTCAATGGATGGGTGGGGTTGGCGGTATTCAACTGTTCAAAACTTTGGTATTGTTGAGCAGCAGAAGGTTGAACAAAATTTACCCCCGCATGTGGATGGGGGGGAGCCATGGGTTGTGGAGGACCAGGAAATGGGAAGTATGGATTTTGTGGTGGTACCGGTCCATAAGGTACATAGGAAGGTGTAGTTCTTTCACTAGTACTATAAGATGATGTTGAGGGAGTACCACTATTTGGGGGAATAGGTGGATGTATGGGAGATGCCGGTGGTGGTCCACTGATGGGTGGAGGTATAGAAATAGGGTATGGTTGTTGATAAGGAGGTGGGGGGTAATAAGGAGTGCCCCCATATGTCGTTGGGTATTGAGGAGTGCCATACATCGGTGGTGGTTGGAGTTGTGGGCCATGGTGTGTGGCGGCACCTATTAGTCCGTCTGCTGAATGAGACATCCCAAGTTTTCCCTGGCCAAATGGCACAGGTTTTGGAAGATCAGGAAGTACCGTGTATAAGTACCCTGACTATGAATAAATGAGGTCATACTACTGAGCCTTACTGATGGCTTCTTCTTCCAATTGGGGGAAGGTGGAAGAGACGTCCTTCCCGAGGAGAGAGACAAGAGATCGAAGAAACCAATCAAGACATTGTTGCTTGGTGGTTTCAGCTTTGCACAAACTACGTCACCTACGCCACTCATGAATGTGGTCAGGGATGTGTGTGGCTGAAGTCTGTTTGAAATTAGACAGTAGTTCTAGACCATTGTCATGTCGGATGGGTAATTGGAAGAAGGTCAGAAAGGCTTTGGCCAATGACTCAAAGGTCGCATGGGACCCTGATTTTTCTTTGACATACCATTTGGCCGATGGGCCAGTGAGTGTGCATTGAAATAATCGCAATCTAATGGAATCATCCATAATGCTATTGGATGAGCACCATAGGTGAAAGGTCATGACATGGTTGGCAGGGTCATCCCCTACCTTTCCTTCAAACTTTGGCATGTCTGAAGGTAGTTTTGTTGGCATTGTAGGCCATGTAGGATCATGCAATATCGGATCATTGGTAAGTTTGGTGAGATCCGGTATGTTGAGAGAGGCCAAATATGGCATCTGTAGTTGGGGGGGAGGATTAGCTCCGACCATAGTGTGAGTTTGTTGTGGACCTAACCCGTGAGGGGGGCTAGGTGGGTTGGTACTTCCTCCTTGAGAAGAAGTGGGTCCCCCGCTTCTGTGTAAAGGAGAGCGAGTGAACAGATGACCTTGGGAAGTGGACCCAAGTAGTGTAGAACCAAGAAAAGTTGATCCTAAAATAGTAGCACTCACAGGAGTGTGTGAAGGAGGTGTCGATGAGCGGGCATGACCAGTTACTCCCCCTAAGATAGGAGGGAGGTTTAGCAAGCGTCGTGAACGATGGGGGTTCTGTGGTTCCCCTATGATGTCAGACTAGCTGTGTGAATGTGTGAAAAAAGTGATGAGAATAATATAGAGACAAGAGCCTTTGCGTTAATGCTTACACAATATATATATCCAAATCAAACTGTAATCAGATGTGCATCATACATAAAATGAGAAAGAATCATATATGTGGGTAAGTGGGTTTTGTCCGCGTGGGGGAATCAAAAGAAAGAAAATGCTCGTGTCTTAGAAGACGTAACGTCCTTCCTCTCAAATAGCACTGGACCTTCCAAAAGTACTCAACAGTGGGGTATGAAGCCACCGGAAGAGACACTAGTGAAGGATGAAATAATTGGTTATAATGAGGGGTAAAGGGGGCATATCCCGAAAGAGCTGGCGATACTTCCCAATAGCCACACAAAATCCAATCAAGGTGCAATTGTAGCCCACAATTGCCACCCGAGTAGATGTCCTAAAGTTGGTCACTAGGTACCTTGGTCAAAGTGCGGAATTTAGATTTTTGGCCTAAGAAATGGGTCACGGGCTGGATCCCGTCCAAGAGGTGGGTGCCTCAAGGGGGGACGTACAGAACAACTGGACCTCGGCCTTCAACCCTTCACGGGTATCTCCCCGCCTTATGGTAATTGGAACACTTGACTTGGAGGATTTGTAGTTCCCTATTTGACAACTTCTATGTTTTTCAAAATGAGAGAACCAGATAACGGGGAGTTATTTGGATGCCTATCCCCGAAATCCTACCTAGACTAAAACATTTCTTTTGGCACCTCCTGTGGAGGAAAACTTAGCGATTTTTTAGAAAGATTTTAGATGTAGTTGTTTTGAGAGGTTGGGGGTGCAAACCAACCTCATTGAGTTAAAAGTGGGAGTGGATAGTCTCGTCAAGAAAAGGGTGGAGTATTTTCGGAATCCTTTTGAGGGAAACTTACTTTGACCTCCACATTTTCAAGAAGAAGCTATGTGAGTGATAAGTGGCTTTTGTGTGTGAGTGAAAGTGTGCCAATTTTTAGTGAATTAGGTGTCACCTTGCTGCATGTGGACTTCGCTTGGTCCTTACAAAAGTTTGATTACCTAATTAACTAAGTTCCTTTGGTACAACCTTGCGTAATTCAAAAGCCCTAGGAAGCTAGCATGTGGACATGTGGGTCCGTTACTATCCCTTTAACTCCCTATTGTGATGAAACTATCCTAGATTGAACATGTGGGCATGTATGGGTCCGTTACAAACCTTTAAACTCTCTTAGTGTTTTGATCTAAGAAAGAAAAAAATTCAAACACTATCCTAGATTGAACATGTGGACATGTATGGGCCTGTTACAATATTAAGATGTGTTTGAAAAAAGAAAACTAAGAGGGGTCCCAAGAAGGGCCATTGTCCTCTCCTAAAGGTTTTTAAACTTTGTTAAGGGAGATGAAGTTGTTTCACAATCTTTTTATGATTCTCAAGGTCACTTGAAGGCGGGAGAGAAGAGCATACTAAGCGATTATAATTCAACTTCTAGTCCCAATGTAAGTTAGATGTGATTAAAAATGATTTCCACCTTATATTATAAGTCAAAACAAGCCATCCATGTGGAAAAAAACAAATAAGGGAAATTGATTTTATCCTCCTAAGTGCCTATGTGTGTTTGACTAACCCCTTTATATGATGAGGGGACTAAGTGTGGTGCAATTTTTAGAGCATGCTTAACATCATTTTCAAGAAGGCAAATGGCCTTCCCCACATCCCAACAACTTACAATGTGAAATTTTTCTCAAATGCGCGGCCCCTAGTGAAGACAGAGGCGCATACAGCACAGGCGCGCGAACAGAGATGAGTCAAAAAGCGCATGCGCGCAGAGAAAAACTGTTACTTAAGCACATGCATGCATGATGCGCGTCTGTGGGGTTGAATACCCGCACACTGGTGACAAGCGGCCGAGAAAGAAAAATCTGGATGGATTTCTCTCAATTCTCCCTTGAATTGGATGGTTAGCAGGTCGGCTTAGGCTGGTTGGTGCACCTACAAGTGAAGAAAACTAAAAGAAGAGAAAAATAAACCCAAATGAGGTAGGAAATCATTACCAATCCCTAGCAGAGTCGCCATGGGTCTGTGAAACCAGAGATTCTGGGTCCAGTCCCCAGTGGAGTCGCCAATCTGTTGCACCTCTTTCGTCACCTTGGCGAGCAAATAAGAGGTGCTTGCAAGCTCAGTTGGGTCTGTTGAGCAGGACAGTTGTAGAAGAAAAGCGTTAGAGAAAGAAAAACAAAACTATAAGCAATAATTAAACTAATAAAAACTAAAATCATAAGCATAGGGACATAGAGATAACAAGAACAAAAAGACCCATGTCACCAATGTTAGAGGCTTGATCTATTGATGAAAACAAAGCACCAAGAAGAAAGGGGACTATGAGTTCCTTCTTCCTCCAAGGGAAGGCTCTTGGACCCTCACTAGTAGCTCTTCTTACAACAAGAAAAATGGAAATGATGGTGAAAGAACTCTTTGCAAATCCACTCAATGTAGAGGTGGATTGCTCAATGAAATGATGTCAATGTGCTCTTGTCAAGGATGGAGTCCTTAAAACAATATAGGCAGCATAACATTACTTTGAATTCCCTGAGAAAATGAGGTGCACTCACGACTTTTTATAGCATTGCTTTGGGTCATTGTGTAACTGCTTTGTAGTGTGAAAAGAGGCCATTTAGGGCATTCTTAGGTCTTTGACGAGCCCACCATTTGGATCCAGTCCGGATTTGGAGGTCAAATCGGCTTGGGAGCTGATCCATAAGTGGTTGGGAGGCCGACCACATTCATAAATGCCGTTCTGCACATGTACGCGCGTGCCCAACTTCTGTAAAGCACTCTTCAATTTTGCACTACTTTGTATAGTTTTTTACCCTTTTTTTTGAATGTTGTGGTATTAATTCGGGTCCATGAATGACTTCATCACTGTTTGACGATGCTAAGTTCTTGTAACCATGTGCGGACGAAATTTCGGTGATAACAGATGCCATGGACACTTTGAGACCATCTTCACGTGAAAGGTGGAACCACATGGAGCATTTAACGTTCTGTGGATCATTTAACGTACTATGTGTGTGGGGTCATTTCAGCAAGAGTGTGTACAATGCACAGGTATTATCACTGAAATTTACTCCGCAAATGGTTATAAGAATCTATCATCTTCAAACAGCTATGAGTTCACCCATGAACCAAAATTACCACAAAATCATTTCCAAAAGGTTCAAAACTATACAACCAGTGATAAAATTAAGGTGTGCTATGACTACACAGGGAGCCCACGCACATGTGTTGTCCAGAAACGTAGGAAAAGTGCACATGCGCATGATGTGCGACTGTGGACACTAAAAAACACGCACACCTGAGAACAGTGCATTTATCAGATTGGTTGACCTCCCACCCACTTCTGGTTCAGCTTCCAAGTTGATTTGACATCCAAATCTCGGCTGGATCCAACTAGGTGGTTGTTCAAATACCTAAAAATGCCCTAAACAACCCCTTTTCACACTAAAAGATGGTTGCTTAATGCCTCAAAGATATTCTATAAAAGAAGGCCATGGGTGCACTATACTTTCAAGGAATTCATTTGCAAGGTTATGTTGTTGCTATTCTCTTGGGGAATCCTCTTTTCTCATCAAGAGCATACTAGCATCATTACATTTGGGAAATCCATCTCACCTCTTGAGTGGATTAGCTTGGGATTCTTTCACCATTTCTTTCAAAGTTGTAAGAAGAGCTTAGTTGTGGAGGTCCAAGATCCCTCCCTTGGAGAAAGAAGGGACCCAAAGTCCTCTTTCTTCTTGGTGTTTTCTTTTTACTAATATAATCCTTACCATTGGTGACATGATTCTTATTGGTTTTTTGTTCTTATGTCCTTATGCTCAATAGTTTAGTTGTTCTTTCATTTCTTAGTTTAATTCTTAGCTTAATCTTTTATGTTTCTTTCTCTAACCCTTTCCTTTACTGTTGTCTTGCTTAGCTAACCCAACTAAGCTTGTAAGCACTTCTGTTTTTCTCATTCAGGTGACAAAAGAGGTGCAATAGATTGGCGACTTCATTGGGGAAAGGTATCAATTTCCTACCCCATTTGGGTTTTTCTAGCTCTTCTTTTGGTTTATTTAACCTACAGGTACCTTAACCAGCCCAAGCCGACCTACAAAACATCCAATTCAAAGCTGAATTGAGAGAATTCCATCCGAAATTTTCTTCATGGTCGTGTGTCATGTGTGCATGGGTTCATTGCCCATAGTCGCGCATCGTGTGCACGTTCACCAAAAGCACTATGATACTTAGCGCCCTCTGCTCACCTACACCCAAAAGTCTTTTTCAGTTTGTGCATAGGCGCTTAGTGTGCCTCTGTCTACTCTGAGACCCACGCAGCTGTGCAGAAAAATACACATTTTAAGCCTTTTTGTGATTTGGGGAAGGCCTCTAGCCTTCTTCAAAATGATTTCATGCATGTTGTAATCCATATCACACTTAGTTCCCTCTCCATATAAAGGGATTATTCAAAGACACATAGGCACTTAGGGGGTTTAAAATTATTATTTCCTCTTTTGCTTTCATTTTGCCACATGGATGGCTTGCTTTGACTAAAAGTATAAGTTGGAATCATTTATAATCACATAAAACTTACATTGGGACCAGAAGTTGGATAAAAATCATTTAGTATGCTCTTATCTCGTGCTTCAAAGCGACCTTGAGAATCAGAAAAAGGTTGTAGAACAATTTCATCTCCCTTAAAAAGACTAAAATCTTTATGAGAGGACAACAGCCCCCTCGGGACTCCTCTTAGTTTATTTTTCAAACACATCTTAAGATTGTAATGGACCCATACATGCCCACATGCTACAAAGATGGGATAGTGTTGAAATTTTCTTTCTTAGATTAAATCACTAGGGAAGTTTAAAGGTTTTTGTAATGGTCCCATACATGCCCACATGATCACAATCTAGGATAGTTTCAAAGCTTTCTTAGATTAAATCACAATAGGGAGTTAAAGGAATAGTAAAGGACCCATATGTCCACATGATAGCTTCCTAGGGACTTTTGAATTACGCAAGGTTGTACTAAAGGCATTTAGTTAATTAGGTAATCAACACTTGTAAGGACCAAGCGAAGTCCACATGCAGCAAGGTGACACCTAAATTATTAAAAATTGGCACACTTTCACTTGTTCACACACAAAAGTCACTCATCACTCACATAGTTTTCATCTCGAAATGTGGAGGTTGAAGTAAGTTTCCTCCAAAAGGGATTCTGAAACACCCCACCCTTTTCTTGACAAAACTATCCACTCCCACTTAATTTCAACAAGATTGGCTCACACCCCCAATCTCTCAAACAACCACACCTAAAAAAAAATTCTAAAAAACTCACTAAGTTTTCCTCCACAAGAGGTGCCAGAAGAAATTTTTTAGTCTAGGTAGGATTTCGGGGTGTTATAACCCTAAAATGCACCATACAGGTTTACCTGGCATCAGGCCAACTCATGCCTCTTCCTAGCCAAAGCCATGCTGAGTAATTCCTCAAAAAAACACTCAAAACAAGCAACCCGCGCCCTAACTTCTCACTGGGCGCG